>JAJJWW010015859.1:0-187321 GCA_023531295.1 Papaver armeniacum
GGGATCTCATGGAAATACGTGGAAAGCTGATTCACACTTCACATGTTAGTAAGTTTTCGAAGCTCGGTTGATTTCCCACGTTTGATGGAACTAATCCAAGGGGTTGGGCTCAAAAATGTGAAACGCTATTTCTTTCATAATTTTCTGAATCCGACCAAAGTTGATATGGCTAGCCATCCATTTTGATTCAAAAAGTCGATCCATGGTTCTTGAATTATCAACGAGTAAGCATAAATGTCTTGGTGTATTTGTTCGGGATACGTGTGTTGGAGTTTGAGGACGTTGCTCATGACAATTATGTTGGTAGTTTTAATAGGGACATCTCAGTTCACTACCGGTTGAGGATTATTATGATAGATTTGAACACTTTAAAGCTTTTATGGTATTAGTGACATTACCACGAATCTTTCTATACCACGAGTTTTATTAGTGGTTTTGAAGGATGAAATTAAGCACTACAGTTCAAATGTTTAAGCCGAGAAGATACTTCTCGTGCCTTTTAGCTAGAGATGCAACAGGCTTCCCTTGTTAACACTCCCAAACCATCGGGTACCCCTCTCGGCCATTCATTCCTTCTTTGTCTCTTATTCTCGATTTCCTCCACATCATCCATTCTTTCTAACCCTCCTACTATATTCGACCTTCTCGTCTTCTTCAACCCCATTCATTACTCACTTACCCAGACACACCACAAAATTGATTCTTCACTTCCACCTATTAAAGCTTACCCCTCGGCAAATGAGAGTCGCGAGATAAAAAGGGCTGCCTTTATAGCATGACGAAGTTCTACGGGCCTGTGCATCTTTGCAAACTCAACTGATTATTTATGCTTGTTGCAAATGAAGAAGAACTCGGTGATCGAGTGACTTATCATCACCCGAAATGAGCATATAGCCAATTCTCCTTCTAGTTCGGATACAACAATGGAAATTTCCTTTGCATACAGCAGGCACTAATGTTAGTGACACCGTTTCCAGTATTTCGGGCTTCTCGATAATCAACACATTATGGTTACGGTCGACACGGGCGGTACGCATAGTTTCATTGATTCTAAATTGGCTTGAGATAAGCTTGGTCTTCACACGTCTCACCTACGGGACATATACTGAATTCTTGTTGCCAATGGGATAGCACCATCGGCAAAGGTATACATCGCTGACCTTGATAGGAAATGCAAGGTTACCAATTCTCTGTGACTTACGAGCTCTTCCTCTCGGTGGGTGACATGGTGTAGCGCGGTTAGTTTACGACAATTAGGTGATGTAACTTTCAACTTTGCTCGGCTCAAAATTTCTTTTATGCATCTAGGGAGAGGATTACTCTCACTTGGGAGTTCTTATAAGCCCTCTCTCTTAGCCTTATCGGTGCTACTACTCTTAAGAAGTTCTTCAAGAGTAAGGCCCCTTGCTTTAATTGGCCAATTTTTCATGTTCATGCTACTCTGGCCACAACAAATTCCTAGTGAAGTTTCTACCTTACTAGCATCCTTCTTTGATGTTTTTTCAACACCAAACCAACTACCACCTTCTCGTCACTTGATCATAAAAATCCCACTTAAACCTAATTCCACCCTACTTCCCAAAGACCATATAAATGCCCCTTTATTCCTTAAATTTGTAGTGGAACGACTTGTCAGAAATGCTATACGCGGGTTGATTCAAAGAGTCATAGCCCTTTCTTGCACTTTTGATTATTTTGATCAGGCATGCAGGAGCACCTTCATGTGGTTTTTCCTTACTATGACATTTGTATGCTAAAATCTCGAGTGCACTTTTGCTCGGCCTCGACTTGAGATACTTGGGACACTTAATCACGAGGCGAGGGTGTGTGCTGAGATCGACAAGGTTGCCGTTATGATTAGTGGCCCTCCGCTGGCAACAACAGAAGCGATTCTGAGGGTTTTTAGGCCTTGGCCGGAGTATTATCGTAAGTTCATTAAAAAGGGTATGTAAGCGATATTTGCAAGCCTCGGCAGATTTGTTAAAAAGAAGGATTCATTGCATTTGAATTTGAAGAGGCACCTGCGAGCATTCTCCTCCGTGGCAATGACGGCCCAAGCCGCGCGGTTTGGCTTTTTGCCCGGTTTCACCAAGCCTTTTCGCATTGGAAAGCGTTGCATTGCTCAAGGGTGTTGGTGCTGGTGTTTGTCCAGAACAACGGACCGCGTGGCATTTTTGGTAAGCCTTTAGGCCCCCAAAGCTTTTGGCGTTGCTGAAGCTTATGAAAAGGAGTTCTTGGCCGTTGTCACTGGCGGTTCGAAAATGGAACTGTGTTTGAGCCATGTTAGAATTGATGTGATCAACACGGACCACAGCAGTGACCTATTGTGGAGCAGAAACTTTCTTATGGCAACATAAATGGTGAGTCGACTCCTTGGACTTCAGTTTGTATGCGTCAGCTAGAAGGCAAGGATAGTGCAGTTCTGTGATCGCTCTCTGGTTTTGCTGGGTCCTTCTACCTGATATCATTGTCTGGCCTGGTGAACTAGTAGTGTTGCATCTCAGGCATGATTCGAGATGAGGTGGCTCAGAGCACATAGCTCACCAACCTGGCTCCAACTTTTCTTGGCGTGCCTTACTGTAAGCATTACTTGCCAGACAAGGGCGCTCGAAGTCGACCGGAGGCCAGTACATTGGGTCGAGGTAATGCCACCAGATCTTGCAGCTATGGCATTCGGTCCGCTCATCTAGCGTGGGAGGCCATTCGGCATTGTTGGTACCTATACTTGAATTTACAGCTCATTTTGCGCAGGCGAAGGATGACATCATCAATTTGTTTCCGATTCGACATGCGCATATGTAACAAGGGTGACCACTCCTTTCTGGTGGGCTTACACGAGCCTACGCGATTCAGTTGGCTGCTTGGAAGGACATCTCATTGGACTTCATTGAAGGATTTACCCATGTCTTATCGAAAAAATGTCATTAGGTAGTTGTAGATACGCTAACTAAATATAGCCATTTTATTCCACTCAGTCATCCTTTCACGGTACATCACGGTTGCCAAAGAATTTACTATCGATATATTTTTAAACTCCATGGCTTACCACCTACTATTGTAGGTGATAGAGATAAAATATTCATCGGTCGATTTTGCGGAGCCTTGTTTAAATCCTTAGGTACTTACCTTAAACCTGAGTTCGACTTACCATCCTCAAGCAGATGGTCAAGCGGAAAGGACAAATGCACATTGTTGAACAATATTTAAGATGTATGACGGGTTCCCAACCTAAGCGAGTGGGTTCGGTGGGCGGCTCTAGCGAGAATATTGGTTTAACACGAATTATCATACTGAGCCTCAAAATGTCTCCATTTCGGGCTCTTTATGGCTACTAACCTCCTCACTTGGTATTTCCAATTCCAACTCCTATACGTAGCTAGCTGTTGAAGATTATTTGCGGAAGCGAGACCTTATGTTACAGCTACTCGGAACTAGATCTTTCAAAGCCCAACACGGGATGAAGTTCTTCGCGGACGAGAAGCGCTACGACGGGGAATTTGCGGTTGGTGACATGGTGTTTCAGAAGCTTCAACGCGTCTGGCGAGACTTGAGTTCTTATCGGAAGAACTTAAGTTTGTCTTCTAATATTTTGGACCATTTGAGATTATTCAACGCATTGGTCTTTGTTGCTTCTGAGTTAAAACTGCCCAGTGGGGTCTCGCATTCACCACTATTTTTCATGTTTCGCGGCTTAAAAAGAAGATTGGTCTTCTTGCCACAACCTTGCCTCGGCTACCACTTGTGGATCACGATGGCCATTTTGTTATTGAACAGGTAGCTCTTTTGCGTGCCGGTGGCACTACGTGGTGGTTTGTCCATACCTCGAGGTCTTAATTGAGTGGTCTAACTCACCTCACGAAGATGCAACTTGGGAGGACTCGGCCACACATCCGAGCTCAATTTCAGGACTTCATCCTTGAGGCAAGGATGCTTAAATGGGAGGCATTGTCATGCTACTTACTCGAGCCTTGGAAGCTTAATTAATGGGCTGCACCTGGACAAGCTTGATCCATCCGGCCCGACCCGGATCCGTGTAACTATAACCCGAGCCCTAAATTGAGAATTATTTCTCAATCATTTTTTGTGCACTGAAATCAAGACAGAAAGAGGCGCAACCTTTAGACCGAGAGATTGAGATCGAAAGAGAGAGAAAATGGGTTCGATTAGAAACCTCGAGATTAAGAAAATGATGAAGCTGGTGATAATGATTAAGAAAATCGATGCCGCTATTGGGGATTCTGTGTTGCTCGAGAATGGTGGTGAATCGAGAAGAAGTAGCCATGGTTGCAGAAGAAACCTAGTGAAGAAATCAGGAGAGAAGAAAGATGATATTTAGATGGGTTTACTCGCTACGTGTGGACGAACTAGATCGATTGATCGAGAGCTCGAGAGATGAAGAGATGGGTTGAATCTCTCGCAATGAAGTCACTGGAGATATTCATGGTGAGAAATGGGATCGAGAAATCGAGGCGGGTTTGAGCAAGATTGATTGAAGATGGGTTTGATGCTATTATTGTTCTTGAGATGAAATTCGAGATCGATTGGAAGAGGATGACTCGGAGATTTGCGGGGAGGTGATGTTGATGGCTGCAATCACTCCCGGGAAGAAGGAGATAGAGAGCTGCTTTATTACGGGGTTTTGAGCAAAATTTGAGAAAGGGGCTTTGATGTTGAGTTGCCGGTAGAAGATTGATAAACCGGGGAATTTGTGGTTGTTCGATGGAAAAGGAAATGGTGGTGGTCTACGTATTTGCTATTGAAGCTCGGGAAGATGACCACGCCGCCAGATTAGTACAGTGTACGGTATTGAAAGGTGAAAGATGGAAGTGGTGGTTTTCGATGTTGGGATTGAAGCTCAAAGAGACGGATGCGGGCGAGATGCTCTTGCAACATTTGATTGAGAGCCGAGGTTGGAATGAGTCCTGGTGGTGACCGATTGGGGAAAGAGGTGATGGGTGCAAAGAAAGAGTTGGTGTTGCATTATTACGGGCATGGTGGTTGTGGTAATGAGTAAATCACAAGAGAAGAATGGTGAGGTGAGTTGTTGCCGCTGTTGAGTTAGGATCACTCTCCTGATGCTGCAATGTGCAGCTGTTGGTGGACGAAAACAAGGAGATGGTGCAATTGATTCAGGGAATAGAATGGGTGAAGTTCGGCACAGGAATGTTTGTATTGAATGGCTTGAAACTATAGATGAATGTTAGGCTTGTAAGGGGGAAAGAGAGGCTGGGAACTCGGCGGAAGCCTGAAACAAACGAGAACTCGGCCGGTTTTTCCTCGCTCCGGCGAGTTGACTCGGTGAGTCCGAGGAGCGATCCGAAGAACCGATCCAACTCACGCGGCGAGATCGCCCAACTCAAAAGCTAACTCAAGTCGACTCGGTGATCGACTCGCCATCTCGGCTGACTTCCCTTGACCCGTGACTAACCGTTGGACTGACGATTGACCGTTTGACCGTTAGTCCTAACGGTGGTGACCGACGGAATATTCCGTCGAATATTCCCCCGCGGAGAAATTTTGAGGTGGCGCGCGACAATTCCGGTCGGATTCGGCCACAATCCCGCTTTTCCGGCGAGCAAAAGAATTCCGAATTTTCTATGGACTTCTCTCATGGGTGTGAAGACTTGGGCTAGGAATTGGATGGAGAATTGGATTCAAATTTGGAAAGAGGAGATGGAAGAGTTGAGAAAGACTTGAATTTGGAAGTTGAATTGCTAAAGGAAAAGGATTCTAATCCTTGGAAGAGTTGGAGAATATTGAAGCCTATAAATAGAGAAGTTTTCTACATCTTTTACACACCTCTCTACACACAAAACACTTGTGGTTTTGCTTGCTTTTCTAAGATTTTTCTTTTTAATTACTTGTGTGAATTTGAAAATTCTTCTTTTAATTATTATTATTTGTGTGAATTTCAAAAACATGAGTAGCTAATTTTCTTATTGATTGAGGATGAATTCTAGTTCTTAACATGATTTGAGTTTTTGTTTTCAATTCTATCTTGAGATTTTTCACATGATTATCGATTGTTTTTACTAATAGGAGTGATCTTAAAGACATTCATGATTGATTGATAGATTGTTTGGAGTGCACGCTAAATTGATTTGTTAATTGATCTATATCTAGTATAAGTTAGGGAATACGTAATCGTTCTCGACACTTTACACAAGTAGAAAACACGAGACCTTGCGGAGGGATTCCGTGGAGCAATTGTGTGTAGAAACAACGCTAGAAAGTGGACCAAGCGAACCGAGTTTAACTACTAGTACTAAACCTAAATTCATAGATCTTAATGCATTCGAGGGAATTACATCTTGTAAGCGAACCTCAAGGTGGTTCTTTTGAATAGAATCGATAACTAAGCGGACTGTTACTCGATGAAATAAGGGATTTTAGGGCTAGCTAAGCGGACCTGCTATCCTACGGTTGGTGATAATGTTGTGACTAATAACAAGTAGAAAAGAACATAACTTTAATCATTGTTTCGTAACGAAGAAGGATTCCTTGATCTTGTCTCTCTTATTGCTTTCATCTTTCAACTTTCGATTTCAATTGCTTTGTTTATTTTCTTTTGCTTTTTACACCCCCCCTTTCGTGACAACTTTTACAACTAAGATCTCTTGCTCCTCGTGGGAACGAACTTGACTTCCATTATATTATTTTTAATTGAGTGGAAACATTGAATTAATTTGATTGCACCTACGACACGCATCAATATCTAGTTTCGCTAACATACGATTTAGATTATTGTGAGGTGATTGATAATACTAGGATGTTCTTCGGGAATATAAGTTTGGGTTATTATCAATTAGTTCCTTTTCACCTTGATTTATCAAAAGACGGAACAAAACTCATAGGTTTATCTGTGGGAGACGGATTTATATATTATCAGACTTTTCTGTGTGATACAGATTTGGTTATTGAAGTCTTCGACTTTGGGTCGTATCAACTTTTAATTGTGGGTGAGATCATCTAAGGGAATCAAGTGTGTAGTATCCTGTTGGGATTAGAGACGTAAGGAGCGCAACTATACCTTTAATTAGTGTGAGATTGATTAGGGTTCAACTACAGTCCAGACCGAAGTTAGTTTGTAGTAGGATAGTGTCAGTTTCGGTTTAATACAGTGTGGTGTTCAATCTGGACTAGGTCCCGCGGTTTTTATGCATTTGCGGTTTCCTTATTAACAAAACTTCTGGTGTATGTGTTATTTCTATTCCGCATTATATTTTGTTATATAATTGAAATATCATAGGTTGTGCGTTGAGATCAATCAATTAGAATATCCAACCTTTGGTTGTTGATTTACATTGATTGACACTTGGATATTGGTCTTTGGTACCATCCAAGTTTATCTCTCTAGTATTTGATAAAGACTCGCTGATTTCCATTTGCTTGAGTAAAGATCAAATCGAGAGATAGAGATATTAACTCCTTGATATAATTTTTATTAAGATTGAGTACGACTATCTAGTTGAATTTCTTAAAAGTATATTAGAGTTAGTCCATACAGATTACTAGTCGAAATATTAGGTGAGGTTGTTGTACCCCCCTTTTCAATTGGTATCAGAGCAGGCAAACACGTTTAAGACCTTACAAGTCTGTGTTTGTAGCGATTTGCCTCTATGGACAGAGGTGATATCTCTATTAACGTACCACAAGTCTTCGATGGCTCTAATTACTTATGGTGGAAAATTTTTATGGGAGCTTGTCTTCAAGCACTTGATTTTCAATCATGGGTATATGTAGTTAATGGCTGTGATGCTCCGTTGTGGTAGTAGGGAAATGTAAACATTCCCAAGAATATTGGTGAATATAGTCTGCCCGAGATAGTTCTTGTAAAAGAAAAATTCCGACGGTTTGAATGCCATCATACATGCCATTACCCTAAATCTTCAGCACCATGTGTAAAATTGCACTAGGTCTAAAGATGCGTGGGATATCTTAGAAACCATATTCGAAGGTAATACCAGTGAAAATGAAGTTAGGCTTCAAAACCTTAATTCCGATTGGGAAAACCTTCGTATGGCAGATGAAGATTCATTTGATGAGTTTAATCACAAAGTGTTTGAAATTATTAATGCATCTTTTTCATTGGGTAAGACTATTCCTGAAAAGGACATTGTGATGAAAATTCTCAGATCACTTCCATCTAGATACGATTCTAAGAAGCATGCCATCGTTGAGGGAAATAACCTTGATACACTTTCCAGAAACACTCTGATAGGAAAGTTAAAAATTCTTGATCTTGAAACAGGTAGAACGTTTGCGCTCAACATCGTGACCAAAACAGGTGCATCCTCTCACTTTTCTTGGGCTGATGAATGTTGCTCCAATCATGTTGATCCTGATAAATCACTGATAATCAAAAAGGTCAAGGATTTGATAAAGAGAATGAATAGATGTGATGAATATCCATCTTCAGTTAATGCTTCAGATGATTCAATAGAAGACAAATCTACTCTGGATGTGTCAGATGAGTCTGCTACAGTTTCTCCCTCCACTTTAACTTCCGATTCAGAACTTGAGTATGACACAGAGTTTCTTGATCTCTTGAATAAAGAGATTCTTCAAGAGAACCTTCACTTAAAGTCCTCCTTGAAAAAAATTGAATCATCACTCCAGGCGAAAAATATTGAGATAGAGCGTCTTAATGGTAAGTTCGTCAGAACCATGTCTCTAAAGGAAGAAGAGATTAACACTCTCAAGTATGACCTGCAAAGTTTATCAGGAAGCTCTGACAAAATTGCAGCAATGTTATTTTGTCAGAGATCCTTTGGAAACACTAATGGTTTGGGGTTCAAAAGCAAAACTCAAAGCTCAAAGTTGTCAATTCCAACTAATCAAGGAACAACGACTGTTGATTGTTGTGTTAAACAGGAAGAGTCACATAAAGACAAAAAATCCTCATTAATTTGTTCTTTTTGTGGACATTCGAAGCATGATCAGAATACTTGTTGGAGATTCAGAAGGAGCAATAAGAGAATCACCAAACTCCAAGAGAACATGCAGAAAATGAATCTTGGTCCGGATAACCAAGCTCTTTTAAAAAAATCCATATCTAGACGAGGTAGGAAATCTGTTTTACACGACAACCCGGTGATAAGCCACGAAAAAAAATAAAAAGTGTGAGCATATGGATCACTACGCTCACCAACTAATCTTGGTGACGTCCGCATCCTCATTTTTAGCTTTGGAAAAATGAGGTTTGCACTAAAAATGGCTCAAGTTGTTGCTTTTGTAAATCTTTTTCTTATATTTGTTAAGAAAATATTCTCCTAAGAAAATGGAAGACGGATAATAATTCCTGAAAGAGTTTTTCAATGTCTTCTAGGGTTTTGAGGTCATAAATCCGTTTTATTTTTGTCCTCTCTTTCTCATTTTTGTTCAAAAGATACAATCTCATGGCTCATGTGACTAGAGGGATCACAAGAAGAGATGCAGTTGAAGCAGTTAATGTGTATCTTTGTGAAGGAATCTCTTCCTCAAGAGTAAACAAAGTGAAGTCGACAATCAATAGAGAAGGTTCTTCCTCTAGCTGTCTCTTGTATGCTTATCATTATGATTATGATTTTAGAGGCATGGTGAAAGATTTCATCAACAAGAGAAATGATTTAAAATCTCAAATCGTTTCCTATCTGGAAAAGATAACTCACTATGAACAAATGTTGTCTCTAACCAACAACACCTTGTGTGAACTAAAAAGAGAACTTAGTGAGTTAACTGACATTTCTGAAGATCTAGAGGAATTGAATGATCCCATTATCAATAGTTTCTTCAATAATGAGAAGGAATTCTTTGTAGATGCTCTGAGAAAGCTCTATAATGTCTAGTAAAACTTCTTAAAAGAATTTTATTCTTGTTTTTGTTTAAGAAGGATAACTAGGGTTTGGAATAGCCATTATTGTGAGTAGCTAGGTCCAACGTTTTCATCTTCATGTTTTTAGATTTATTTGTTTAAATTCTAAAGTTTGGTTTGGAAGATGATTTTCACAATATTAATCTTTAAAGTTTTATATTGCAATGTGTTATGAGATATGTATGTTTGCGTCCGTGAACTATTATTGTCCCATACGATGTCAAAAGTTGTCTCGTTTATATATCGATATGCATATATTGATACAAGATCAATGAACTTTTGACAAACAAAAGTTAAGCCTATTGTGTCATTTATTGACGGAAGATAGGTTAAAATCTTTTGTTTACAAGGATTATGTCTATTATATGTCATTGTGCAAATAGTGAGAAAAATAGAATGAATCCTTGTATATTGAGCAATATTGATCTTCCCTGATCCATATTTTATGTATATACTGTGCGGCTCCATAAGTCTTCTTGTGTGAGCATTTTCAACTAGACTAATCATAGATTCGTTTGTGGTTATTTTGGTTGTGTATTCCGATTAAATTAATCATGGGTTCTCTTTTGGTTAGTTTAATTGGGAATTTTGGATGCAAAATCATTTTGTGGTTTTTGGTGTCCAAAGAAATCCTTCTTTTCTTGTAAAAGTAAGGTCGCTCTTGTTGTTCTTTCGGGAATGACATCAAATGGGGGAGAGTTCTTTTGAACTTTCGTTTAAGTGCCATATCTTTGTGGGGAGTGCGACTGTGAAATATTTGAGGAGTTGTCTTGTATCTTTATAAACTCCGTGATGAATGCATTTAGCTTCGGCTTTATGTAAACAAAGTTGATATGTACTTTTCTTTGGTCTTGAAGTGTCTCCATGAAAATTTTCATTAGGATCCTGTTTTCGTACCTTTGCCAATTTTATTGACAAAAAGGGGGAGGATTAATGTAGTTCACACTACAAATACATATGGTTTTCGGATCATTATGTAAGGGGGAGTGATTATCGTGTTGAGACGAAGTATTGACTAAGGGGGAGTGATACATATCACTATAGTATTGTTGTCGAAGTTGTGATATGAGAACTTTGATGTTGTGTAATAATACTATGACACTGTATAACAATGATCGAGAGCTTTTGTTTTCTCATTGTTATGGCTCGAACTTCAACAACTATGATCTTTGAACTTACAACCTTTGGAATCATGGGAGTACTTGGAAAAGACGAATTTTTTGAGTAATGTTGAAGCGCCAAGGAGATCAAGCATGTGGACGTGAAGCTACAAAGTTTTTATCTATTTTGTAATCCATATGTACTGATAGTTTTGTCACTAAAATTGACTAAGGGGGAGATTGTTAGAGCATTGCTCGGTCGAACTCCCATGCGTTGCTATATAAAGCATGTTTGTCAATATTAGTGATCAAAACTATATGTATTGATTTCTAGTTTACTTATGACTAAGTCTCGGTCTAGGATAGTTAAGTGCAGTTGAACTCCAGACTCCATGGCGATCATCTTATGAAGACGAAGAACGACTCGAGGAATAAGTGGAACTTCATCTGACAAAAAGGTATGTGGAGACTTGAACTTATATGTCACTCAAAAGTCTATTCTATCTCCTACTCTTGAGACAAACGTATAAGTATGATAGTTTTCATACATACACATTTGTTATTTCGAGTCGAGTTTACTCGCGTATCTTTTTCTCGAAATATGTGTTGGTGAGATTTTGCTTTAACCATTTTCATCTTTACCCGTGACGCAAGTCATGAAGACGTTTCAATCTTGAAAATAGATTTGATGACGATAGTCGTGAATAACGATTGTTATAACATTATAGAAGAATGTTTCAATGATTGAAATGTAGAGTTGAGATTACCAACTATGGATATAAGCATATATATTGTGTTCGCACATTAGTGTATAAATCCATGTGCCGGAAACCAAGTGCTTGCATATGTGTGCATGCGGTATTGGTGAAGGAGACAAAGTTGAGTACGCGTACCACGGAAGTTTTCATCCGAAAATTTCTGCCGGAGTTTGTAAGTTTGCAAACTAGTAAACCAGTCACCTTATGTACGCATACCCGTACGCGTACCTGACGAGTTTTCGAACCAAAAATTTCTGCTTTGAGTTTGGAAACTCAAATCCGGTATCTAAGGTACGCATACCCGTACGCGTACCCAAGGCCGGATTATTTCTCAAATAGGTTGTTCATGAACTTAAAACAATAAATTATAAGGAATCAATCTTTGCAAACCGTGGCTATATTGTTCATGAATTGATTCAAGTGAATCAAAACCAATTTTGTTTCAATTGTGTCTATGAATAAAGACCTAAGCAATTGAGCGGCTCTTGAACTAGTTCTTATGAGTCATTTGAACTAGTTATGAGAAAGATGAATACGGTTAATATGAAAGTGCTTATATGGCTAACCATTGGTTAACTATTTGTGAACCAACTAAGTGTACACGTTTAGGTACGGTTACTCAAACCTAAATGAATACATTTCATTTGTGTGTGACAAGCTAAGTTTCGATCTAACGGTTGAAAGATATTAGCTTGGTTGAATCAGTTCTTCATCTAATTTGTGATTATTGAGAGCTTTATTACCAAAGGTAACTTAGATTGCAACCCCGATTTGAAAACTATATAAATGTGACATCTGAAGAACAAGGAAAAACTAATCCCCACACCTTCTCGTGTGATACTAGTTGGTTTTGCTAGAGTGATTCTCCTTTAACCTTAGGTTTATTCTAGAGACCACTGAGGTTAACGACTGAAAAACTTCATTGGGATTGTGAAGCCAGACGAAACTACTTTCTTGTAGTTGAGCGATCTGATCTTGTCATTTTATATCGTACGAGTTCAATTGAATAATTGACTTGAGATTATATCTCCGATAGGGCAAGATAAAAATAAATCACAAACATATTCGTCTCATCATTTGTGATTCCACAATATCTAGTTTCGCTACCATACGATTTAGATTATTGTGAGGTGATTGATAATACTAAGATGTTCTTCGGGAATATAAGTCCAGGTTATCAATTATTTCCTGTTCACCTTGATTTATCAATAAACGGAACAAAACTCATAGGTTTATCTGTGGGAGACAGATTTATTTATCATCATATTCTTTTTCGTGTGATCTGATTTGTTTATTGAAGTCTTGACTTTGGGTCAGAAAGTAACTCTTAGTTGTAGGTGAGATCATCTAAGGGAATCAAGTGCGTAGTATCCTCTTTGGGATCAAAGACGTAAGGAGCACAACTATACCTTGAATCAAAGGTGTGAGATTGATTAGGGTTTCCTTCTGATCCAGGACAGAAGTTAGTTTGTAGTAGGCTAGTGTACGTAGCGGCTTAATACGGTGTGGTGTGAAATCGGACTAGGTCCGAGGTTTCTCGCATTTGCGGTTTCCTCGCTAACAAAACTTCGGGTAATACGTGTTATTTCTATTCCACATTATATCTTGTTATATAATTGAAATATCACCAGGTTGTGCGTTGAGATCAATCAATTAGAATATCCAACCTTTGGTTGTTGATTTACATTGATTGACACTTGGATATTGGTCTTTGGTACCATCCAAGTTTATCTCTCTAGTATTTGATAAAGATTCGTAGATTTCCATTTTCTTGAGTAAAGATCAAATCGAAAGATAGAGATATTAACTCCTTGATATACTTTTTATTAAGATTGAGTCTGACTGTCTAGTTGATTCTCTTAAAAGTATATTAGAGTTATTCCATCTGAGATTGCTAATTGAAATATTTGGTGAGGTTGTTGTAGCCTAGCTTTTTCATGATATTCACTTCCTTTGTAGGTTCCGAGGCGGGAAATTTGACCCCTAAGCTCTCCGATGCATCGGAGAGATTCTCGTAATTCTATATAAGGGCTCCATAGGTGCGTCCGAGGTTGGGACTGACACATTGTCCGAGCGCTTTGCCTCATTTGTTTCTGTTATGTAAGTATCAATTTCTTCTTGGCTCTTGGAATTCTTAGCTCTTTTCTTCTTCTCCTTTGGAGAATTTACTCTATTCTCGCTATTCTGTACGTCCATATAGTAACAATACTTCCCCTCGGCTGAGTCTCCTATGATCTGCGATCCCATCGGGTGTTGGAAACCTTAGTCTCTAGTGATAAGTTGATGCGACTCCTGTAATCCCATGGACCCAGGATCGCCCAACAATTGCAGTATAGGGTGAGAGTACATCCACTACGCATAATGTAGTTAAGTTATGATTTTTCCTGTACGAATTTCTAGAGTTACCTCGCCTCTTGGGCGGGTAGATAAGCCATTGAAACCAAATATATTATATGTAGATGGTACTAGACACTCGTCCCTTAGACCCATTTGTTTGAATGTCTCATAAAATAAAATCTCGATGGAACTTCCTCCATCAATTAGTATTTTAGGCATTGCCCATGGTAGCGCCTTTGGATTTTCCTCCTCGCCCTCGTGCTCTGGGAGAGCGATGGCCATCGTGACCACTAGGGGGTCGTTGTGATTTCTCCACCGTCTAGTGCCTCTAAGGCCGAGAAGTCGATAGAGTTGTTTCATCCACTCCTCTATGGGAGGTTCCTTTTCCATACTAAAAACTTCGTTACCTTCAAAATTTTGTTTATGAATTCACCCTGTAATACTTCCTTCGGGTATGGGAGCGAATGGCCGAATGAGATATCGTGTTGCACCCCAAGTACCGTGCCGCGGGGTATTTCCACGTAATGTACGATGTGGTCTGTTACATGTTGGGTCGCTAGTTGCGCGATGTACTCCTGGAGTTTACCGTCGTCAATCATTTCTTAAATTATTTTCTTCAGATCTCTACATGAGTCTATCGGATGGCTATAGAACTGGTGGAACTCACAGAAATCTGTCATGTTCTTAGCGTGTCCGGGATGCTGCTGTCTATTCCATGGAAATTTAATCTTGTGTTTACCGTTGATCTTCTTGAAGATCTCGGAAATAGGGGTGTTTAGCTTTGTGTAGACTGGTTCTACAAACTTTCCCTTCTTGTTGGGTATGGTCTCGCCCTTTCCATACTCCACTATGATGTTTATCGAATCGTATGGATCTATTGTTAGATCGCTCTGCTCCTTGGGCTTATGTCTGAGGGTTTTGTGGTTCGACCACGTTTGCTCCTCTATTGTTCCCTCTGACCAACTTATCGTAGGTCCCATCTTGGAGTTCTTCGAGGGATATGTAGTCCTCCTGGATTTCTCTCAGTCTCCCTAGGCAGGGTGGCATGGTTTCATACATTCGGACGAATATGGGGTCTGTCTTTCGTAGACTATTTTTGAAGCCCAAGATCGCTTAGGCCTCTGGAACTCTACCGATCTCGGCACATAACTTCTTCCAGCGAGTCACAAGAGAACGGAGTGACTCATTTGTTCCTCGGGCTAATTGGAACATCATTTCGTTTCCTGGTTTAACTCGGCTATTGTGCATGTATGCCTCCAAGAATAGCTCGGATACGTGGGAAAACGACTTAACCGATTCTTTCGGAAAGTTATTAAACCACATTAGGGCTTCGTCTTTTAGACTGGATGGAAAGAACTTACACATAACAACTTCGTATTTTCTCCATTGTGTCAATGTCATGCGATAAGATTGGAGATGTTCAACTGCATCGCTGGTCCCATTGAAGGGAGTTGCGTTGATCGAAAGGGAGTATTTCCTTGGAAATCGTCGAGTCAGCAAACTCTCCACTAGGGGAGATTTTCCTGCCTCCTGCGTTACTTCTGCCAATTTTTGGCCTCCTTGTCTTCTAATAGCTTTTTTATACATCGCCTCAAGTTGGCAGAGTCGAACCTGCAATTGATCATCAATATGCCTCGTCTCGGCCTTCTTCTTTCGCCCCCCGTTCCCTTTCGGGCGAGAAAGATATTTCCGGGTAACGATATCTTGATCGCCCCGAGTCCTCATCGGACTGTTCAACATATGACACTAGCTTAGAGTGAGTTGACTTTTATTTCAAAGTCTCCCCTTGCTTGGGATTTACAGCTGCCGCATTCTCGGCCTCGCGGTTGGTTTTAGTTTCATCCTTTTTCTTCTTTTCTCGTTTGTGCCTAGGATTAACATCGAATGACCCTTCCGAGGGGCTATCCTCTTTGTTTAGAACTCCTTTGCTCCCCTTGGGAAACCGATCCTATGTCACCTCGTTCGAAGTATCGTGCATATGAATACATTCATCGTCTTACAAATTTTCAAAAGGATTTTCCTTCTCGGGGATCTCCTCCATGATAGTGAGGGGCACCTTTTTCTTCGTTTTGCGTTTTAGCTTACGATTCTTCATTTCTAGTCTCTTGTTATGTCGTTCTAATTTTTTCATTCTTTTTTCTGTCGCCTTTTGCGCTTTCATAATGGCTGCAAGAGTAGCAGTGGTGTTACCGAGGTTAGAAGAATCATTCTCCTTAGCCCCGTTGTTTGCCATCTGCCTTGACAAATGGTTCAACCCTCCTGGTTGAGTTAGATGAATATCACCCTGTCCTTCGAAGGGATTTCCCTCTTCGTCAGAGCTAGAGTTGTCTATCAACCCTTCCCGATATTGGTTATCGGGTTGTCCCTCTCCTGGGAGTACACCATTTTGTATAGCCTCGCCTGTCTCCATCCCGTCTAGTCTTTCGGGTTGGGCTCCTCAGTTTCTCCTTGGCTCGTACGAGTGGATCTTCTCGTCACCATCGCCTTACCTACGATATATGCAATAATCTTAATTTGTCTTTTCTTTCAGAAAAGTGGGACCCTAAGTTTGCAGGTCATGCGCAATTACTAAGTCATAGTTCGATTTGTTTAGTTTTAGTACAGGAAGACTTTTCAGTAAATTTTGGAGATATGTGATGATGTTAAAACATTCCCCACTTGGATAAAGTTTTAGTGACAGAAAAAGGCGTTTTGTTGTTCTCATTTTTCGAGTAAACTACTTCCTTCTACACGTCAGACCTTTAATGGGAAAAAAACAAGTTATGACGATGGAGCACATTTTCCAATTTTAGGAAATATTTCTCAATATCTTAAAATTTTGGTTTGAACAAACTTTGAGTTTGATGAATGATTATGTAATCATGATTAACCTTTCCCCTTAGCTTAGAGTTAGGTTTCTAAGAAGAAGATTTTGGGTTATTTTGAGTTCCTTAGGAGATGATGAACACCATGAATAGTTCGTTTTTTCAACTTTCGTACTGTGATTTTCTCTCTACCAAGTTTACTGGCTTAAACTTCTTCCCATCTCTTTCACGGAGGAGATTGCTTGAGTGTTGATTTGGAGTAGTTTAGACTCCATTTTCACTCTGACCTTCAACTCTCCTGAGCCTCTTTAGGAAGGTACTGGAAATCTTACAAGAACAAAAATCATAAACAAAATCGGCAAAAAAGGTGTAGATCTAATGTTTCTGAGGATCTTCAGGACTTCACCGATCGCATAGATTGTGTTGCGTCCGAGTTCTACTCATGAGTTTCATAGAAATATACACAGTGGTGTGAAAAACCACTTCTCTTTGAGAGATTATGAAAAAACTATAAAGCTTTACAAGGGACGTAGACTAAATCTTCATACCTCCCTGTTTCTAGTCCCAAATGTAGTTGCATCTTTTCTGATGACTACACCCAAGTAGATCTAACGACTAATAAGCTACTAACATTTAAGATTCAAAGATAAACAAGATATAAAAAACATGAAAGTAAAGATGAACACAAGCATATAACGTGGTTCGGCCATTGAGACCTACATCCATGGGAAAGAAACTATCTTCTTTATTGATGAAGGTCTTACCCTTAAAAGAGTTACAAATATCACTTAGACTTCACTCTCTCTTTCTCTAACTCTCTCTCTAGAATTATCCGTAGAAAGACCATCCAACATTACATGTCCATTTCCTTCTACATGGGTGGTATTTATAGACGGAGGTTGGACTCGCGGAGGTGTGACCCGATCTCGCCGAACTCTGAAGCTATCATACATCTTATCATTTCCTCGGACGAACTCTATACTATCCCTCGTGATGTCTTGCTCGGTTCTCCTTCCGAGTTATCTTGCTTTGTGCATTATCGTACTGCTCCTCCTTGAAGGGCATCGTACTGCACCATCCTCGGGCTGTAGTATGGATCGTCCGAGTCTCCTGATACGATGTACCTTCACCCACGCCTCTTCTGATCCTTCATTAAATGTGTTCCTTCTTTTTAGACTTGACCGTCTGAGATGATTAGACCACTCCTCACCCGCGTCATACATGTAGCGTTGTAGTAGGCATCTCGATTCAGACTAAATCACCTTTTGGAGTATGATTCGATACTTCTATCTCATCATCTTATCATGAGACCATCTCTTGAGATGTTGACACGTGGCGATTTGGTATTTTACCTTCACAGAACCACCACTATGTATTTGATTGAAAGTCACACTTTTACAATAATAACAAATTCATCTCTCAAGTTTCCATAATCAGGCATGTCATTAAAATTTGTTATGACTTGGCTAAAGAATCACTTAAAAGAAACAATCACATGCCTCTAATATTCGCATATTGCTTAGAAATAATGTGTATTACTACTCAAATACCTGAATCTGTTTTTTTCACAGGCAATTCTTCCAACAATTAAGGTTCACATACTTATGACTAAGCATGGAGTTAGCAGTAAACCAAACAAAAATTGCAAACTGAACATCGTTTTCCTCTCGAGCATTTTTACAAACAGATAGAGTTCCAAAAATATAATTCACGGAAAAAAGTTGCGAAATGAACATCGTTTTCATCTAACTAACAACAGCTAAATAAATCTTCCACTCAAAACAGTAAACAAAGATTCTGACTACAATCAAAGTTTTAATAGAAAAATAGAATCCAAGGTTTGATGAAATAAAAATCTTTTTGATGATAGATGAGTTCAGATGATCTACAAAGAGGGAAGACATACGATGAGCTTGAAGAAATTGCAGAGAAGCCCCGATGGTTGTAGATATTCGAGAGATTAAGAGTCGGTAGGATGATTTGTGGGTGGGGAAAGTTTTCTTCTCGAACTAAAGCGGAATATGAAAAATCGAAGTATAATGGGAAGAATAAACACCAATTAACCCCTCGTTTGTTTAAAGTTTACGAAAAAGTGAGCAGAAAAAAAGAAACGTGGAGGGGCATTTTGTTAAAAAGAGTGGCCACGGTTGAAAAATAGGTCTTTTCTTTATAGTAGTATAAGATAAGATAAGATAAGATAAGATAAGATAAGATAATTCTAGTCCATTTTTTTTTCACTTTGCAAATTTAGGCCGGTTTCGACCGTTTTTTTTTGTTTTGACGCCTAACAGCCATTATCCTCCTTTTTGCCACCGTTAGGGTACTAGGAAAAGACGTTTAAGTCCTTCGATTCATATCTAAGTCTTTCGAATCAACAAGTTCTCTTGCTAACTCAGCCATTCCGACTTCCCTTGTTAACTCAGTTCCTACGGTTTTAGTCCGCGTGGCGTGGGGCTATATAATTCACTATCAGTTGACATGTGGAAGGTCAGGAATGAGGAGATCAAAAATGTATGAAATGTTCTAGGAAAATAACAAAATTATAAAATGTATCCTTTGGCCACGTCTAAACCATTACTGAATAGTTTTAAGAACTGAAATATTAACAAGCAGCATCTATGAAAACTTGAACAATTAAACTTCATCTCGAATATAAACACTAAAACAAATATGGTGATTGGAGATGGAGACAATCAGTCTTCTCACTTATTAACTAGGTTGTAAATCAAAAAAAAAAAAAATGTAAACTGTAACACTTCTTCATTATGAGCCAGACTTCTTAGGGTATAGTGAAAAAGATTTTAACATTACGCCTCTCCGAACCAAAATGCTTATCAGGTGAAACACTGAAAGACCCCTCAAGAACTTGTGGGTTAATGCTTTCCAGACCGATGTTCTTCCTGCTAAGTGGAATAATAAGATAGAGTGTAGAAGAAAATACCAACAACGTAAACATATGTAAAGAATGATCATAAAACTTGAACCAAAAACATTATCACATCTTTACAGAGAAAAAGATGTAACGTGGGCATGGTAATTAGACCCGGCTAATCCTAAAAAATCATACTGGCAACCCAATGATCTTGATACGAAAATGGGGTTCTACATTTATACAAAATCATAATAGTGAACAACTGAGATAATCTTAAATGACCAGCAACAACTAACAAAGGAAATTGTAAAGCACCTATAAATTCAGGTAACTTAATTGGGAGTAGTGATCCATGCCCTCCCCATTAGAAGTCGTTGAGACAATGGAACACCTTAAAAAAATGAACAATTCAGTGAAGTCACCGGTGCCGACTCACCAGCCATGACTCTTAGATCCAGCTTACGCAGCTTCATTCAACACAGTATCCTTATGATTCCATTCCAATTCACTCTCCCTAGCCAATACAAACACAATCCAATTAGCCAAAAAAGAATCTATGTGGTACGCAAGTTTAATAATAAACTCATAAACAATCTTACTTGGGAGTAGTGATCCATGCCCTCCCCATCAGCAGTCGTTGAGACAATGGAATACCTTAGAACAATGAACAAGTCAGTGAAGTCACCAGTTCCGACTCACCAGCCATGACTCTTAGATCCAGCTTACCCAACTTCATTCAACACAGTATCCTTATGCTGCCATTCCAATTCACTCTCCCCAGCCAATACAAACACAATCCAATTAGCCAAAAAAGAATCTAAGTGGTATTCAAGTTTAATAATAAGCTCATAAACAATCTTCCATTTACATTCATAAACTAAAATTAAACCATGGATACAAATATTAAATCCATTAAGGTGCCCATAAAGTTTCAGTACACATAACTTGCACCTTAATGTTATCTGAATGGAAGTTTTTCCTCATTACCTTTAACCTCCTACAACAAACATTAAACAAAGTTAAGAGAATTAAGTCAGAAACTCATTTTCAACCTAAACATAAACAACAAAACTAAGCTTCAAACTCAAATCAAACATCAACCCACTTGTTCTTCATATGTTTCATAATCAACTACCAAACATGCATACACCACTACCACGATACGAACTTCAATTTGATGTAAATCAGTGACCAAACTGTTAGAGTATGTAGATTTACCTTATTACTGTTTAACTATTTTAGTTAAAAGTGTAATAGGAGTGCTACTTTATCTTTACTTCTTATGTATTAGGGTTCTCTGCCTTTACGAGGACAGTCCCCTCTCTTATCCTTCATACAATCAATACAAGTTTTCTACTTGTTTACAATTTCTGTCATGGTATCAGAGCTAGGGAGAAACCCTAGTCGTTTCTTCAATCCTGTGACCTACTCAAACCCTCCAATTGAATCCTAAGTTATATGTGCTGTCTAAAATCAAATCTACAGTAATTATCCAACCATAAATTTAGTTTTCTGATCTTATCCTGAAGTTGGAAATCAAAATCATGGCTCACCATTACTACTTTGTAGATAAGAGATTAAATCTGCTCATGTAACGGATCGAAAAAAGCTGGACTTCAATGAAATAGGGTTTCGGCCCACTTGGCAAGCTCCGACACTCTGATACGACACTCAAGAAACCAGACTTTCAAAAAATTTGAACCATTTCAAATTTGCCCTGCAAAATGTTCATTGAATTACCCCAAACTGCTTTATAACCAAACACACATACTTTTATACTTCAAGGGTCATAGAATCCCACAAATAATTTTCATCTTTATGAGGAAATAATATCTCTTAGATACTAGACATCATTTGGCCAGTTGCCGACCCCAATAATTTATACGGCTAGTTACCGATTCTAACAATTAATATGGCCAATGGCAATAATGGGAGATGGCCAGTTGCCTACCCCAATAATTTATGCGGCCAGTTGCCGATGCTAACGATTTATATGGCCAGTTGCCAAAATTGGAGATGGCCAGTTGCCAACCCCAATAATTTATACGTCCAGTTGCCGATTCTAACGACTTATATGGGCAAGTTGCCAAAATGGGATATGGCTAGTTGCCAACCCCAATAATTTATATGTCTAGTTACCGATTCTAACGATTTATATGGCCAGTTGACAAAATGGGAGATGGCCAGTTGCCAACCCCAATAATTTATACAGCTAGTTTCCGATTGTCAAGGTTGCAATCATCTCAGAATATATGGTATGAACTGTTAAAACAACAGCCAACACTTTCAGATGATATGAACATCCTTGTAGAGTTGTGCTCAACCGCATAGCGGCTTCCTACGTACCCTCTCTGTTGCTCGAAGGGATCAAGCACGACCGTAGTTCGTCAAATATTTATTTAGTTAATATGAACTACCCTCAATAGTAGCAATTATCTCTTATTAAATATCAAGTAAACTTATTTCACTCGGAGTGCACATAATTAATCATGGTAGAGAACTACTATGAGTAAGTTAAGGTACCCAAAATTATTAAAGGCACACAAATGGGTTTCGGTTAAACCCGTGAAAACATGTGGGTCTTACACCATCAAGGCATCAACCCCTTAAAAATAACTTCGTCCGAAGTTCAATATATATAAAAAAAAAGTAAAGAGTGTTACCTTAGATCGTTGTTGCACCAGTAGAAGAATGATGAGTTCCAAACGCACAGTCCCGTTTGAACTGGAAATGCTCTGATACCAACTGTAACAGATCAGAAAACTGGATGATAGGTGTAGAATACACCTAATTTACTATCTAGTAGTTTATGCTTTCTTTGCTATTTTTCTTGTAAATTATGTATTTTACACTTGTTTTGAGTTTTGTAGCTATGGAGTCGCACGGAGGAAAAGAAGAAGAAATCACTCAATTTGAGCAAAAGGGTAAAATTGTCATTTCACCAAGGAGGGAATACTATATGGAGCACAGCCAAGGTTAAGGGGAGGTCAAAGAGGTGTCCCTTATCCAAAAGAAGGGGAGTGAGAATAGCACATTTTGGGTGTACTTGTGGTGGGTGTCTGAATCCACCACACCCTAAACCAGAGACCCACACCCACACCCGTGCTTCGAATCCGCCCAATTTAACCTTCACCCTAAATCGAGAGTTATCTTTACTCTCAATCATTCTACACCAGAAATTGAGACCCACGATGCTTGAGAAACTCTGACCATGGATCTTTGTTAAAATAAAGAGGAAGAAACGACAGCAAGATTGGAGATGGGTTGAGCTTGAAATTGTTGTTAAGGGCTCGACTTGTTCATGGGATTTGAAGAGAAGAAATCAGGGAGTGAAGAAGAGATGAGCCAGATCGAGACTAACACAGAAATGGGTTCTGATGGTGATTCGATATCTGCAAATTGGGCTCGTCGCGTGGAAGATGCGAGATGGTGGTATACGAGATGGGTTTTGCCTAGAAATGTTCATGGGTAGTGCTTTATCACTTATGAGAGTCTTGTGAGTATAAGAGAAATGGGTTTTGCTTCAAGCGAGTTCTCGTGTTGCCATTGAAGATGTAGATCGAGAGTGGATGATGTGAATCAAAGAGCTAAAATTGATTTAAGGGTTTGAAGACCATGATGCTATTGATTTGGAGATGGTAAGGATTCAGGGAGATGGGTCTGTGGTGGATTGATAGAAAGGTGGAGATTGAGTTTGAATGGAGAAATAAAAGATGGGTTTTGGTGCTGTTGGTGTTATGAAGACTCAGGGTTTTTGTTGATTGCTCAATAATGAGGATGTCGAGAGGAGTGCGGCGGTTAGGATAAGCGAGATGGAGGTGGTATGCAGTGTAGATGGATGAAATGGGTGTTCTTTGGAATCGGTGGTGGTGGCTCTTGGAAGTTGTATTTCGGTGGAATTATAGGAGAGTGAGTTGGTTTGAACTCGGGTGATGGCATTACGAGGAACCGGGTGCTTGAAGCGGTGAGATTGGTGTCAAGTGTTGCAGGCGAGAGATGAGAATGGTATGTCTTTGAAATGAGGGCATCGAGAGGAATATGTGTTGGCGAGGTCGGGGTGCATTGTTGCGAGGAGAAGTAACTCGAAAGTACAGGGAATGATGGAATTGTGCAAATAGATGTATGCTAGGATTTGAACAGAGAGGAGCTGGCAATGGCTTGGTAAGCTGGCAAGATGGAATGAGCAGGCTGGTGGTATTGGCTGGAGCTGCTGTGGCCTGTAATGGTGAAGACCCAGGTTTAGGTGCAGGCAGAGATGGAGCTAACCTGAGATGGTGGAATAGCCCTCATGGCTGTGAAGAAGTGTTGTTGCAGGGGAGCTGAAATGGTGTTGGAAGAGATTGATGGCCATCTTGGCCGTGACTAAGCTACAGAAACACAGAAGATACTCAGCTAAGATGGCTCGAAACACTATCCTGGTGCAACACGCAGCTCTGGCCAGAGCAAAGGCTTATGCCATGGCAACTTAGCCGAGTCGGCCGATTCAATGGGACTCATTTCTAACTCAGAGTCGACTCTCCTTCTCCTTGACCTTTGACTAACGGTTGGTGACGATTGGACTGTTTGACCGTTAGTCCTAACGGTGGACGACGGAATATTCCGTCGAATATTCTCCGACGGACGAGAAATTTTGAGCGGCCGTGGCGACAATTCGGCCAAATTCCGGCCACAATCCGATTTTCGGCGAGCCAAAAATTCGAATTTTCTATGGATTTCTCTCATGGGTGTGAAGACTTGGGCTTGGAATTGGATGGAGAATTGGACTCAAATTTGGAAAGAGAAGGTGGAAGAGTTGAGAAAAGCTTGGAATTGGAAATTGAATTGCAAAAGGAAAGGATTCTACTCCTTAGAAGATTTGGAGAATATTGAAGCTTATAAATAGAGAAGTTTTCTACAACTTCTACACACCTCTACACACACATCACTTGTGTTTTTGCTTGCTTTTCTAAGATTTTTCTTTTTAATTACTTGTGTGAATTTGAAAATTCTTCTTTCAATTATTATTATTGGTGTGAATTTCAAAAGCATGAGTAGCTAATTTCTTATTGATTGAGGATGAATTCCTAGTTCTTAACATATGATTTAAGTTTTTGTTTTCAAATTCTATCTTGAAGTTTTTTCACATAATTATCGTTTGTTTTTACTAATAGGAATGATCTTAAAGACATTCATGATTGATTGATAGATTGTTTGGAGTGCACGCTAAATTGATTTGTTAATTTGATCTAAAGCTAGTGAAAGTTAGGAGATAAGTAATCGTTTCTTGACTCTTTACATAAGTAGCAAAACACGAGACCTTGCGGAGGGATTCCGTGGAGCAATTGTGTGTAGAAACAACGTTAGCAAGTAGACCTTGATCTAAGAGTCTAACTACTAATATTAACCTAATAAGTTCATAAATCTTAATGCGTTTATTTAAATTACATCTAGAGTGAGCTACTACTAGGTGGTTTGGTAAATAGAATCCGGTAGTCGAGAACTTAGTATCCCAAGTGATACTGAGGATTTAGGGGTTTAGCACCGATCTGTTGCTTTACCTACGGTTGGTGATAATTTGTGACTAATAACAAGTAGAAAAGAACATAACTTTAATCATTGTTTCGTAACGAAGAAGGATTCCTTGATCTTGTCTCTCTTATTGCTTTCATCTTTCAACTTTCAACTTTCGATTTTAATTGTTTTGTTTATTTTCTTTTGTTTTTTTTACACCCCCCTTTCGTGACAACTTTTACAACTAAGATCTTTTGCTCCTCGTGGGAACGAACTTGACTTCCATTATATTATTTTTAATTGAGTGGAAACATTGATTAATTTGATTGCACCTACGACACGCATCACTGGACTTCCAACGAACCGGGTTTTGGCCTGCTTAGCAAGCTCCGACTCTCTGATACGACACTCAAGAAACCAGACTTTCAAATTTTTTGAACCATTTCGAATTTACCCTGTAAAATGTTCATTGAATTACCCAAACTATTTTATAACCAAATATACATACTTTTATACTTCAAGGGTCATAGAATCCCATAAATAATTTTCATCTTTATGAGGAAACAATATCTCTTAGATACTAGACACCATTGGCCAGTTGCCAATGATGAAGGATGGCCAGTTGCCAAAATGGGAGATGGCCGATTGCCAACTTAATAATTTATACGGCCAGTTGCCGATTCTAACGATTTATTTGGCCAGTTGTCAAAATGGGAGATGGCCAGTTCCCAACCTAAATAATTTATACGTCCAGTTGCCGATTCTAACAATTAATATGGCCAGTTGCCAAAATGGAGATGGCCAGTTGCCAACCCTAATAATTTATACGGCCAGTTACCGAGTCTAACGATTTATATGGCCAGTTTCCAAAATGGGAGATGGTCAGTTGCCAACCCCAATAATTTATATGGCCAGTTACCGATTCTAACGATTTATATGGACAGTTTCCAAAATGGGAGATAGACAGTTGCCAACCCCACTAATTTATACGGCCAGTTGCCGATTCTAACGACTTATATGGCCAGTTGCTAAAATGGGAGATGGCCAGTTTCCAGCCCCAATAACTTATACGGCCAGTTTCCGGCTGTCAAGGTTGCAATCATCTCCGAATTTATGGTATGAACTGTTAAAACAAAAACCAACACTTCCAGATGATATGAACACCCTTGTAGAGTAATGTTGAACCGCATAGCGGTTACCTACGTACCCTCTCCGTTGCTCGAAGAGATCAAGAACTGTTAGAGCATGGCTCGGTTGAACCCACCAAGCGTTGGTATGTCAAGTTTGGTTGTTATATTTTAGTTAATCAAAACTCATGTTAAGAGTCGCTTGATTATGTACTAGAGTTAAACTTCGAATAGGTTAGCTTGAAAGTATTAGGATATGAGACATTACAAGTATTGCGAAGACTTGAAGATGTGAAGAAGCAAGGAGCTACAATGACAACAATCATCCTTCCACTTGAGGTTAGTGATATTTGACTTGAACTGTTCATTCCGTAACGTATCTTTCAAGTCGTGCATATTGAAAAACAGAACTGCGAAGCATATTTGAACTCTAGATAGACATAGTATTAAGGAATACAATACGAGGTTTATTGCTTAACCATTAAACTTTGTAGATAAGACATCGCCATAGTCATTTGAATGCTATTGTGATTATGTATGGGTATGAAGTGAGGATTTCATCCTAGGGAACAATGTTTACATGTGTTCTAAGGAAGTAAGTTCATAAACTTGTTTGTGAACCGAAAAGGAAATTGCCAGGTGTTATTGGTTTTGTTATTCATTGCATATCTTATGAACAACCAATATGTGTGATTAAGTATAACTGCACACAACTTGTTGTGTTCTTGGTAGAACTGTTCACAAAGGCCTGACTTATGTATTGGTTAAACTTTTATTAGTAAAACCGACCTTAAGTAATCACCTGTGGTATGATCGGATTTTGTATGTCTGACCTTGTAAGGGAAAGGTAATCGATCCTTGTAAGGGAAAGGAAACCGATCCTTGTAAGGGAAAGGGAACCGATCCTAGTAAGTGAAAGGGAACCGATCCTAGTAAGGGGTGTAGTACATCAAAGGGAACCGATCCTTGTATGGGGTGCAGCAAGGTTTATAGCGAAAGGGAACCGATCCTATGGACCTGTGCAACACATATAAGTTAGATACCATATATATGTGGGGAACCGATCCTAGTACCTAGTCAATCGAATTTTTGGGAAGCTAGTGTGACTATGCACAATACTCACATGAAGGTAGAACGGAAACTTGTTTTGGTAGAACCGTAAACCCATGATTGTGATTGAATGTTGGTTTGATCAATCACATAGTTCTTGAAAGTCAGATGAACCAATTCTAAACTTTTTTGGAAGTGTGGCAAATCGGTTTCAAGGTTGTAAGTGTGAAAGAGAACTTACAAAGGTAAGATGTCGACAAACTTTGAACACGTGCTGTGAATGTTTATTTCTATAATTGTTCAAATATATTCCTTAACGGCTAAGGGAAGAGAATCCCAGGATCGAAACATAAGTAAGTTAAGAATATTTTAATTAAGGTTATTAATTTCATTTTGTAGGAAATTACTGAATTAGTAATGTGCATTTACTAATTAGATTTTCCGAGAGATTTCGATCGTTATTTTTGGATGAGCATTTCCGGGAATTATGAAAACCGAATCTGTGCTTTTATGAATATCTTGAGAATATTTTGGTTTTTGAAATTCCGTGGTGTCAAACTTCCTTGTCTATAAATACGAAGTTTGCCTTTCTAGCAAACTAATCCTTCGTAACAACAGAGTTACTCTTTTGTTGTTGTTACTGGTGTAGCCGCCTATTCGGAGAGAAGAGTAACCCAAATTAGGCAAAATCTCTTACGGCCGCTCAATTTAAAGTCTTCATTGGGATTGAGAAGCTCTAGCGCGACCCGTTGGTGGGAAACTAGATAATTGCGGTTTATCTTTGTTTTCGATTGATTTGATTGACTAACGATGGTTGAAATCTAATTGCACCTAGATTGTTTATTCTTGAGAATCTTCTCTTATGATATACGATTCACTCAAACTAGTTCAGAGTTTCGACATGGATCTTTAGATTGTTGTTAGTTCTAAAGACGATCTTGTGATAATCCATTATTAACAGACTCCGTTCTGTGCGTGATTGATCACAAGAGATTCAAGTGATTGTGTGCAGGTTTTTATTGAAGATTTAAGAAGATTTGATGAGAAAGAAGATATTGAAGATCTGACTTGGGTTTTATAATCTTGTCAGAATTATTATTTATTTAAGGCTGATATCTATGTTTGGAATGTGTTAAAGGTATTCAAGTAATTGTACTCAACGTGTCTGAGAACTTATACTAAAGGATGTATTCTCAACCAGATCTCAAGCACAACTTCTGAAAGCCTTGAGTGGAATGACTTCTAAGGATAAAACTCATCTTGATAATGCCGTCAAGAAATCTGGTTGTGAAAATTACGATAATGAAAAGGATGATAGACTCATCCCCTTGTCCAAAACAGTTTGGATGCTAAGGTTGATATTATCAATCTTCGACAAGTCCTCCTCAGTACCATCAAAACTCATCATAGACAGGCAACATTACTGAGAACTGTTATCCGTAACCAAAGGAAACTGATTAAACTTGGAATCGGTAATAGGGGAGTATGCTAGGAATATTAATCAAAGGTTAATGCTTTAGCTTTCCAGAACATAACCAAGGTAACGCGGTGCGAGAATCCGAGATATCGATCGTGATGTTGTTGATGAAGATCTGAAAAATTTGAGGAAATTGAAGATGATCTTTGAAAAGCACCTGTCGGAAGGTTACTAGAGATTAAGTTATTTGATGTAATACTTAATCTAGTTTAATAGACATCAATTTTTGATTTCCTTCATTGATTGTATTGGTCTATTATGAATAAAACTATTATGAATAAAATTATTTGTTTGAGTAATTTTTCTTGTGATAGTTTTTGGTTTACATAGCATGTGCTTAATTGCTTTTGCCTTATTGCTATGTATGTTTATGGGATGTTTGATTTCGGTTTTACTACCTTAATATTCGATCTCATATATTGTGAACCTCATGGTTTGGGTGGCTTTTTGATTTAGCGGAATAAGTTCTAGCCCTAGTAGGTAGGCTTTATCAAAGGATTATGAGGGGTTCTAATAGAAGCAATATGTGAAAAAGTCACAATATGTTGAATCGTTTTTGGTTTAGCATAAAAGCATATGTGTTTCGACGGTTTTCAACTTTTGCTTGCAATTCTTAAAACCGGTTTTCAACCTTTCTCTGGTAAAGGTTGAGGTGTGTTGTTATTCTTTTGTTCACGCATAAGGATGACAATGTGGTGATATTTCGATATCAATTCGACAAAGATGCAATCATATTGGAGAAGTTGATGCGAAATTTGAGGTAACAATCTTGTTAGTTAATTGTTCTCCTGTTTATGAAAAGCTTGAGTTTACATTATATATATTTGTTGCTTTTGCTTAACAAAATTTCAATGCAATTGATATTTATTCCATGATGTGTGTGTGGATGTGTGTTTCAATTGGTTTCGGTTAAGAAAAACTATTGTTATCTTGCTTTAATGTGTGGTATCAATTGTTTAGGCTTACAAAATTTCGGTACAATTGATGTGTGTGTGTGATTCAATTGGTTCCTGGTTGAAAAACTATTGTTATCTTGCTTTTGTATGGTATCAATCGTTTAGGCTTACAAAATTAAATTTACAATTGCGGTGCTTATAATGTCTATGTTATTTCAATTGCTTAGGTTGAGGTGAATAATTATTCAAGTTGATTTATTTTGGTTTGTATGAATTATTTATGGCGAACGAATTAATATGTGTACTGGATGATTTATTTAGTCCAATTCGATTAGGATAAGATAAACTAAGTTAATTCGATCTTAGTTAGACTTATCAAGTGAGGTTTGATTATTCAAGTCTAATCAATGCCTAAACAAGAAATGCTAGTTAACTAACCTAGTACTTGTCTTGTTTAAAATTGAAAGGTCTAAGTTTATGGATAAATAGAACTCGATGAGAAAAATGGAGTTTATCTTTATTTTGGTCTTATCGAATTAAGCGGTTGTTTTTAAACAATCGGTTTAGCAAATGGACTAATATGCTTAGTTGTTTTTGGTTTCCTAAACTAAATTGAAAAAATTGTTTCGGGCAATTGTCTCCTTGGTAACATATCAAAATAAGACTACTTGTAGTTTCGGTTTTGATATTGGTTATCAGAACATGATGTGTGGAACCCTCGTGCCTAACTCTACAGGTTTGCAAGTCTATTATGATATTTGTAAGATTCTTTTCGTGTTGTCCTTTATTTTTTTTCGTTTATTTGTCATTTTTGTGACAAAAAGGGGGAGAAATATATGGAGTAAACAGGTGATGCTGGCATTGATATTTATATTGATTGGCATCGCTAGGAAAAGAACATTGGTACTTGAATGTTTTTATCTAACGAAAGAGTGAAAGCACAGACTAAGGGGGAGTAACATGTCATATGATTGGTATGACAAAGATGTGCGGATTGAATATCTACCTATCTTCCTTAGGGGGAGTAATAGGTTTGTTATTATAATGTCAACAACGACATTTTCAAGGATTGAATGTAAGCAGTTTCACTGTGCTGTTGAATCGGGAATTAAGCGAATGAATTATTGTAATTTGTTTATCCATATGATTTAAGAGTTTTGTCACTAAAATTGGCAAAGGGGGAGATTGTTAGAGCGTGGCTCGGTTGAACCCACCATGCGTTGGTATGTCAAGTTTGGTTGTCATATTTTAGTGAATCAAAACTCATGTTAAGAGTCGCTTGATTATGTACTAGAGTTAAACTTCGTATAGGTTAGCTTGAAAGTATTAGGATATGAGACATTAAAGTATTGCGAAGACTTAAAGATGTGAAGAACCAAGGAGCTACAACGACAACAATCATCCTTCCACTTGAGGTTGGTGATATTTGACTTGAACTGTTTCATTTCCTAACGTATCTTTCAAGTCGTGCATATTGAAAAAACAGAACTGCGAAGCATGTTTGAACTCTAGATAGACATAGTATTATGGAATACAATACGAGGTTTATTGCTTAACCATTAAACTTTGTAGATAAGACATCGATATAATCATTTGAATGCTATTGTGATTATGTATGGGTATGAGGTGAGGATTTCATCCTAGGGAACAATGTTTACATGTGTTCTAAGGAAGTAAGTTCATAAACTTGTTTGTGAACCGAAAAGGAAATTGCCAGGTGTTATTGGTTTTGTTATTAATTGGGAATCTTATGAACAACCAATATGTGTGATAGAGTATAACCGCTCATAACTTGTTGTGTTCTTGGTAGAACTGTTCACAAAGGCCTGACTTATGTATTGGTATAACTGTTATTAGTAAAACCGATCTTAAGTAATCACCTGTGGTATGATCGGATTTTGTATGTCCGACCTTGTAAGGGAAAGGTAACCGATCCTAGTAAGGAAAGGGAACCGATCCTAGTAAGGGTGCAAAGTACATCAAAGGGAACTGATCCTTGTATGGGGTGCAGCAGGTTTATAGAGAAGGGGAACCTATCCTATGGACATGTGCAACACATATAAGTTAGATACCATATATATGTGGGGGAACCGATCCTAGTACCTAGTCAACCGAACTTTTGGGAAGCTAGTGTGACTATACACAATACTCACATGGAGGTAGAACCGAAACTTGTTTTGGTAGAACCAGTAAACCCATGATTGTGATTGAATGTTGGTTTGATCAATCACATAGTTCTTGAAAGTCGGATGAACCAATTCTAAACTTGTTTGGAAGTGTGGAAAATCGGTTTCAAGGTTGTAAGTGTGAAAGAGAACTTACAAAGTTAAGATGCCGACCAAACTTTGAATACGTGCTGTGAATGTTTATTTCTATAATTGTTCAAAGATATTCCTTAATGGCTAAGGGAAGAGAATCCCAGGATCGAAACATAAGTAAGCTAAGAATCTTTTAATTAATATTATTAATTTCATTTTGTTGGGAAATTACAGAATTAGTAATGTGCATTTACTAATTAGATTTTCCGAGAGATTTCGATCATTATTTTGGACAGAGCATTTCCGTGGAATTATGGAAACCGAATTTGTGATTTAATGAATATCTTGAGAATATTTTCGGTTTTGGAAATTCCTTGGTGTCTAAACTTCCTTGTCTATAAATACACGAAGTTTGCCTTTCTAGCAAACTAATCCTTCGTAACAACAGATTTACTCTTTTGTTGGTGTTACTGGTGTAGCCGCCTATTCGGAGAGGAGAGTAACCTAATTTGGCGAAAGCACTTGTGGCCGATCAATTTAAAGTCTTCTTTGGGATTGAGAAGCTCTAGCGCGACCCGTTGGTGGGAAACTAGATAATTGCGGTTTATCTTTGTTTTCAATTGATTTGATTGACTAACGGTGGTTGAAATCTGATTGCACCTAGTTTGTTTATTCTTGAGAATCTTCTTCTTCGATATAAGATTCACTCAAACTAGTTTGAGTTTCGACATGGATCTTTAGATCGTTGTTATTTCTAAAGACGATCTTGTGATAATCCATTGTTAACAGACTCTCCTGCAATGCGTGATTGATCACAAGAGATTCAAGTGATTGTGTGCAGGTTTTTATTGAAGATTTAAGAAGATATTGAAGATATGACTTGGGTTTTATAATCTTTGGTGTGCACAATACTTGTTTCGGATTGTATTGATTAATTGAGTAGATCATCATCAATACGTTTCCTTGTGATTAAAGGTATTGATTGGCTTAATCTTAAAAAATTACCTTTGGGTGATTGAACATAAGATAGATCTAAGGACCCGACAAAGGAGTTTATGTTAAGATAAACAGAAGAGCCTTTGTCCGACTCATATCACTTGGTTGAAAAGAGTTGATACCAAACAGATTTGTTGTTCCTTTACCGTTTAAAATACGAACCAAAGGAATTGTTCCAAGTACGTGACTTATTCACAAGTCGGAGGCATGGGAATACAGACGGAACTAAGTGAACTATAGGGTTAGTTACTTGGTCTCAACTATAAGTTAGGTGTAATTTTGTGTAGCGGCTTAATCCCGAAAGTATTCAATTCTGGACAAGGTCCTGGGTTTTTTCTGCGTTTGCGGTTTCCTCGTTAACAAAATCTTGTTGTGTCATTTACTTTTGTTTTCCGAATTATAATTGTTTTATTATAATTTAAGTAAATCACACAAACGTTAATTCCTATTTTCTTAATAAGCAATCTTATTGTGTTTGGTTAAGTCCGAACCTTTGTATCAAGTAAACATACTTCGTTGTTGTATTGTTTCGATCTCGTATCCATAGTCGATCACACTAAGTGTGAACCGATTAGTTGTATTGTCTCGACTCAGTCCATAGACAATCACTTTCGGAGAAAGGAATTATAGGTAGGAAAAGTTTTAGCTTGAGGTATATTTGGGTACCCTCGCCTTTTCAGAAAGAGAGATGACGTTTCAAATGCAAACACAAGATCTGATGTTCCAAATTGGAGAAAGGGTGCTTCGCAAAATATTCAAAAGGACAATTATCCTAATGGTATTATGAAGGGGAAAGCTGCTCCTGCGAAACCCAACTCTAAATGGGTCCCTAAGTCCTCCATAGCCAAGAAGAGACCAAAAGTTAGTCACAATAATGACTCTCAGCTGTCAATTATTAGTGACAATAATTACAAGAGTCTTCTTGAAAGACTAAAGAAAGACATTATGTCTGAAATCTCTTGTACTAGTAAAGGTTGTGATAATGACTCTCTTCATCACAAATCAAAGAAGAAAAATAAGAGATGGAACAAGAGAAAACGAACCAAGCAAGAGGTCAAGAATGATGATTCTGTCTTAGTCACTCGTGACGAATAAAACAAGGATCAACTCAATACAATCTAGTTGTGTTGATATGTGCATGCTCACCTTGGTGCTCAATCTTTTGAAAGGTGAGGAAGCACATGAGAAAAGTGAGCACATGATCTCTCGGTTATTATATGTCTAATTAACATCTTTAGGGAGATTGGCTTATCAAGAAGGAAAGAGAGAATACTTTGAAGAAAGATCAGTGTATTGAGGCATTGACACACCTTTATGTTCAATCGAAGATGTAATTACATGCTCTTGCAGAATCCTTCACGAAAATTTCTCATCCTAAGAGATTCTCAGGTCAAGCAACAAGGCTTTCTACTTGAACAAATTCAAAAGTTTGAAAAGTAGTAATGCACCTTCATTCAGTTCGACATGAAGGAATAGGTTGTAAGAAAAATAGACATCAATTTTTGATTTCTTTCATTGATTGTATTGGTCTATTATGAATAAAATTATTTGATTGGTAATTTTTCTTGTGATAGTTTTTGGTTTACATAGCCTGTGCTTAATTGCTTTTACCTTATTGCTATGCATGTTTATGTGATGTTTGATTTTGGTTTTACTACCTTAATATTCGATCTCATATATTGTGAACCCTCATGGTTTGGGTGACTTTTTGATTTAGCGGGATTAAGTTCTAGCCCTAGTAGGTAGGCATTATCAAAGGATTATGAGGGGTTCTAATAGAAACAATATGTGAAAAAGTCACAATATGTTGAATCGGTTTTGGTTTAGCATAAAAGCATATGTGTTTCGACGGTTTTCAACTTTTGCTTGCAATTGTTAAACTCCGGTTTTCAACCTTCTTTAAAGGTAAAGGTTGAGGTGTGTTTTTATTCTTTTGTTCACGCATAAAGGATGACAACGTGGTGATATTTCGATATCAATTCTCCCCGACGAAGATGCAATCATATTGGAGAAGGGGATGCGAAATTTGAGGTAACAATCTTGTTAGTTAATTGTTTTCCCCGTTTAAGAAAAGCCCGAGTTTATATTATATATATTTGTTGCTTTTGCTTAACAAAATTTCGGTTCAATTGATATTTATTCCATGATGTGTGTGAATGTGTGTTTCAATTGGTTCTCAGTTAAGAAAACTATTGTTATATTTCTTTATTGTGTGGTATCAATTGTTTAGGCTTATAAAATTTCGGACAATTGATGTGTGTGTGTGTGATTCAATTGGTTAGAGTTAAGAAAAACTATTGTTATCTTGCTTTTGTATGGTATCAATCGTTTAGGCTTACAAAATTACGGTGCAATTACGGTGCTTATAATGTCTATGTTGTTTGAATTGCTTTCGGTTGAGGTGAATAATTATGCAAGTTGATTTATTTTGGTTTATATGAATTATTTAGGGCTTAACGAAATAATATGTGTACGGGATGAGTTGTTTAGTCCAATTCGATTCGGATAAGAAACTAAGTTAATTCCGATCTTAGTTAGACTTATCGAAGTGAGGTTTCGGTTATTTAAGTCTAATCGAATGTCCGAACAAGAAATGCTAGTTAACTAACCTAGTACTTGTCTTGTTTAAAATTGAAAGGTCTAAGTTTATGGATAATTAGAACCTGATGAGAAAAATGGAGTTTATCTTTATTTTGGTCTTATCGAATTAAGCGGTTGTTTTTGAACAATCGGTTTAGCAAAGGGACAAATATTCTTAGTTGTTTTTGGTTTGTTAAACTAAATTGGAAAAATTGTTTCGGCAATTGTTTTCCTTGGTAACATATCAAAATAAGACTACTTGTAGTCTTATTTTGATATTGGTTATTAGAACATGATGTGTGGAACCCTCGTGCCTAACTCTACAGGTTTGCAAGTCTATTCTGAGATTTGTAAGATTCTTTTCGTGTTGTCCTTTATTTTTTTCGTTTTTTTTGTCATTTTTGTGACAAAAAGGGGGAGAAATATATGGAGTAAACAGTGAAGTCTATTGATATTTATATTGATTGGCATCGCTAGGGAAAAGAACATTGGTACTTGAATGTTTTTATCTAAAGAAAGAGTGAAAGCACATATTAAGGGGGAGTAACATGTCATATGATAGGTATAACAAAGATGTGCGGATTGAATATCTACCTATCTTCATTAGGGGGAGTAATAGCTTTGTTATTATAATGTCAACAACGACATTTTCAAGGATTGAGTGTAAGAAGTTTCACTGTGCTGTTGAATCGGGAATCAAGCGGATTGTAATGAATTATTGTAATTTCTTTATCCATATGATGTAAGAGTTTTGTCACTAAAATTGACAAAGGGGAGATTGTTAGAGCATGGCTCGCTGAACCCAACAAGCGTTGGTATGTCAAGTTTGGTTGTCATATTTTAGTGAATCAAAACTCATGTTAAGAGTCGCTTGATTATGCACTAGAGTTAAACTTCGTAAAGGTTAGCTTGAAAGTATTAGGATATGAGACATTACAAGTATTGCGAAGACTTGAAGATGTGAAGAAGCAAGGAGCTACAACGACAACAATCACCCTTCCACTTGAGTTAGTGATATTTGGCTTGAACTGTTTTATTCCCTAACGTATCTTTCAAGTCGTGCATATTGAAAACATAACTGCGAAGCATATTTGAACTATAGATAGACATAGTATTAAGGAATACAATACGCGGTTTATTGCTTAACCATTAAACTTTGTAGATAAGACATCGCCATAATCATTTGAATGCTATTGTGATTATGTATGGGTATGAGGTGAGGATTTCATCCTAGGGAATAATGTTTACATGTGTTCTAAGGAAGTAAGTTCATAAACTTGTTTGTGAACCGAAAAGGAAATTTCCAGGTGTTATTGGTTTTTTATTCATTGCATATCTTATGAACAACCAATATGTGTGATCGTGAGTATAGCGCCCGCTCACAACTTGTTTGTGTTCTTGGTATAACTGCTACAAAGGCCCGACTTATGTATTGGTATAACTTTTATTAGTAAAACCGATCTTAATTAATCACATGTGGTATGATCGGATTTTGTATGTCTGACTTTGTATGGAAAGGGAACCATCCTTGTAAGGGTGCAGACATCAAAGGGAACCGATCTTTGTATGGGGTGCATCAAGGTTTATAGCAGGTAAGGGGAACCGATCCTATGGAAATGTGCAACACATATAAGTTAGATACCATATATATGTGGTGAACCGATCCTAGTACCTAGTGAACCGAACTTTTGGGAAGCTAGTGTGACTATGCACAGTACTCACATGAAGGTAGATCCGAAACTTGTTTTGGTAGAACCGTAAAACTCCATGAGTGTGATTGAATGTTGGTTTGATCAATCACATAGTTCTTGAAAGACATATGAACCAATTCTAAACTTGTTTGGTAGTGTGGAAAATCAGTTTCAAGGTTGTAAGTGTGAAAGAGAACTTACAAAGTTAAGATGTCGACAAACTTTGAACATGCGTTGTGAATGTTTATTTCTATAATTGTTCAAAGATATTCCTTAACGGCTAAGGAAGAGAATCCAAGGATCGTAACATAAGTAAGTTAAGAATCTTTTAATTAAGGTTATTAATTTCATTTTGTAGGAAATTACGTAATTAGTAATGTGCATTTACTAATTAGATTTTCCGAGATATTTCGATCGTTATTTTGGACATGAGCATTTCCAGGAATCATGAAAACCGAATCGTGCTTTTATGAATATCTTGAGAATATTTTCGGTTTTGGAAATTCCTTGGTGTCCAAACTTCCTTGTCCAACAGATTTTCCTTTCTAGTAAACTAATCCTTCGTAACAACAGATTTACTCTTTTTTTGTCATTCTTTGGTGTAGCGCCTATTCGAGAGGAGAGTAACCTAATTAGGCGAAATCTCTTACTACCGCTAAATTTAAAGTATTCTTTGGGATTGAGAAGCTCTAGCGCGGCACCTGCTGGTAGGAAACTAGATAATTGCGGTTTATCTTTGTTTTCGATTAATTAGATTGACTAACGGTGGTTGAAATTGATTGCACCTAGTTTGTTTATTCATGAGAATCTTTTCTTTCGATATAAGATTCACTCAAACTAGTTCGTAGTTTCGACAGTGGGATCTTTAGACCGTTGTTAGTTCTAAAGACGATCTTGTGATAATCCATTGTTAACAGCATTCAGATTCACATGCGTGATTGATCACAAGAGATTCAAGTGATTGTGTGCAGTGTTTTTATTGAAGATTTAAGAAGATTTGAAGACAAAGAAGATATTGAAGATCCGACTTGGGTTTTATAATCTTTGGTGTGCACAATACTTGTTTCGGTAAAAGAGGATCCAATTAATAATCGGTTTATCCTTGTGGTATATTGGATTGATTAATTGAGTAGATCGGCATCAATATGTTTACTTGTGATTAAAGGTATTGATTGGCTTAATCTTAAACGATTACCTTTGAGTGATTGAACATAAGATAGATCTAAGGACCCGACGAAGGAGTTTATGTTAAGATAAACAGAAGAGCCTTTGTCCAACTCATATCACTTGGTTGAATAGAGTTGATACCAAACAGATTTGTTGTTCCTTTATTGTTTTGGAATACGAACCAAAGGAATTGTTCCAAGTACGTGAATTATTCACAAGTCGGAGGCGTGGGAATACAGACATAACTCAGTGAACTATAGGGTTAGTTACTTGGTCTCAACTATACGAAGTTAGGTGTAATTTTGTGTAGCGGCTTAATCCTGAGAGTATTCAATTCTGGACAAGGTCCTTGGGTTTTTCTGCATTTGCGGTTTCCTCGTTAACAAAATCTTGGTGTGTCATTTACTTTTATTTTCCGCATTATAATTAAAGTAAATCACACAAACATTAATTCCTATTTACTTGATAAGCAATCCTATTGTGTTTGGTTAAGTCCTAACTTTTGTATCAAGTAAACATACTTCGTTGTTGTATTGTCTCGATCTCGTATCCATAGACGATAACATGAAGTGTGAACCTATTAGTTGCATTGTCTCGACTACCCATAGACAATCACTTTCGGAGAAAGGACTTATAGGTAGGAAAAGTTTTAGCTTGAGGTATATTTGGGTACCCTCGCCTTTTCAGTAGGTTAATAAGAAGAGAACTGGCTCAGAAGGATGGTGATCAGATTATTAATAAGATCAGAAGGAAGATTAAGCCTGAGAAGTTAAAATACCAAATTCTGGTACGTTAATACTTGTTTTAACCTAAATATTGGAAGAAAAATAATAATGATATCCCAGGTTGTTGAACATGTTAATAAAAGTTACGGAAGTGAGGATGAGGTGGTAGATCGATGTTATTGTTCGTCGAATATTACATCAAGATGGTTCTTCAAGGAGATTTCATGTTTTGTAGATTATGAATGAGGACATCTTAGGTTCCCATAAAGAATTTCTAGTTTATTGTTACTAATTAAAGTGGTTAAAGTAGTTGTTGGTGCTAGTTAACATAATTTGTTTTGCAGTGGCTTTGTTGGAATAACTAATGGTGGTTGAGGGATTGGTGATGGAAATGTGATTAGTAAAACAAAAAATAAACTAATTAAAGTGGCTAATATCATTAATACTAAATAAAATGTAGCTAGTTCAAGTAATAATTGTGGTAAGAGTGTGCAAGGGAGAAGAAGTCTTATCTCTGGGGGTACTATGTTTACCACCAAGTTTTAACTCGGGAACCTGTATGGAAAAACTTGTCACAATCAGTAGCACAGATTAACTATAAAGATCCAATACTTGATATGAAGACAAGTTTAACTTGGAGGATCTTAGAAATCAATATCCAAGTAATAACCTAATATGTACCCGAACTGTTACATAACCGAATTCCAACAAAAACAAGTCTTGTAATCTTTCTTTCAAGATATAAATTCCCGAGAATTAATCTTATAGGTTCTACACATACTAATTGTGATATTTTTTATTTGAAAAATAAACAATATAATATGGAAGAGAAATAACACAAGACACCAGAAATTTTGTTAACGAGGAAAACTACAATGTGCAGAAAACACTTGGGACCTAGTCTAAAACTTGAACACCACATTGTATTAAACATCTACAAACATCTACAAACATTAACCTACCATCATATTTTGGACTGGAATGTATTGAGACCGAATCGAACTTACAAGCAATTCAACTTCAGTTGTGCTCATTTACGTGTCTTGGATATCGCAAGACCCTTCGCAATACGATTCCCCTAGTCGATGTCCTCTTTACAGACCTAGTACTTCTTGATTCAACCTAATTGAAGATTTTTATGAGTACTCTCCTTTCTAACATAAAGCCTATTTGATTTCCTTCCAAAGATATTCAATAAAGGTATGAAAATTTATATATGCCATGAGGGATCCTCAAGAAAAGAAGATATCAAGGTTGAACTTGTTCTCTTCAAAAGTTATAGATGTCTAAATCAATTTACCTTATAAGAATAATCTAAACAAATCAAACTAGAAGTGATTTAGATATCTATCTTGTGAAGCACATAGTCCGAGACGAAGAGTGCTTTGTGATTTCTATCATGTGGAATCAAGTTCTTGATCTATAGCATAAACTAAAAGATCAATAAGAAAAAGATCTCGGATAACAAGAACTATCGTAAAAGATTGTCCGACCGGCCTTATAAACCTTTAGTGAAGTCTTACAAAGTTGTAACCTAATACGATGTTTTAATAACCAAAGAGGAAACCTAAGTTTTGAACAATAAATATATAAGATTTCAAAGACATGTTCAAATGCACATAATGTTGACATTGTGAACTTCCTTAACTTCGCAAATCATATTCCAAATCTATGCAAATCCTAGAGTAAACCAGTTGAATTCTGAAAATACAAGTGCTATTAGGATCGGTCTTTCAAGAGATACTTGTTAAGCGATCGGTCATGCTAAAGATCCATGGGACCGTTTCTAGTAGAGATCCTTTGCCAAGGGATCATTCCTACTAGAAATCCTTAGGATCGGTCCTAGTAAATATCTTTTATAAAGGATCAGTCCTAGAATAGATCCTATGATTCCTTTCGACTGCGAAACAAGTTTTGCAAACTTAGTTTCTTAAGATAATGTAATTAAACATAGTTTTCTCACAGATAATCAACCCAAACTTCAAATGTAATCAACTAGTAAATCTAATTAGAAAGAATAAAGTTAAAGTCGCATATGCAAGTTTAAAGATAAATGTTATATTAATTTCGATTTTTAATATAGAAAGTCGTAGAACAACTTGTATATTATTCCTTGACACTTTGATCATAATGCAATGATCAGGTCATCACTACTAGAGATGCATATATATATATATATAGCTTTGTATGTTACGTTTCCAATATAAACGACTTGAAAGCAACGTAGATAGAAATGGAAACAAGTCAAGTTTGTATTATTAATCTCAAACAGAAGTATGTTGTATTTGTTGATGTCGATACGTCTCTAGGTTCTTCAGAGTAACATGAGAATGTTGAGTCTCAACATTCCTAGACTTCCTAGTCTAACATAATGAATTTGAATCCAGTAATCTAATCAAGCATCTTCGAGTTTTGCAGTTAAAATACAACAACCAAACTTGACATACGAACGCTTAATGGATTCAACCGAGCAATGCTCGAACAATTGGCATTACTTTTGATGATCTTGTTGTGACTACATATCAACATTTAAAGCAATTTTTCTTATTTTTCTTTTCCCCGGAAAAGATTTCTTTAAATTGTGCTTCACAAAAGTACATTTTTTTGCCACTAAATGACACTTTGAATCTCTAAAAGTCATTCTTAATTTAGTTCCCCTATCTAATTTTCGATATACCTCAATACATAATTTACTTGAAAATTACGATCGAGGTATATCCAAATACCTCTTAAATCATTAATTTAAGCAAACAAGGCATGTAGAATATGTTGCAACAAAGCAACTACTAATACAAGGCGCAGTAAAGTATATTTATGGAATATTATTAGTAATAGTGCTCATATTTAATTTTTAGGGTTATTTAACGTTTGGTACCCAGCAAATGTCCAACACCTAGTTTTGGTACCCAATATTTAAAATATTAGGGGTTGGTACCTTGATAACGTTGACTCGTCAAGTGGACTCGTTGACTTAACTAAATTACTAATTAATTCATGTAACTTCCACTTTTACCTAATTATCCTTACCAATGATAACAATGGCTTGAGTTGTCCTAAATTTAGTAGTTATACAATACGTGTCTAAATCGCATAATATTTTAATAAACGCCGCTGATTAAAAAGAAGCCCTAAAGGCTAAAACGAATTTCATCTTCTTTTTTTCCTCCCGCAACTCCGATTAAGGACAGTGAGAAGGCATGCCTGGGTTACAAAATCTACATATCGAAAATAGAGATTAAGGCATGCTGATTGTGATTCTCTAACTCTAATCGACTTATACCCTGCTCCCCCCCCTATATGAATATGAATCGATAAATAATAGAACTTGCAGAGACACTCTTAACGTTTCTACCCTCGCACGAGATACTACTTGGTATTTTTATTTTAGGGTACAATAGAATTGAATTCATGATTGTTACCATCTAAAGAACAGATAGAGAGACATGATTATGGGAAGGTTCTATGTGAAATTATGGGATTTGTAGTGAAAATATAGGAGAAGTTTTTAGCCCTCTCAATTTATCTTTGGCCAAAGAAACTCAACTTAAATCTCGAGATAAGATTTTTTTTTTTTCTTTTTCAAGCATGATTTGAGATAAGATAGGTTGGTGGCGTTTTTAATTTAAAAGTAAGAAGTAAAGTATCGAGAGTCTTCATTTTTCTTGACAATATTACCTCTTCACTAGAAAGTCGCACACAAGGTGTTCGAAAAAGCTAAAACATGTATAACAACACTAATATCCAAGGTAAACTTGGAGTTGTTGGATTAATTAATTTGTAACCGTAAGATTAAAGGGAATAGAGCCACATGTCTTTTCTAGACATCACGTACTAACAGAAAAATTAACGCCGTTTGATAATTAATAATCAAAATTTAAAGTTAACATCATGTTAGGTCAACGGTTTGACTTGGCAGTCAACGTCCAGTCAAGGTACCAACCCTTAATATTTCAAATGTTGGGTACCAAAGATAGGTGTTGGACATTTACTGGGTACCAAACGTTAAATAACCCTAATTTTTATGATGTAGTGGGACTAGATATCGATAATTAATTAAAGATTTTAATTCTTCAAGTTTTTTTTTCTTCTGACAAGGTTTCCTTTTTTTCCATAGCTTAAGTTTCACACTAAAAATAAGTAAATTTGAGAAGTCTAAAGCTAAATGGTACCGTTAAAGCACATGTTTTTCGCTTTGAAGTCATTCTAAGATCAATTTAAAATCTAACTTATAGCTTTTTCTGAATTGATTACTTAAGTTGAGAGATTACATCTTAGGATATTTACCTAAATACAACCAATCCAATAAAAATTACAACAACAATGGAACTAATACGCTGAAACAACCAATATAATAGAAAATGCTACGACAAAGTATATTTCTATTAAAAATCGAAATATTTCATTTTCCTTACTGGGTCCCTCCAATCTACAACACACATCCATGATTTGAATCACATTCGTGCACAAATGGGGTTCACCATTTCCCAGATGTGGGGTTTAGATTAGAGGGAGCAGAGTAGGGAGGTGGAGAACAGGGAGATGAATAAAACCACCGATTAAAAATAATGTTGATATTAATTTTTATGATCTAACATGACTAGATATCAACAATTAAAGCATTTATTTTGTAAAGCTTTCTTTTGAGATAAGGTTTGTTTTTTGCAATAGCTTATGACCTAAGCATAAAGTAATCTTTAGAAGTTGGAAGCTAAAAAATTTGCTTCATTTAGTATATTGGTTTTTCTTCTAAAAGTCATTTTGAATTCAGTTTCCCTTCAAACTTTTGGCTTTCGTCTTAATTATAAGTAAGTGGAAAACTTATATCTTAGGTATTACCTAGATACAACCAATCTAGCAAAATATGCAGCAACAAAGAAACTTATACGCGAGGAAACAACCAATACAGTAGAAAATGCTGCAATAAAGTATATATATACTTATGGAATGCTATTAACAATAATGCTCACATTAATTTTGATGATCTAACAAGATTTAGGTATCAACAATTAAAGCATTTATTTTGTAAAAGTTTTCTTTGGGATAATATTTTTTTTCAATAGGTTGTTTCATGAGTAGAAACAAAAGTAATTCTTAGAAGTCAGAAGCTCAAAAATTTTCTTCACTTTTTTTCTCTTTCTTCTAAGTCATTTTGAATTAATTGAAAGCATTTATTTTGTAAAAGTTCTCTTTTAGGGATAAGGCTTCTGTTTTTGAATAGCTTGTTTCACAACTAGAAGCAGAAGTAATCTATAGAAGTCAGAACCTAAAACGGTTTGTTTCATCGAGTATATCTTCTGCTTCTAAAAGTCATTTGAAATTTAGTTTCCAATCTAATTTTTGACTTTTCACCTTAATTAAATAAGTTGAAAGCTTAAATCTTAGGTATTATCTGAATACAATCAATCCAACAATAAATGCAACATCAAAGAAACTAATATGCGACGAAACAACCAAATACAATAAAACATGGAACCGTTTTTTTGGGACTACTCAAAAATGGTGGGGGACTACACTCCATTTTTTGGGTGGATATTAGAAGTAATAATGAGTCACCCCTTATCTAAGTTTTTTAAATACCAAACTTTCCCTTGGTAATTAAATTAGTGAAATAATTAGTGAGTTAATTAATGATTAGTGGGATTAAATTGTCTTATTGAGGGATTAGTGAGAGGGAGTAGATGTGGTGGTGATTTTAGGTGGTCGGTGGTGGTGGTGGTGATTTTGTTTAACCGCCACTCTATATATAACTCCCTCTCATCTACTCCCATCACCACCGACCACCACCACCACCGACCACCTAAAAGAAGAATTATTGAGAGGGAGTAGATGAAGATGAAGGTGATAATGAAAATGAGGGTTTTGGAAGAAAAAAAGTTAAGATCTTTTTCTTTAAGAGCCACAACAAGAGTAATGATGTTTTGGGTACTCATGGAAATTTCAATTTAGTTAACGGTGCTTGAATTGGCCAAAACATTCCTAAAATGAACAATTTACAAATAAATTTTGGTTGGGTTAAAAGTTTGGCTACTTAAATCAAGAACAGAATCGAACTCATCCGCAAGTGTAGTCCGCTTAATATTTCGAAACACTGTAGTCGAACTCGGGGCCTTTAATGGAGTTTTTCTTTAGAGAAAAGTCTTGTTAGAGAAGAAAATCGCGATTGTAACCTAACTAGGAGTTCCTCTAGGAAAAAATTGCGACGTAACCGAACTCAATATGCAGTTTTCAGAGAAAAGTTCTGCTAGAGAAAAAATTGCAATGTAACCGAACTTTTGTGACGTAACCGAACTATGAGTTCGGCTTGGACCTTTTTTCACGAGTTTGATCTTTTCTCCTCAAAACAAAAACCTCCATTAAAGTTGAGTTCGGCTAGTTCGACAAAATTTCACATAATTCCTAGCCGAACTTCTCTCTCGTAACTTCCATTTTCAACTCATTTTGATGATTACTTCTCATTTTTTCAACTAAAACGAATGAAAAGTAATGAGTTTGTTATAATTTTGATTATGATTTTGTTTTGTTAATGATTTAAATTAAGCTATATATATAGGTGGCGGTGGTGGTGATTTGAGGTGCCTGGTGGAAAGTGAGCTATGTGGTGATGGGAGGAGGTGGTTATATCAAAGATAAAAGGAGAGTTTGGCTAAACTTTGCCTCTGTTCCGAGGGTGGTCGGATTTATCCTTGGCAAAGATAAATCAAATATCGGGTCCTCCGTGCCACATCCTACAAGTCGCACACGTGATGTTCATTCCAATATTATGAATTAAAATGAATACTCAAGTCAAGATATTGAATTTCAAAAAATTATAACGGAGGTTCAAATCATGACCTATTGTGTCATAAGAGTGGCTCTAACCATTGTTCCACCTTTGCTGAAATTGATAAAAATATAAATCAACAAAGTGGTTGTTTGTTCAACTTAAAATATTAATTAGTATAAGTGTTTTTTATTAATTAGTATAAGTGATTTGTTAGAGAGAAGATAAATCTATGGTTATGGTTCTGTCTAACTTAAATATTAATTAGTATAAGTGTTTTATTAATTGATGCCTCATTAATTTCTCATGATAAATGATTTATTAATTTTACATCATAAAGATCCCTTTAATTAATATTAATACATATCTCCATCAATAAGTAATAATTTTGACAAAAATTATTTCTAATAGATATTAGTGGTGGTGGTGGTAGTAGAGGAAGAAGTAAGTGGTGGAAGCTTTGGAATGTGTTACAAAGTGGTGGAGGTTGTGAATATTAGTTTTAGTGGGAAGAAATAGTATACTGGATGGTTTTAGAATGGCTGTGGTATTAGTTTTTTTTTTGAATCAAAAATAATAAATTTTTTTATGATTCAACATTGTATTGTGAAAAGTATAGTTGGTTGTTTTTGACACGATAAAAAAAGGCTGATAACAAATACTTTGGGATGATACCAAATCATATAAGACAAAATGGTTGTTTTGGGTACCACCGCTATCTTTGGTAATCGTTCGTACGCATGATTTCTGCGATTAACAAAAACATATAGTTGAATAAATTAATTGACGACCTAAGTTTGTTAAATCTAAACTTATACATGACGTGTGGGATTAAAAGTTATAAGTGCGCCCAATATTCTACGAGGGATGGAAAATGGTAGTGGTGCAGAAAGAAGTGATATCTGGTGGTTTGTGGTGCTGGCCGGTTTTGATGAGTAGTAATTGACTATGTTAATTATGTGCTGCTACAAAAGGATAACATTATAAATTAGAAATGTGGTTGATCGTCTTAATGCTAATATAAACTCGGTTAAAAATACACTAAAAATTAAGAAGAAGAAAAAAACATTTGGATGTCACGTTATATAATAAATAACACTAAAAACTACATATTTAGTATCAAGGTTTCTTCGTCAATAGATAAATCTAAGGTTGTATTGAGATCCCGTGAAGCAAGAGGGCGAGTTGGTCTTGGATTTCCCTCGAATGATAATGAATATAATGAAACGCAGCTCCGTTTCTCCAATGAAAACCTAAACCTTCTAAAAAAAAATCAATCGAACAACACTTAGATGGAACGCATCACCACCAAAGTGTAAACTTCTCTCAATTGCTACATATCCAAGAAAATTTCTCTGCATTAACTGTGATTTCGTCCTCACCGCTGCGTAGGCATGCAATTAAATCTCTAATAGTGATTTTAAAGGTATTTAATAATTACAAAATTCTCTTATAAGTTTTGTTTGTGCAAGTATTGATTTAACTTGGGTTCTTTTATATTTTGTGTTAAGTTGATGACTTTTAATTTGAATACATGTTTGATACATATAGGGTATTTTCTTTGTAGAACTGATGTTAGTCTCTCATTTTTCCCGTTAGCACTTTGTTTCGATCCCGTATTTGTAGACATTATTTGACTAATGTTGGGGTATTTTGTTTAATCTCAAGGCCGATTAAACCAAATGTGTTGTATACATTGAAGGCGCATAAGTTTGTGTTGGCTCTACCTTGAAACTAATAATTTTTCTTCTGAAGGTTAGTTGAATTTATGTAGATACAAATATCAATATGACTATGCTCTTTAAAACTCCAAATTACTTGAGTAACACTAGATGTGAGAACGTCATTCATGCATTACTTAGCATAGTTGGTGTTAAATCTTTATCCACGAATTTCTTCAATTTTATGTTATCAATATGATTGAGAAAGAATCTTACACATGTTTTGATTTATTATTATAAGTTTATTTTTTCAACTCCATGTGTATATCTCGGCCTTCCAATAGCCAAGGGTTCTTCATTTTTATAACTCTCACATTTGCAAAAAATAAATAAATAGTGTTTATCTATAGTAGGGAAAATATTATGGGTTTTGCTTCACTCCTTAGAGCCTTAGTTATCAATAATTTCGAACAAATGTATTCATAAACATCATGGAGTTGGATTGGTTTAGGTATATGTATTGTTAGATGAAATATTCTTTTTGAAGTTTGAAATTATGGTATGATGGAACAATAAATGGGGAAAATTTTTATTTACTGTATTTTTTATTTTATTTTCATGTTGGCACAACATTATTACTCCGTCCAAATAATAAATTGGAATAACATGCTTAAGTAAAAAATAAAAAAGATCGTGTAACCCATTTTGTTTCCCAAAACCTATTTGAATATCAAAAATAATTACTCATGAATAAAATGAAGCAAGAGGAATGTGAACAATATCGTATTAGAGACAGAACATCCCGTACCGTTACGGCACGGGTTAAGATCTAGTATATATATATAGGTGGTGGTGATGGGAGGAGGTGATTATATATATAAGTGAAGGGTAGGTTAGTCATTTCCATACTTTAGGACACCCATTATAAGTATAGGGTAGACATTTCTATCACAAAGTAGTCCCTCCCCATTTTTGAGTAGTCCCCAAAAAAACGGTTCAAAACATGCTAGAACAAAGTATATTTATACTAGGGTGTGCCTCTATTGACGGTTGCGGATTAGGGTCACCGCAACCAAACCAAAGTTGCGGTTTTGGAAAATCAAACCGTGTCAGGTCCAATCACTGCGGTTTTTTCATCCGCTGGATCAACTGATGATACGGTCCGGTTGCGTGATCAACCGCGGATTTACCAATGAAAAAAAAAAAAAAAGCAAAAAAAAAAAAAACTAAGTTAAGAAAGATAGACAAAGAATGCAATGTTAATTCATTGACAACTTGGCATGTTATTCTTAATGTTTTTGGTAATGAAAATTATATGGGTCTTGAAAAGATTTAATTTATGTTTTATGTTCTTATCTCTTAATGTTTGGGCCATGTCATGTGACTAGAATTTTTGTTGGTGCTTTGTATTTACATTGTGCTAACATGCTTTAGAATCATGGTTTATATATAAACCCAAAATTGTGGCTACACAAGCCCACGAAACTAGATAGGGGTTAAGGCCTTTACTACCTCGGTGCCGGTTAAAGAGCGGTTCTATTAATCCAATCGCAACCAAACCGCTAAACCTTGCGGATTTGAAAACTCAACCGTGTCCGGTCCGTAGCTTCTGTGGATTGGTTTCACGCAACGGCGGACGGTTGCGGGTGAAAACCGCAGTTCCGGTTTTTTTGCACACCCCTAATTTATACGCACACATGATCCAGCACGACTAGATATCAGCAAATTTAAAGGGTTTCCTTTTCTAAGTGGAAGCCCTCAGCTAAGGCCCATTAGCTGCAAGGGGTTTATCACTTATTTATTAGGGTTTTTCCTTTTCTGTCTGTTTTTCAATTTTTCATCTCACTCTCTCTCTCTCTCTCTCTCTCTCAAGGCTGCAGTAATAATCTGCTGCCCTAAAATTCAAGTACATTCATTTCCTCCTTTGTCCCTTTTTCTTTAATTTTAGATTCCATGTCAGATTTCTTTGGATTATCTTTCTGATTCAATCAAAAAATAAGAAATTAATTAGGTTAAACTGAACTTTTTCCTGTGTATGCAGCTGCAACAACAGCAAGAGGGAAAATGGCGACAAGGGCAGCTGCAACTTCATTGTTGAGTAATTCACCATTTTTCTCCTCTTCATCTCGGAGAACAACATCTCGAAATGAATCTGCTGTCAAGTGTTTTACCACTGTTCGATGCTCTGCTGCATCTCTATCTACCTCAAATGGTTCTGTTGACACTCCTCTAGGTACTTACTTACATGCACAGGTTCGATTTTTGATTTTTGATTTTTTGATTTTTTTCTTGAATTTTCCATTTTTGTATTGTGGGGTTGTAGGTGTTAAGGATAGACCATGGAAGATAGCAGATGCAAGACTTGTGCTTGAAGATGGTTCTGTATGGAATGCTAAATCTTTTGGTGCTACAGGGACTCAAGTTGGTGAAGTTGTGTTCAATACATCTTTGACAGGGTGAGTTAATTAGTTTTCTGGCAAAAGGGTGTGATTATGATTGATCTCTGAAAGCAACATTGGTTAATTGTTTTGTTTGTCTCACATGATTTGGTGCAAGGGCATTTGGTATTTGCACAATTTCTGTTTTTTGACCTTTGTTGTAGGATAAAATGGAATTTTCATTTGGTGAACACCGTTCTATGAACGTGTGTGTGTTGGTTGTGCTTATTATGGTGATCCATTTCACTATGTTGCCTCGGTTTTCTAACTAAGTAGGTTCGTGAATACGAGGAAATTGTGTAGATGGAAGTGTTTTTACCCTCTTGGTAGTCGTTCTTTCATAATGTAGTTACATGTATTTGAAATTTAAATACCATGGGGTTTGACTCGTAGAATTATTGATCCTTTCCTATATCCAGTGACTTCCACTTCTGAAAGCTATTTTTGGAGATGTTTTAGCTTTCTCACTAAAGCATTTTGGGATATAAAAATTGAATTTTTTCTGTAGGGGTTTGTTTACTAAATAGCCTGGCTCTTTCTTTACTACCTGGTTCTTGTAGCTCTCTGATTCAATTGTGACATGCAGATACAATAGATGAAGCCTGAGGGAGTTCATTGCTCAGTGTTTTGACTGTTGAGTGGCCAATATATGTGGTTATATGTACTTATGATTAGTCGTAAACTAACCTAGCTTTGGTGTGAGACATGGAGTTCCTAAACCTGTGAGTGAGAAACTTTGTTTTCCTAATTTTGCCTGTTCAAGCTCCAGTGTTTGTTGGATAAAATTAGTAACTGCAGGTTCTGTCATTTGCTGCGTCATTTATGTGCCCTAGGTAATACTTATCCTTATTTTCTTCAGGTAGCAATTTGCAGGGTCAAGTTAAATCAAATGTGTATACTGATACATTTTCAGATCTGTCTCTCTATTGTTGTGAAGTCAATCAGTATACACATTTGATTTGACTAGACCGTGCAAAGTGCTATTTTTGTCGGTGCCCAACGATACTACCCGAAGAAAGTAATGTGTTTTTAGGCCTGTTGATGTAACAACAAGTTTTATTTGTTGCTTTTATCCTTTACTGTTAATGTGGTGCAAGTGTAATACTTATCCTTACACTCTAGTTTTGTCTGTTAGGAATATGATTACACTCTAGTTCTACCATTAGGAATATGCTTACACTCTAGTTCTACCCGTTAGGAATATGCTTAGGATTATGTCCTAGGACTTTGTCATGTCCTTATCAGTTTCGTCTTTCTATCTGTAAGTGCAATAAAGATGCAAATGATAAGGACATGACACAACCCTAGGGCATAATCCTAAGCATACTAGAGTGCGAGGGTAAGTATTACACTTACAGTAAAGGGTAAAACCAACAAGTAAAGCTTGTTGTTAGGTCTAATAAAGGTTGTGAAGATATCAGATTTAGCATAGTAGTTTAAACGTAGGAGTTGCAATCCTTCTACTTTCTGTGTTAACTGTAAAGTGATCTAGAATTTGATGCTGTGTTACAGGTACCAAGAGATTTTGACGGACCCTAGTTATGCTGGCCAATTTGTTTTAATGACAAATCCTCATATTGGAAATACAGGAATTAACCTAGGTAAGTGCAGCGTTTTTGTTACTGATAAATTGGGAAACTTTAATCTCTAGTCTTCGAAATTTAAAGTTATGCATTTCTGAGCAGATGACGAAGAGTCACAACAATGCTTCCTTGGCGGTTTAGTGGTCAGAAGTTTAAGTCAGAGGTATGCTTCTCATTATTTGTTATATAACTCTGCAGTCAGAGTATGCGTTCTTCTCTAGCCATTCTGATGTCTTATGATAACTTTTATGTAGCACTTCGAATTGGAGATGCACAGAACCCTGAGTGATTACTTAGCTAAAGGAACATCATGGGAATATAAAGTTTTATTTAGGTTTCTTACTTCTGCGGTTTATATTACACTGTGTTTGATTGTGCTTCTGGTCTCACTTGATACATTGATTTTTCTGCTTTAATAAACAACAATAGATGATGTGGATACACGTAATTACTCGTAGATTAAGGCAAGAGGGAAGTCTTAAAGGTGTACTTAGCACAGATGGATCAAAAACTGACAAAGATCTTCTTGATATGTCTCATAATTGGGATATTGTTGGTAAGTTTCTGGGGACATGGCTCTTATAACTTACTCTCATAGTTTCACCCATTTGTCCTTCAGCTCCTGCTTAGTATAACCATATAATTTTATTTATTGGCCTAAATGAATCATGCGGTACATTTCATTTTAGACAGGTGGCCATGTAATGAATGTCGTATAATCTTTTACTGTATAGGCTTACACAGTCTATGTGCTTTTCACGTAAGCTGTAACAATTAATCCGGACTTCTGAAATCTGCTGTGCAGGTGTCGATCTCATAAGTGGTGTTACCTGCAATGCTCCATATGAATGGGTGGATAAGACAGGTTCCAGAATGGGAATTCAGCACTAGCGATAGTGTTGGAAGAGATTTCATGTAAGCATTGCAACTCATTTAACAATGTTGTGCCAGTAAAGTTATACGTGGAATTTCTGAATTGTTTTTGGTGGGTGCTTTGAAGGTTGTTGCGTATGATTTTGGGATCAAGCATAACATATTAAGGCGCTTAACGTCTGCTGGATGTAAAATTACCGTGGTACCCTCAACATGGAAAGCCTCAGAGGCTCTCAAGCTAAATCCAGATGGAGTTCTTTTCAGTAATGGTCCAGGAGACCCTTCTGCAGTTCCCTATGCTGTCGAAACAGTAAAAGAAATTATCGGAAAAGTTCTGTTTTTTGGTATTTGCATGGGTCATCAATTGATCGGTCAGGCGTTGGGTGGTAAAACCTTCAAAATGAAGTTCGGTCATCATGGAGAAACCATCCGGTTCGTGACATCCGTAAAAAACCGCGTGGAGATCAGCGCTCAGGTTTGTTTAGATTTTATTTATATCTTTTACATTGGGAGAGTAGCAGCAGATATAGATTGTGTGAGCTGTTCAGTTATACAGTGTGGTTACTGGCAACACTTGATGGAATGATTCGGTGCGTGTGCAGCAGAAGTGTCCAACTACTGCATGCTTTCTTAGATTGCCTTAGTTATAGTTGTTTATAAATCAAAAAAGGCATCTGGACTTGTGAAAATACATAATGTCCGGTGTACCACAGTTGGAATAGAAGCTAGCAGCCCACTTGATTCTTTTGTCCCCTATGACCGTAAACTCAGGTGAGTGAACTGTTAGCCTTTAGGTGAGGTTTAGGGACATCATGTGTTACATCCATAGATGTGAAGAAATGGTTGATGAGTCAGATAAGGTGCCGTGCAACAAGTAGTAAAATGTATGATTAAAACTTTGGAGTTTGCCCTTTGTATATCCTTATTAATAGATAGTCCCAGGAAATTTATGGAGAAAAAAATAAGAAAAAAAAATAGAAGACATGATTGTTACTAGACATAGGAAATTGGTAGGCTATTATTGTTGATGAATGAACACAAAAAAAAAAAAAAAAAATACAGCAGAAACTTATGTATAATTTTTACAATGATAAACAGGGGGGGTATGCTACACTCTGAGATCAAGGGGAGTTTATAAAACTACAAAATCAGCCATGTGGCTTATCTAAATATAATTGAGGTTACCTTATTTTATCAGTATTCGAAAGTATAGGAGGCCCTTTACCTATTACTTTGCTGCAGTTTCTAGGAGTGGCATGTCAAAGTCAAATTAATGGCGTCTTCATCTGTCAGTGTCTTTTAAATTGTGAGATTGTTGCGTTCCCACAGGTTTATTTGAGGCAAATATAATGCTGATGTATTTGAATTCTGTTGGCATTATGACTGGCATCATACTCGTATGCAATATGACTGAATGCAAATCATATTTTCTGTTTGATGTCAAAAGATGTTCACCGTGCTTCACAATAATTATTTTGTATGTTTGGTTGGCAGAATCACAATTATGCAGTAGACCCTGAATCGCTTCCAGAAGGTGTACAGGTGACACATATCAATCTAAATGACGATAGCTGTGCCGGCCTTGCTTTCCCTGCATTAAATATTATGTCACTTCAATACCATCCTGAAGCATCTCCTGGACCTCATGACTCTGATTCTGGTAAGTGACAAGTCTTTCCCTTCCCTGCACCACAGTAATGTTACATCTTGTACACACTATTAACTAACCATGAACTATTGATTTTGTATAAACAAACAAGACTGTTTTATTGTGATTTTTCTGAACCCTGACCCAAGCTGATAATTCTTGCACAGTTTTTGGGGAATTCATAACTTTGATGGAGCAAGCCAAATTATAAGACCTCCATGGTTTCCTCCTTTGAAAAAAAGCTCAGCACGTAGGTGGAAGTTGACTACCTAGCAGAGAGTTTGAATATACTCAAGACTCTTTATATTTTTATGCTCAAATTTTTGTTGTAATCTTTCTTGTCTGTCGTGTTTATAAACTTCGGCAATGTTTATTATATGCGTGTATCGCATGTTATACAAGCAATGACGAAAGGTTATTTGATTTTCTGAGTGGGTGTAGAAATATTAGTATAGGAAATCATCAGATTATATCCTGAAGCCATAAGGCTGATAAGTTTCTTCGGCCAGTTGCTTTTTAGAAGCTAACACGTTAGGGTAAGTTCAGTGGGTTCAATTTGCAAGAACCATCAGTATAAACTAGCCCTTTGCGAACAGCTTGGCAATCTTTTCATACCATCAGTATAACCATTGGTGACCATTAGTTCGGACCGAATGATTTGGCGAATTACTAACTAGGTTTTGCACAAGTGATTTTGAGGATTAAATCGCAAAGATAAGCCAAAGATAATGAGAAATAACTAGCAAGGAACTGGAACTGTGAGAGCTAAAATAAAACTAGGACAAATATGAGGGCATGTGCTCTTGGTATTTAAAGCACCAGGTGCTTGCCGTGTGCAGTAAGACTTTGGTTTTTTCTTTGCAACCTATACCGTGGTTTACCAAAAAAAAGAAAAACAAAAACGTGCATCAATATCTCTAAGTTCACTGTTTTGATTTTGAACCACATCTTTCTCTCGGAGAGTAGTTTGTTTTTTCTCTTGTGGTATCCTTTTTTCTTTTGTTCTTTCAAATGCGTCCAAATGTTGACACAGACATCGCAAAATTTGCAAACCTTATTAAAAAGAGCTAGTAATAATAATGTGCTAAACATGGAGATACATGTTTGCGGTTCTAAGTGCTGAAAATAAGAACCGACCTTATCTCAATGATACTATATATGTTAGCTTGAAAACTATTGCAGGACTAGGAACACTGGAATTGCAAATCACAAGTTTAGACAGATTTCAAATGTCTTCTGCATGTCTTTTAGCTTCTGCTTCTTCAATGAATGTTTTCCAGTTGGGAAATTACACGGTATCCGTATTTCCGGTCAATCCTCAGAGCACTATTAGTAGTCCTCTAACAGTGCCTCTTTTGATTGGGACGCCAACTGAAGAAGGAGAATTCCCAATACTAGTATTTCTCCATGGTTTTATGCTCGAGAATTCTTTCTATTCTCAACTAATCCAACACATTGCTTCTCATGGTTTCATTGTCATTGTCCCTCAGGTAAGTTAAACTATTCTTTGTACTTAACTAAGACCGTACGAGTAATTATAATTAAACATATGCACAGTTCGCTGCTTAATTGTTTCATTTTCTACCTTTACACAGTTATCCGAAAGAGACGATTTCGAGTCAGCAAAAAGGAGTAACTGAATGGTTGTCAAATGGACTCGGTTCCATACTGCCACCACTGGTTCGACCTAATCTATCCAAGGCAGCACTTGGTGGTCACAGTAGAGGTGGCAAACTTGCATTTGCTCTAGCTCTATCTTACACCAGTAACCCTCCTAGTAGCAATGGTGATAGTTCATTGATCAAGTACTCAGCTCTAGTGGGTATTGATCCAGTTGAAGGTCCCAGGAAAGGTATGCAATTACCTCCAGTCGTTCTAACCTATGTTCCTCGCTCTTTCGATCTAGATATGGCGGCTTTAGTTGTTGGATCTGGCCTCGGAGAAATTAGGACCAGTGCACTTATTCATGCTTGTGCACCAAAAGGTGTAAACCATAAAGAGTATTTCAATGAATGTCAATCGCCCGCTTATCATTTTGTCGTCAAGGATTATGGACATATGGATACACTCGACGACGTAACTAGAGGGGTTAAAGGGGTTGCTACTTATCGTGCTTGTAAGAGAGGGAAATCAAGGGAGCCTATGAGGAGATTTGTTGGGGGGATTACTATTGCTTTTATGAAAGCATACCTTGAAGGTAGGTGATCATAGTTACTTAAGTGCTATCAAGGATGAGAAAGATACTAGTCTTCCTGTTCAGCTTGAAACTGTTGAGTTTTTAAAGGACTGATGATTCACAGTTGTTGAATATGTTTCCTAGCAAATATGAATAAAAAAGAATAGGTATCCCATTCCAAGGAAGTTTATTTCACGTTTTTTTTTATTCGGAAACTCTAGATTGACTTCGGTGTTCCACCGAAATGGTCACCGAGTGACACAGAATATTGGGCTCACATCTGCCCATACTAATCTCGACGCTAAGCACGCATCACGCCATCCGTGCGATCCCATCTCGGTACAATTCGAAGTGAAATTTTCGCTGAGTGTAGACTCACTCTTTAGGCCCATGTTACGGATCAAGCATGTGGTCCTAAACCTTTTTTATTTTGTTTTGTTTTTGAACACGCACTGCGCAAATAACTTTGATCTAGTAGCGCCAATGTTTTGTACAAGTGATGATTTTGAGGATGAAACCGTACCCATAATTCCCAAACATAAACCAAATATTATGAGAACTCCATTCAACGCTAGAGCTAGATATGATAACTGAGGCCTGACTGCGATTACAAACAACATGAGAATATAAGACGGCTAGTTAGTAATAAACGTTCGGCACAACAGTAGTGCATTGTAATTTAGTTGGCAGCAAGCTCAGCTGTTTTTCATTGTGTTAGTCTTTTTGTAGTTGCGGGAAATCCTACAACCGCACCCTTGATAAAATCTATAAATAATCTAAGAAACCATATTGACATACTCAAGAACTCTTATTGAAATCTTAGAACCAATACAAATATGTGAAGAAACCCTAACTTGGGGAGCAAATAACTTTCTCTCTCCTAAGCTTTTTCTCTCAAATCACTAAAAAGATCTCTCTCTTTACAAGGTCGCTCGGCTCCTTATATAGGAGTTTACATAGTGGAGGACAACTAATAAAGCCCACAATTTCGGATCTGACGTGCGTCAATGTCGCGTGGACTTTATTATTGACGCACGACTTCTTTTCTATCGCATGACTCTTCACACTTTACTCGTGATTAAGGTGACGTCATCTGATGCGTCATTCTAGATAAGTTGTACGCGGTCATGGTAATCATTATTTCGTATATCTGATAGGCGTGCGGTATTTTGTACCCACAATTTCCTCACGTTTTTTTTTTGAAGAGAAAGGTTGAGAATATATTAAAACAGAAAAACAGTACAGGGGAGGAGCGCCTAAGCGAGACAAAAGGTGACAGCAAACGCCTCTGGTTGGTGCAACTGTGCAGGGCTCATATATCTGTTGCTAGTGGCGACACCATCACCATTACTCGATGAGTTTCCTTATTAAGTTCTTTGTTAGTTCTTTATTAGGTCTTCCCTTATTTAGTTTCTGCAAGCTACATGCCTTATTTAGTTGTGCTTGCTTGAATTAGAATTTGCTTAGAATTAGGATTCTTTATATACACTATATATAGATTGTATTTAGGGTATTCTTGCACTGCTCAATCGTATATAGAAGAAGAAACACAGAAGAACAGAGTGATGGTGACGAGGAACAAAGTTTGCAATGGTGATTCAGAGGGACTCAGTAATTCTCTTCGTCATCTTCCATATGATATAATCATATATGATATACTAACAAGAGTACCTATTGATAGTTTAATGAGATTTAAATGTGTGTGCAAATCATGGTATAATTTAAACATCCATAATCCGGAATTTATTAATTTACATCGTAATAGTTACCGTGGATTTATCAGTCTTTCTAAATATTGTACCTATTATGATAATGGTTATGATAAAGATGATGACTTTCCATGGGATAACGATGGTGGTGACGGTGATGGTGATGGTGACGGTGATGATGATGAAGATCATTCAGCTAAGGATACCGAACCTAATAGTATTGTTTTGTTTGATTTTGATAAGAAACAAGAAAAAGTTTTTCAGTTTCGACCAGAAAGTGGTTTACTTGATCATAAGAAGCTATTTATTCAAGGTACCCTATATGGTTTACTACTTTTATATGCGGAAGATGAAGCATCCAGCAGTCGTCATGTTTATAATCCAATTACAGGTTGTTCTTACGAACTTCCCGTACGCAATGCGTTTGTGTCAAGAAATAATGAAAATTATTATCATCATTTAGTATTCGATTCAGTCATGGAAAAGTACAAGGTTCTCTGTTTATGTTTGGATCTTCGTTGCCCAATTAATTGATCAGTGCCAGTGGTCCTTGAAGATTGTCACTGTTGGTCCCGGAAATGATTCATGGAGAGATATTGAATTTCCAAAAAGAACTTCTTGTTTGGTAGATATAGATGGTTCTACAGAAGTATTCGCAAATGGGACTTTTAATTGGTTGACTTATAAGGATGAAATACTTAGTTTTGATGTTAGTGACGAAGTATTTTATACAATAAAGTATCCGGAAGGAGGTTCACATGATAAACCCGGGCTACTCGAGGTTGAAGGATCACTATGTTTCCTTGGTTACACGGATAATTCTATGCCAGTTCGTCTTGAAGAATCAGTCGAGGTTGAAGGATCACCAAGTTTCGTTAGTTACACGTATAATTCTATGCTAGTTCATCCTGAAGAATCAGTCGTATATAAGGGGAACTTGAAATTATGGTTTTTGAAGAAGGATGAGGAAAATAAGAAGAATGGGCATCAACATGAATGGATACAGATGTATAATATTGTTGATATGTTCCATAACTCTATTGTGCCAAGAACCTTCCTTCATTCAGGTTCTTCTCTTTTCATTGTAGCTGTTGTCATGCATCCAACACCTAAGATCATATTTGGTCTGTCAAAATACTTGGAAGGTGGAATTGATGAGTTTTACAGTTATGATGTTAAGTTGGAGATGTTGGATTCTGTCATCAAGACAAATGGTAAGCATTTCATGTGGCATGTAAGCAGCCTAGCCCACCTTTAATCAAAACCTTTGCTGGTATTAGTTGGAATTGGAGATTTTTACTGATATGTTTCCAAAATTTCCAGAGTTTTTATTATCGAATTATTATGTTTCTAGTTTTTAATTAATAGATACAAAATTATTAGTTTTTGTTTTCTTTTCTGTTTAAATGACGTGCTATCTGTCATTATGTGTATCTTTATATCTTTATGGTGTTCTCAATTTGTCTAAGGGAAGTTTCTTCAGAAGGCTAGCTGATAAGAGCTATGGAACAAACAAATTCGCATAATCAAAAATTTGAAACTACAGATCGCTTACCATTGTTTTCCAAGGTTTTGTACAAGTGATTTTGAGGATGAAACAGTACCCATAATCCCCAAAACTAAACCAAAAATTATAAGAACTACATTGAACGCTAGAGCTATCTTTGATAACCGAGGCCTAAAGATTTTAATGTAAAAAGCACAAGGGTATATTATTGAGACACTAATGCTAACTAGTGAACCAGTTAAGCCGAGAACGTTTTCAAAATAAGGAACCGTGAGAGCTAATATTAGAACAAGTATGAGCAGTAAGGATCCCACAGTACCCCTAATGAACATTTTCATTTTTACACTCATTGAAGAAGGTAGTTTCCGTTCAACTACCGATGCTACTGGAACGAGTTCAAATGCATACTTTGTCAATGGTGTCAAGACTACTGCCCACAATGCTATTTTTGTGATTATGAGATGCCTTGGCATGCTAAGCGTGATCTGTGAGCTCACTCCAGACCCGAACAACTTGGCACCCATGAACCCCAATGCCGTGTAGAATATTGTAACCAAGCCAAAGCTCGCAATGGATACCTGAATTTCCAGGAAATGAGAAATATTAGTAATCATATGTATATATTCAAATATAATTGACATTCGTATCTCGATATATTTAAGTTGTCAGAGGAAAGTAGCTAGATGTCTATAAGAATCAAACTAAAAAATGTAATTAGGTACACACCTTAGTGAATTGAGAAGGATCTTTCATCGATTTGTAAATATCTGGGAAGAGGACATGAGAAGCAAAACTGAAGATATATAAACCAGATACTGCAGGTATGTTTCGTAGTTGAAGCACTGGTATAGATTGGTTAGATTTAATACCACCAAATGCAGCAGTACATCCTACCGTGACAAAGATAACAAGTGACATGAGAATACCCGTCGTAGAAAGAAATGATATCTTCGAAAGATCCCTTAACCATACAGTGGGTAATGCTATTATAATTGCAATTACTGTCAGAGCTTGAGCTGTATTAATCCATGACAAATCAAGGAGTTTAACTCCAAGAAATACTTGACCCAAGTTATCGTGAAGGGAAATTGTGAAAGAAACTAGCGACATAAAGATTTCCATGTACATGAAGATTGAAGCTATAAGCCTTCCTTTCTTCCCAAAGGTATACTGTGCAATGTCCGGATAGTTTCTTAACTTGACATTATTTTTGAGACATTCGGCTAATAGATGTGAAGTATATGCACATACTATTCCAAATCCTATTAGAAGGAAAGCCGAAGCCCATCCACCGTTTTGTACTGCGTAGGGTGTCGATAGCTGTCCAAGACCTGTTTAATATGAAGGAGCACATACAAAGAAAAAGATAATTTTGCTTCATTAGAACTGCAAAACGAATAACCAAACCTATATACAACTAGCTAGCTTGGGTAGACGTGTATAAGTCCGATAAGTATCTATTTGCTAGACACTCATCAAACGATGCCCAAGTTGCCTAGTCAATGTGGAACAATTCCAACACATACCAACCTGAATTCTAGTTTTTTTTTTTTTTTTTTTTTTTTTTTTTTTTTTGTTCTCATTTTGGAACATAGATAGTATAGCTAAGTATTAGAAAATACCTATGAGAATTCCAGACATGTTGAGAACTGAATGGAGAAAGGAACTATCAGCCTTGGCATATTGTTGTTGATCCTTCGTCTCATGAACATCAACATTACCATGATCATTTATAGAGCTTCCTCCTCCGTAATTAATATCAACGATGACTTCCTTCGACTCTTTCTTATTCTCCGTAGCAACAACACCGGATACATCTCCGGTGGTTTTCGTATCCGATTCACACAAAGTAGAACTGGTGTTTACCGTGGTTTCCAAGCAATAAACTTGACAATTCATAACAAAATTTGGTGATTTTTTTTGTTGATTTCCAAATCCAGCTATCTCTCTTTCTTTACTCACTTGTGTATACAAATGGAGAGAAAAGAAGATTAGATGATTATATATACATGAAATTTGAAGACTATATTGCGATTCCAGGATATCTTACATCCAGATTTCGAAAAAAAGATGTTGACTTTCTATTAAGACCGGATGTAATTGAAGAGCCGCAGAATAGAAGACAGAAAATGGCAATAGTTTATTCAGTGACTGCTCTAGCAACTTGGCCTCAACCTGACTCGCAAAGACAGTGTCTTGCCGACATCACCAGAGTGATCCCAGCTGCAATTTCGTGGGAGCTGTGGAGAAATGATAGACCTTATCGTATAACAAGTCAAGCTAATCAAAGCAACAACCGGATATAAAATGAGCTAAACTTTTTTTTATGGGCCAGGTATCAAGGGATCTCCTGTTTGTGAGGTGAGCGTGTGAAACCATTCGGCCATCTTCCCGATGGTTAAATAAGTTGAACTTCAAAAAAGCTTATATCATTGCACAAATTGGGTATGATTACTTATAGGCGCTCTCACAGTCCAAATTGGGTATGATTCCCATTATAGTAATTGTGAAGCTAAACTCCAAAAATACCTCAAGTTGCTTGAAGTTCAATGATTTGACTTTAAAATCCTACTCGGTTTCTAGTCATGTTATCATATTTTTTTTTGTTTTTTGTTTTTTCCAATTTTGATTCAACTCGGTTTCCATCCCATAAATGATTTCGTACACTTGCACATTTTATAAACTCCAAACAAATGCATGAGGATACGCAAGTTGGTTGGTAGATTTGAAACTTTGATGAGCCATTTAGTGTTGGGTACAGCGAACTGGTTTTTATATATAAAATACATCTGTTTGCATTCATCTCGAGAAATAGCGAACTGGTTTTTTACTCCCTCCGTACCTATATTATATAAGCATAATTTTTATTTTTTGCTGTACCACTATATATATATATATATAAGTGGCAGAGTCCAAATTTCAAAACCTATATATATATAGTGGCAGAGTCCAAATTTCAAAACCATTTTTTACTCCTACTACCCTTATTTTTTTTTTGTTTGGGAATCATCACAATTGAACGTATGTCTCTAATATTGAGAATATAATTAAGGGTAAAACAGAAAAAAAACAATAGAAATTTATAAAATCAAATTTTTTTCTTAATCTACTATAAGAGATTTTAACTATCCCGCCTATACAATTGGTACTGAGGGAGTATGATATAGGTGGCCAATACATCAATTTGCAATTATAATAGTACATATCTCGTGATGATGCAATGGCCAACGAGTCTGACACTCTATAGTTCCCAACGGATTCAAACAGAGGTGGCTCCACCGACATAGTTAGATTGACTTACCCAACAATTTTAGCCATTTTTTTATCCTAGCCAAATTGGGGTATACCTAATGAGACAAAACTTGTGTCATTTTGAAGTAAAACAAGCCACCCCTTAACCATGTATTTTCTAAATGACTAATATACCCTTGTTTAATTAACACTAAAAAAATCTGATTAGGTTAATTAATTGTGTTTAGATTAAAATTTTGAAATTATCAATTCAGTAGATTAAAACTTTTGTGTATTAGATCTGAAAATGCGGGGGTACAACAACCACACCCAACAATTCGTTTGGCAATCTGAGAGGACTTACTCCAATATACTTTAAAAAGAATCAACTAGACAGTCAGACTCAATCTTTAGAAAAGTATATCATAGAGTTTATATCTCTATCTCTCAATTCAATCCGCAATCAACAAATAGAAATTTGAGAGCCCGATTGAATATAAAATTAGTAACTTGAACGGTACCAAAGACCAATGTTCAAGGATCAATCAATTTCAATCAACAACCAAATGTTGGATTTCCTAATTGATCGATACAACGCACAACCTGTGATATTTCAATTATATAACAAAATATAATGCGGAAAAGAAATAACACAGACACCAGAATTTTGTTAACGAGGAAAACCAAAAATGCGTAAAAACCCGGGACCTAGTCCAAACTTTGAACACCACATTGTATTAAGCCGCTACGAGACACTAGCCTACTACCAATGAACTTGGTGGATCAGAATTGAACCCTAATCAATCTCACAATGATTCAAGGTACGATTGCTTTCCTTACGTCTCGATCCCAAGCGAGGATACTACGCACTCGATTCCTTTAGTCGATCTCACCCACAACCAAGAGTTGCTATGACCCAAAGTCGAAGACTTGATAAACAAATATGTCTCACACAGAAAAGTCTATTGGAATAGATAAATCTGTCTCCTATAGATATACCTTAGGCTTTTCTTCCTCGCCATCATGTTCAGGGAGTGTGATAGCCATCGTGACCACTAGTGGGTCATTGTGGTTTCGTCCTCCATCAGGTGCATCCAAGGCTGAAAAACTGATGGGTATTTTCATCCACTCCTCCCTGGGGTGTTCTTTTGCTACACCGAAGACCGTCACCTTCAAAGTTTCTTTTGTGAATACGCCATGTGATACTTCCTTTAGGTATGGGAACAGTGATAACTGAGTGCGATATCGTATTGTATCCCAAGTATTGTGCCTCGCGTGGTATTTCTACGCGATGTACGAGTGCTCCCGTGGTTGGTTGGATCGCTGGTTCCGCGATGTACTCCTGGATTTTTCCTTCGTCAATCATGTATTGAACCATTTTTTTCAGATTTGTGTATTAGTCTGTTGCGTGGCTTTAGAATTGGTGGAATTCACAGAAATACGTTTTGTTCTTAGCGCGCTCGGGCTGTTGTCCTCTGTTCCATGGGTAGGTGATTTTACATTTTCCATCGATCTTCTTTAAGATCTCGGATATGGGGGAGTTTAGCTTCGTGTAGACTGGGTCTACAAATTTTTCTTTCTTTTGCTGGGCTTGGTCTCGCCCTTTCCATCCTCCACTTCGATGTTTATCGAACTGAGTGGACCCGTTGTTGGGTCGCCATGCTCCTTGGGCTGGCGTCTGAGGGTTCGTGGTTCTACCACATTTTCCCCTCTATTGGTTCCTCTTACCAATTTATCATAGGTCCCGTCTTGGATCTCTTCAAGGGCTATGTAATCCTCTTGAATCTCTTTGAGTTTCCCCAGACAAGGTGGCATGGTTTCGTACATGCGGATGAATATGGGGTCTGTTTTTCTTAGACTGTTTTTAACGCCCAAGATCGCGTAAGCCTATGGGACTCTTCCGATCTCGACGCACAATTTTCTCCAGCGAGTTACCAGAGAGCGGAGCGACTCATTTGGTCCTCGACCTAATTGGAACAACATGTCGATTTCTGGTTTGACTCGGCTATTGTGAATGTATGCTTCTAGGAATAACTCGGATAGGTGTGCAAATGACTTAACCGACTCCTTCGGCAAGTTATTGAACCACATTAGGGCCTCGTCCTTGAGGCTGGAAAAAACTTACACATACTACATCGTAATGATTCCACTGAGTCAGTGTCATGTGGTAGGATCTTAGATGTTCGATTGCATCGCCAGTCCCACTGAAGGGAGTTGCAAATGTTGGGAGAGAGCATTTCCTTGGAAATGGTTGGGCCAATAGACTCTCCGATAAGGGATATTGTCCAGCCTCTTGTATTACTTCTGCCAACTTTTTTCCTTCTTGTCTTCATGTGGCCTCTCTGCACATCGTTTCGAGTTGGCAGAGTCGGAATTGTAACTTATCGTCAATGTTCCTTCTCTCGGCCTTCTTCTTTCTTCCTTGCGCTCTTTCGGGCGAGAAAGAAGCTTCTGGGCGGCGATATCTTGATCTCCCTGAGTCCTCGTATGATACTATCTTGGAACGAGTTGACTTCGACGTCTCCCCTCGCTTGGAGTTTTTGGCAGCGAGGTTCTCGGCCACACAGCTGGTTTTAACTTCGTCTTCTTTATTCTTTTCTCGTCTATGCTTAGAATCGACATCGGACGATCCTTCAGACGGGCTGTCCTCTTGGTTAAGAACTCCTTTACTTCCCTTAGGAAAGCGATCCGTTGTTTCCTCGTTCGAGGTGTCAGGGATATGGACTCACTCGTCGTCTTGTAGGTTCTCGAAAGGATTCTCCTCGTCGAGGATCTTCTTTATGGTGGTGAGTGGCACTTTTTTCTTCGTTTTGCGTTTTAGCCTGCAGTTCCTCCGTTCTAGCCTCTTGTTACATCTTTCTAACTTTATCACTCTCTCATTCTGCGCCTTTTGTGCTTTCAGGATGGCTGCGATAGAAACAATGGTATCGCCGAGGGCAGAAGGGTCGTCCTTCCTTACCTCATTGTTTACTGTTTGCCTTGGAAAACGATTCAACCCTCCTGGTTGAGTTATATGGATATCTCCATGTCCTTCGAAGTGGTTTCCCTCTTCGTCAGAGCTAGAGTTATCAGTTAACCCATCCCGATATTGATTATCGGGCTGTCCCTATCCTTGGAGTATACCGTTATGCATAGTTTCACCGAGCTCCATCTCGTCTAGTCCTTCAGGTTGGGCTCCACCAGTTTCACCTTGGCTTGTGCGAGCGGATCATCTCGTCACCATCGCCTTACCTGCGATATATGCAATAATGCTTAATTCGTCTTTTCTTCTAGAAAATTGGGACCCTAAGTTTGCAGGTCATGTGCAATTACTAAGTCATAGTTCAGACTGGACAATTTTGTACAGGAAGACTTTTTAGTAAGTTTTGGAGACATGTGAAGATGTCAAAACATTCCCTACTTGCATAAAGTTTTAGTGATAGGAAAAAGGTGTTTTGTTTGCCTCTTTTTTCGAGAAAAATACCTCCTTCTAAATGTCATACCTTTACTGGGAAAAAACCAAGTTATGACGATTGAGCATATTTTCCCATTTTAGGAAATATTTCTCATCATCTTTAAACTTTTGATTTTGAACAAACTTTGAGTTTGATGAATAATTATGTACTCATTAACCTTTTCCCTTGACTTAGAGTTAGATTTCTAAGAAGAAGATTATGGATTATCTTGAGTTTCTTAAAAGATGAAGAACATCATGAATAACTCGTCTTTTCAACTTTCATAGGATGAGATTTTCTCTTATGAAGTTTACTGACCTAAACTTCTTCCCATCTCTTTCATAGAGGAGATTATTTGAGTGCTATTTTGAAGTGTTTAAAGCTTCATTTTCACTCCGATCTTCAACTCTCCTGAGCATCTTGAGGAAGGTATAAGAAATATAAAAAGAACGAAAATTTTGATGAAAATTAACAAAATAAACGTAGATCTGTTGATTCTGAGGGTCTTCAGGACTTCACTGATCGTGTGGATCGTGTTGCGTCCGAGATCTACTCATGAACTTTGACAGAATACTACACAGTGGTTTGAAATCCACTTCTCTTAGAGAGATTATGAAAATAGTATAGAGTTGTTACTAGGGAGGTAGATTAGATCTTCATACCTCCCCGTTTCTAACGCCAAAATATAGTTGCATCTTTTCTGATGACTACATGCAAGTAAATTCAAAGGCTATAAAACTACTTAACATTTAAGATTCAAGATAAACAAGATGTAAAGAACATGGAAAGTAAAAATTAAAACAATCATATAACGTGGTTCGGCCATAAAGACCTACGTCCACGGGAAATAAGATATTTTCTTTATTGATTAAGGTCTTACCCTTGAAAGACTTACAAATATCACTTAGATTTCTCACTCTCTCCTTATCTAGATATTTCTCAGGAATTCTATGTAGAAAGACCATCTAAGATTACATGTCCATTTCCTTCGACATGTACTGGTATTTATAGGCAAATTAGACTCGTGAAGGCCTGGTCTCGCCGAGCTGGTGGAGCTATCGTACATCTTCTCATTATTTCGGACGAGCTCTATACTATCCCTCGTGATGGACTTCCTGGTTCTCCTTCCGAGTCATCTCGTCCTGTACGTCATCGTGTTGCTCTTCCTTGGGAACTTCGTGTTGCATCATCCTTGGGTTATAGTATAGATCACCCGAGCCTTCTGATATGATGTATATTCTCCCACGCCTCTTCTGATCCTTCATTAAATGCAGTCCTTATTCTTAAACTTGACCGTCTGAGTCGATTAGACCACTCCTCACACGCGTCATTCATGTAACGTTGTAGCAGGCGTCTCGATTCAGACGAAATCACCTTTTTAGAATATGATTCGATGCTTCTATCTCATTATCTTATCATGAAACCATCCCTTGAGATGTTGACACGTGGCCATCGGGTAATTTACCCTCACAATGGTGACTCAGAAATCGATCAAGATGTTGAAGAAGATATGTCATAATTCTCTTCTATACTAAGTGTTATTTCTACAAGAAAACTATCTACCTCAGATGTGATTGAGCGCATTGCTCCTCTCTGCAGAGAAAATAAGAAACTAAGAAAATTTTTCTCTGGTTTCTTCTATGGATATCATAATTCTAGATATCTTCTTAAGGACTACAAAGAAAGTTTAAATTCAAAAATTCTTGAGTTTGAGAATCTCAACAGGAAACATTACTTGTTGAATAAGAAACTTGTTGAGACAGAGGCAAGGATTAATTTTCAACAATTAACGAGTAAGGAACAAAATGAGTCTGATTCCTTCAAGAAAACTCCTCTTGAGGACCAACTAGCCGAAGCTCTTGAAAAAATCAAGATCTTAGAAGAGGATGCTATAAGGGTAAGAAGACTCAACGATAACACAATCAATTTATCTTCCATGTTGACGTGGATTAGGATATGATGGAATTGATACTTCGTCAATCAACAAGGAAGTAAAATTCGTAAAGGATGTTTGCTCCTCCACTCCAGAAAATCCACCTGAACAAGCCTGTGCATCCGAGTCACCTAAGTTCTCAAATGAGATTCTGACAGAAAACATCTCCGAAAGCAATCAGAGGAAGACTCCAACTAAGGATCAACATAGTAACCAAACGTCTCATAAAGGTAAAACTAAAAACTTTAATCCTTTCAATAAGCATTGTTATTATTGTAGAGATAAAGGTCATATGCAAAGGGATAGTAAAATTCGAAAGATGCAAAACGCTCTATCATTTGTATCTAAAGAATTGAACATATTCATCTCCAAAAACCTCTCAGATCATCATTGTCCTGTGAGACAAACGAATTATTACAAAAATTTAAAATCATACCCTAAAAGAAACATTCCTAAAAGGAAAAATAATAGAAAGGGTAACACCTTTATCAATGAGGATACGAGATCTGATGTTTCAAAGTGGGAAATGCAATGTCGCTAGAAATGAGGAACCTTCATTCAAAGTCCACCTACAAGTGGATACCAAAATCCGAAAAGGTACCCAAAAGGAAGTCATCTAAAAAAAATTCTAAGAAAAACAATCCTGTTGTAATCTTAGACAAAGATAACTATGAATTCCTAGTGCTTAGACTCAAAAGGGATATAGAGTTATCCAGTGATGTCAATGTGCAAACATCTTTCGATGATCTGCTACACTATATTAAAAAAAGAGAGTTAACCAGGACTCTATGACTTCTCAAAACTTGCGATATCTTCTTTGCATGTTTAGAGTAAGTCTTTGTTTCGGTATTTGTTTAGGAAAGCTTTCCTAATTAAGTTGCAGCTTTTGAAAAAAAAAAGAAAAAAAGTGACTATAAATAGGTCCGATTATACTCTTGCGATATCACAATCCTGTGATACAATGATTTCTCTATATGTAGATAGTGAGGAAGACTTAACAGAAGAAATTTCGAATATAATTAGTTCATGTAGTTCCTTGCCTCGATCAATAAACTTACATATGATCCCCTTCATCATGGGAGAAAAAGAATGTAATGACGTTGTCTGTAATTTTTGTGTGGAGAAGATTGAAAGAACTCTTGAGTCTAGTTCCACATATTATAAGAAAAGAAAATATGGACTCTGTTCCGAATATTGTTCCTTTTCTATCAAGACATCTCTTTCAACTATTCTTTCCCAAATATGTTTGAGGGGACAATAGAACTCATTGGAAGAAAAGATCTTCTTGGTGATGATACAGCTGCAGCTAAGATGAGTATCTCTGGTTATGAACATTCTATTGCTAATTATAGATGGCCTGAAGACCTCGGAGAGTTTAAAAGAGGTTTAAAATACTCTAAAAGAGATCTAACCGAAACCGAGATACTACAAAAGGAATTCTCTAGTAAGGCATGCAGAGCAAAGATTAGATTAAATTCTTATTTGAAATTAGGCTACTTTATGTAAAGTCTATATTGAATAAAACTATCTTATTTATGAATAAAATTATTATTTTATAATTTTTCTTGTGATAGTTTTTCGATTACATAGCCCGTGCTTGAATGCTTTATATTACTTCTATGTGTTTATGGGATGTTTTATTTCGGTTTTCATAACGTTATTATTCGATCTCATATGGTGTGAACCCTTATGGTTTGGGTGACTTGTTGGTTTAGCGGGATTAAGTTCTAGCCCATGTTGGTAGGCTTTATCAAAGGATCATAAGGGGTTTCGATTGAAACTCATGTGTGAAAAAGTCACAATATGTTGAATCATTTTTGGTTTAGCATAAAAGCATATGTGTTTCGGGTTTTCAACTTTTGGTTTTGGCATTAGTTAAAACCGATTCAACCTTTCTCTGGTAAAGGTTGTTGTTGTTGTTGTTGTTGTTCTTTTGTTCTTGCAGGAGGATAACAACATTAATCGGGGAGAGTTCTAACTTGAACTTGCGCTTAATGACATATCTTTGGGGAGAAGAGGATGCGGAATTTGAGGTAACGAATTTGTTAGTTAATCGTTTTCCTGTTTAAGAAAAGCCTGATCTTATTGCATATATTTTGCTTTTGCTTAACAAAATTTATGCACAATTGATGTTTATTCCATTATACATGTATGGTGTGTGTGTGATTCAATTGTTTCCGGTTGAGAAAAATTATTGTTATCTTTCTTTATTGTTTGGTATCAATTGTTTAGGCTTAACGAAATTTCGGTGCAATTGCGGTGCTTTAATGTCTATGTTTGTTTCAATTGCTTCCGGTTGAGATAAATAATTACGCAAGTTGATTTATTTGGTTTGTATGAATTGTTTATGGCTTAGAAAAAGTTTTCGGGATCATTTGTTTAGTCCAATTCGATTCCGGATAAGAGAAACTAAGTTAATTCTGATCTTAGTTAGACTTATCAAAGTGTAGGATTCGGTTATTCAAGTCTAATCGAATGCCTTAACAAGAAATATTAGTTAACTAACCTAGTACTTATCTTGTCTAAAGTGAAAGGTCTAAGTTATTTTTTGAATAATTAGAACCTGATGAGAAAAATAGAGTTAATTATGATATTTATTTTCGTCTTATCAAACAAGCGATTGTACTTGTGCAAGCGATTGCTTCGGGCCATTTTTTCCTTGGTAACATATCAAAAAAAAATTACTTTGTAGTTTCGGTTTTGATATTGGTACCCTCGTGCTTAACTCTTAATTATAGGTTACAAGTCTTTTGAGATTTGTAAGATCCTTTCGGTTTGTCCTTTATTTGCTCGCACCTTTGTAATTTTGTGACAAAAAAGGGGAGAAATATATGGAGTAAACAAGTGATTTGGTATCACTAAGGAAAGGACAATGGTGCTTAAACGTTATATCTAATGAAAGAGTAAAGCATAGACTAAGGGGGAGTAACATATCATATTGATACTTGTGGTTATCATAACTACAAAGGGAATAACAAAGACGTGCGGATTGAAAATCTACCTATCTTGCCTTTAGGGGGAGTATTAGCTTTGTTATTATAATGTCAACATCAGTATTTGTGGATTGAATGTATACAGTTTATTGTGCTGTTGAAACTTGGAATCAAGCGTGTGTATAATGAATTCTTGTAATTTGTTTATCTATATGATGTAAGAGTTTTGTCACTAATATTGACAAATGGGGAGATTGTTAGAGCATAGCTTGGTTGAACCCACCAAGCGTTGGTATGTCAAGTTTGGTTGTCATATTTTAGTGAACCAAAACTCATTTAAAGAGTCGCTTGATTATTTACTAGAGTCAACTTCGTATAGGTTAGCTAGAAAGTTATTATTATATGAGACATACAAGTATTACTCAAAGACTTGAAGAATGCGAAGAAGTAAAGAGCTACAACGACGACATCATCCTTCCTCTTGAGGTTAGTAATATTTTGACTTGAACTGTTTCATTCCTAACGTATCTTTCAAGTCGTGCTATATTGAAAACATAACTGTGAAGCTGTGAATGATTATACTCTAGTTAGACGTAGTATTAAGGAATTGTAATATGAAGTATAACGCATATCTTTTGAACTTCGTATATAAGACATGGACATAATCGTATGAATGCTTTTGTGATTATGTATGGGTATGGGTGAAGATTTTGTCCTAGGAAACAATGTTTTACATTCGTTTAAAGGAAGTACATTCATAAACTTGTTTTGCGAATCGAAAGGGAAATCGCTAGGCTTATTGGTATTGTTATTCATTGCAAATCTTTGGATTACCAATATGTGTGTTTAGTATAACCGCTCATAACTTGTTTATGTATCTTGGTAAAACTAATCACAATGCCTGACTTATGTATCGGTATGACTTTTATTAGTGAAACCAATCTTAAGTAATCACCTGAGATGGTATGATCGATATTTGTAATTGGTGTGACCATTCCTAGTCATTGGGTAACCGATCCTAGAACTTGGTGGGACTAATCACAAGATGTGTAATCGATCCTTGTAGTAGGTTAAAAAGTTTTAGTAATTGGTGTAACCGATCCTATAACTTGTGCAACTGATCACAAGTAAGTACCATAAATAAGTGGTAACCGATCCTGATACTTAGTTAGCCATTTTATGGAAACTTGTGTGACCGATCCTAGTAACTACTTGGAGGTAGAACCGAACTTGTGTTTGGTAGAACCGTTAAACCCATGAATGGTGATTGAATATTTTTGATCAATCACATAGTTCTTGGAAATCGGATGAACCAATTCTAAACTTGTTTGGAAGTGTGGAAAATCGGTTCCAAGATTGTAAATATGAAAAAGGATTTACAAAGTAAAGATGTCGACATACTTTGAACACGTACAATAATTCTTATCTATTATTGTTCAAAGATATTCCTTAATAACTAAGGAGAATCCCGGATCGAAATAAATTGAGAATCTTTTAATTAAGGTTTTTAGTTTTATATGCTTTTAATTTCCAGCAATTAAATGCATATCTTTAGAAAATAATAATTGGTAATGTGCATTTACTAATTGGATGATTTTCTACTGAGATTTCGGTCAATATTTGGACAGAGATCATTTCCAGGAATTATGAAAACCGATTTGGGCATTTATTGCATATCTTTGAGAATATTCGGTTTTGGAAATTCCTTGGTGTCCAAACTTCCTTGGTCTATAAATACTGAAGTTTGAATTTCGAGCAAACTAATCCTCAGAGCCAGCAAAACTACCTTGTTGTGTTGTTACTGGTGGAGCCTTCTATTCGGAGAGGAAAGTACCCTAATTATGCGAAATCTCTTACGACCACTCGTTTTAAAGACTTCTTTGGGATTGGGAAGCTCTACGAGTAGCATTGGTGGGAAACTAGATAATTGCAGTTTATTATTAGTTTTCGATTGATTTGATTGACTAACGGTTGTTGAACTTTGATTGCACCTAGTTTGTTTATGCTTGAGAATTTTCACTTCTGATATAAGATTCACTCAAACTAGTTCGAAGTATCGACAGGGATCTTTAGACTGTTTGTAGATCTAAATACGTCTTCTGATAATCCATTGTTAACAGACTCCGTTATGTGTGTGATTGATCACAAGAGATTCACGTTATTTATGTGCAGGTGTTTATGGAAGATCTAAGAAGATTTGAAGACAAAGAATATTTCTTATTTGAGTTCATAATCTTTGGTGTGCACAAAACTTGATCGGTTGGGGATCCAACTATAATCGGTTTATCTTTTGATATATTGGATTGATTAGTTGTGTAAATCGGCATCAATATATTTCTTTGTTAATTATAATATTGATTGTAGTCTAAACAATTACTTTGGTAGTTGTTGAATAAATTGATTTAAGAACCCGACAAAGGAGTTTATTGGGATAAACGTAAGAGACTTTTGTCAAACTCATATCACTTGTTTGAAAAGAGTTGTCACCGAACAGATTTGTTGTTCCTTTACTTTTTGGAATACAAACCAAAGGAATTGTTCCAAGTGCGTGACTTATTGCAAGTTGGAGGAGCAGGGATACAGAGGGAACTAGGTGAACTATAGGTTTAGTTGCTTGGTCTCAACTATACGAAGTTGGTTTAGATTTTTTATAACGGCTTAATCCCGAGAGTATTCAATTCTGGACAAGGTCCTGTGGTTTTTATGCATTTGCGGTTTCCTCGTTAACAAAATCTTGTTGTGTATTTTACTTTTCTATTTCGCAAATATAATTGTTTTTATTATAATTAGAAGTAAAATACACAAACTTTAATTCTTAATTACTTGATAGCAATCCTATAGTATTTGGTTAAGTCCGAACCTTTTATCAAGTAATCATACTTCGTTGTTGCATTGTCTCGATCTCGTATCCATAGACGATCACACAAAGTGTGAACCGATTAGTTGTATTGTCTCGACTCAGTCCATAGACAATCACTTTCAGAGAAATAACTTATAGGTGGAAAAGTTTTAGATTGAGGTATATTTGGGTACCCTCGTCTTTTCACAGTGCTCTAACAATCTCTCCCTTTGTCAATTTTAGTGACAAAACTATCAATACATATGGATTACAAAATAAATAAAACTTTGTAGCTTCTCATCCAAATGCTTGATCTCCTTGGAATCTTCAACACGACTCGAAATCTTCGTCACTTCCAAGTACTCCATGATTCTAAACGTGTTCAACTCAGCATCATAGTTGTTGAAGATCCGTAGCAATAACAATGAGAAAACAAATGCTCTCAATCATTGTTATACAGTGTCATAGTACCATTACACAACATCAAAGTTCAATTGTATCACAACTTTGACAACAATACTATGGTGATATGTATCACTCCCCCTTAGTCAATACTTTATCTCGACATGAAAACCACTCCCCTTACATAATGATCTGTAAACCATATGTATTTGTAGTATGAAACTACACATTAATTCTCCCCCCTTTTTTCAATATAAATTGGCAAAGGTACGAAAACTTGTGGGATCCTCATGAAATTTTCATAGAGATACTTCATGACCAAAAGAAAATAACATACCAACTTATTTAGATGCAATCATATAGCCGAAGCTAAATGCATTCATCAAGGAGTTTATAAAGATACAAGATAACCCCTACAATATTCCACAGCCGCACTCCCCACAAATATTTGGAAATTAAGCACAGGTTCGAAAAGAACTCTCCCCCATAAAATGTCATTCTCGAAAGGAGCGACCTTACTTTTACGAGAAAAGAAGGATTTCTTTGGACATAATCAAATCAAATGAGAATCACGTTGTATCCAAAAATCACAATTGAATTAGCCACAAAATTGATCAATTCAATTGGCCATGCTCAACATAAGAGAACTTACGGAGCAACACATTATATGCACAAACATGTGGATCAGGGAAGGACCAATACTGCGGAATAAACAAAGATTCATTCTATTTTATATTGTAAACAAAAGTTCATCCTATCTTCCATCAGTAAAGACATAATAGGCTTAAATTTTTTAGTCAAAAGTTCATTCTATCTTTTATCAATACATTCATATCGACATATAATAGAGATAACTTTTGAACAAATATGGGACAGTCAAGGTTCACGGACGTAAACAACATATCCCATAACAATTTCCAATATATGAAATCATAAAGATTATACTGCAAAAATCATCTTCCAAATAACTTAGAATTTAAATAAATAAATCTAAGAACAATGAAGATGAAAACGTTGGAGATAGCTATGTGTACTCACAATAATGGCTATTCCAAACCCTAGTTATCCTTCTTAAAAAAACACAAGAATAAAATTCTTATCAGAAGTTGGCTAGACAAAAAAACAAAAAGAACTCTAAAAACACAAGCACTACTCAGAGTTTAGGTACGGAAGCTTCACTGGTTCCAAGACCTTCAAGGTTGCAACAGACGGAGTCGACAACATCTTCAGACACGATATTGAGACGAGCTTTAAGTCGTGTCTTCATTAGAGTGAGGTCGGAGTTGACCTTTATCAACTCAGTTCTTAACACATCTAGTTCTTTTAGAGTGTTAACAAGCAACAACTTTGCATCATTAAACTGACCGATAAAGTTTTGAACAACTTCATTAGAAATCTCTTCATCTTCCTCAAAATATGAAGAGTTATCTAGAGGTTGAGAAGATGTGTCATCAATTTCCACGAGAGATCCTTTCTCATCCTATTTGAATTTGAGACAAAAACCCTTATCAAGAAAACCTCTTGGAAAATTACAAGTTCCCGATGGAGATGTCATTCTTGATGAAAAAGTAGCCTGGAGTATGCGTACTTTTCAAAAGAAGGGTTTGGTATTTAAAAGGTTTCAAAAGAACCAGAATTTAGGGTTTCCAAGTATGGTCCGTGCCATGTAAAGTAGGTACACGCATGTACATAGACTTACCCTTATTGGTGAAAATACCAGAAACAAAAAGTTGCAAAAACAAGTTTAGCAAATATTTGCTTGGTGAGTAAATTCACAAAACTCGGCTCTTAGATAAATTTTTTCTCACAAGAGAAATATTTAAAGCATAACAATTTTTGACACTTTTTGAGAAATTAATCAACAAAACAGAACAAACAAATACTTGTGCAAAAGTGTTTGTAAGTGATAAATCGGTTAAAAACGATAAGAAAGTAGCTGGAGAATCAGAAAATACTTTTGCCAACAAGTATACCTGAACATATCTCACTCAACCAGGATTTTGTGAGTGAGATTTCAACCTTGTGATTAACTAGCACAAGTATGAGTCTTGAGCTCATTAAATGAACGTTGTTTCTGGTTAAACCTCTTTCTCCTAATCTTTGGAGGAAAACCATTATGATGTGAAAAGTTATCATAAAACTTACTATCATCAAAATATGACGCATAATGTTGATTCTTACTTGAAGAATTTTGACCAGAGGGAATTGACAGCATGTTGATGAATTCTTTATATCCTTCAATTATCCATTTTAGGTTGACTTCCATCTCTCCATTGCTTCCTTATTCTGGTACCATTTTCACATCATGAACAACATAATCTCCCTTCTTAATTGAAGAATATCCATGAATTCTTCTTCGACTAAATGGTTTAGGAAGACTGTTTTGCTGAACATTTGAGGAACACATTGAACTGAATTTCCTGGTGGGGTACACAGGGTGAGTACTAAGACCAATTGGTTTAGACATATGAATGTCAGTTACACCTTTGAGAATTAAATCTAAGGTGTGTTGAAGAAGAATAATAGAATTGTCATTCAACCTAGAATTACTCTTTTGTTTACCATGCCCTTTTGAATCACAAAAGAGACACACTTTATGATCACCTGAGTGATGAGACAGAACAATCTTAACACCATCGTTGGGAGAATTTGTCCTTCCATGTGATGTGGACATTCCTTGATTAGAGGAAGACACAGACACATCTTTTTCAACAGGAAGGATTTCGATTTTGCCTTTGAACCAGAAATTTTTCAAGTTAAATCAGAAGCAATTGGTATAATGGACTCTTTGGAACATTCTTGAATAGAGAGTTTACTCAAAAGGAGTTCAGTTTCCAAAGCATCTTCTTTGAGTTTTCCCTCATGCAAGGTCTATGAATGACAGACAGAGGCGTTTTCCTCACGAAGGACTTTTAGAAGAGAGTCACGCTCATTTACCATACCAGCAAGAAAATTGACTTTGTGCTTCAACCGATTGACACTATCATCCTGGATTCTAATAAGTTTTAAAATCACTGCACTCTCTTTGGTTGCATTCCTTTCAACTTCAGAGTCTGACTCGTCAGTAAGGTAGTCGGTGAAACACTTGTCAATGCAAGTCTATTTCATGGGAACACTGGGTTCATCTATATTCGAGATTAACAAATCTTTCTCTTTAATAGATTTTATAGAAACAAGACTTTTATTTCTGGCGATGCGTTTATCAGAGATAGCACTTCTGTCCATATCAGATCGCTAGAAACACAGACTTATAAGGTCTTAATGTGTTTGCCTGCTATGATACCAATTAAAAATACGGGGGTACAACAACCACACCCAACAATTCGTTTGGAAATCTGAGAGGACTTACTCCAATATACTTTAAAGAGAATCAACTAGACAGTCAGACTCAATCTTTAGAAAAGTATATCAAAGAGTTTATATCTCTATCTCTCAATTCAATATGCAATCAACAAATAGAAATTTGCGAGCCCGATTGAATATAAGAGTAGTAACTTGAATGGTACCAAAGACCAATGTTCAAGGATCAATCAATTTCAATCAACTACCAAATGTTGGATTTCCTAATTGATCGATACAACGCACAACCTGTGATATTTCAATTATATAACAAAATATAATGCGGAAAAGAAATAAATACGAGACACTAATTTTGTTAACGAGGAAAACCAAAAATGCAGAAAAACCCCGGGACCTAGTCCATCTTTGAACACCACACTGTATTAAGCCGCTACAGACAATAGCCTACTACCAATGAAATTCAAACTGGACTGTAGTTGAACCCTAATCAATCTCACACTGATTCAAGGTACAGTTGCGTTCCTTACGTCTTTGATCCTAGCAAGATACTACGCACTTGATTACCTTATATGATCTCACCCACAACCAAGAGTTTCTACGACCCAAAGTCGAAGACTTGATAAACAAATCTATCTCACACAGAAAAGTCTATTTAAATAGATAAATCTGTCTCCCACAGAAATACCTATGAGTTTTGATCCATTTTTTGATAAATCAAGGTGAACAAGAACCAATTGATAAACCGGTCTTATATTCCCAAAGAACAGTCTAGTATTATCAATCACCTCACAATAATCTAAATCGTATGGAAACGAAACTAGATATTGTGGAGTCACAAACGATGAGACGAATGTGTTTGTGATTACTTTTTATCTTGCCTATCGGAGATCAAATCTCGAGCAAATCTTAGATAAGATAGTGCTCAAATGATAGAATCGGGCAAGACACGCAACTACAGAGAAAATAGCTGGGTCTGGCTTCACTATCCCAATGAAGTATTGAAGTCGTTAACCTACAGGGTCTCGTGAGAAACCTAAGGTTAAAGGAGAATCGACTCTAGCTATGCAACTAGTAACACATAGAAATGTGGGGATTAGGTTTCCCAGTTGCTAGAGTTATCCTTTATATAGTTTTCAAATCAGGGTTTGCAACCTTACGCCAGTACGCGAATGGGTGCGCATACTTAGGTTCCGGATTTCTCAAGCCAACAGGTGGTGCGCATACTTAGGTTCTCGTATTTCTCAAGCCAACAGGTACGCGTACGGTTACGCATACTATGGTTCCCGGACATGGATTACATATGTGCAAGAGTACACAACATGTCATATCCAATAATAGCTAAGTGTTCTAAACTCTTATTTCAATCATTGAAACTTTCTTAGAGGATGACAATAGCCATTTTCACACACTATTAGCATCAAAACAATTTTCAAGTTATTGAAATAATCATAACGAAACATTCCAAGTCTACATCAAATGATTGTATCACACAAACCATGTAAGATGTAACTCAACAATTTTCACATGATCATCCTTTGACTTGCGTCAAGAATATAAGATGAACTTGGTCGAAGCAAAAGCTTGCCAACACATATTTCGAGAAATATGTAAGCCAGTTTAAACTCAGCTTGAAATCTCAAATGTGTATAATAGAAAACTATATCGTAACACGACTTATGTCTCAATATAGGAGATAAAGTAGAAATAGACTTTCCAAGTGATAGATGAGTTTCAGTCTCCACATACCTTTTGTTGATGAAGTTCCACAAGCTTTCCTTAGTAGTTCTTCGTCTTCAAATGATGAACGTCGTGAAGTATAAGGCTCAACTACACAATATATGTCCTAGTCCGAGACATCTATAAGTAGACTAGAAATAAAAACTTATAGTTTTGATCACTAACATTGACAAACATGCTTGAGATAGAAACACATGCGAGTTCGACCGAGCAATGCTCTAACAAGTTCGATTTCGATCAACACTTCCAGTTCTGAAAATGTGAAAAGTCGGCAAGGTCGATGATTGAATAAGGTGCCGACTAAAGGTTGGCCGGCAAGGTCTACGGATGAAGAAAACGCCGACTATCTTTGGCCGGCAAGGTATATGAATGAAGAAGATGCCGACTGTAAAATTTTTGACACACAGTAGACCGTTGTAAATGCTTCACTAGTCGACAAGGTCGACAAAAAAATACCCTGCCGATTATAGAGAAAGGTGTTACAAATGCATGATATTAGTCGGCAAGGTATTAATTTCATAACCTTCCGACTAAACTACAGTCGGCAAGGTATAAGGATGAATACCGTGACGACCCTATAAATGCTAATTTCAGAGATGAAAAGTCGGCATGATATTCAACCTAGGAAGATATCGACTAATACTAGTCGGCAAGGCCGACAAAAAAATACCCTGCCGACTAGACAAAAAAATACACTGCCGACTGATGATAGAAAAGTGGAATCATACGGGGTTTCAGATTGGGCATGATTTTGTACCCAATCTCAAGTATGAATTACATACTCAGTTTGAGATTGGGTACAAAATCATATCCAATCTCAAAACCCGTATGTTTTTTTTTTGTTTCATTTTGATTTTGATTTATTTATTTTTTTCATCATGTAGAGTTGTGAAGAGATTTTGAAAATTGTTTTGATAGGTTTTAGTGTTAGTTGGCAGGGTTTAATTTTGGCTTCAAATAGTAAGGACAATTTGGTCTTTTAGCATCTTTTAGACACCCCTTGACATAATACCTTGGATGGGTTTAAAATTGTTATACCCCAGTTGATCTAGGGGTATACCCCAATTTGGCCAGGTTTTTTATGACCTTCTGTGAACTAAACTTGGAGGGTTATGCCGTTATGGAACTAACAAATACACATCATCAAAAAATCCTAAGTGAGCAAATATGGATTTACTACCACTGTCTTCCAACGTTTTGAACAAGTGATTTTGAGGATGTAATGGTACCCATAATCCCCAAAAATAAACCAAAGATAATGAAAAATACATTGAACGCGAGAGCTAGCTTTGATAACTGAGGCCTAAAGATCTTAATGTAAAACGCACAAGGGTATATGATTGCGACACTAATACTAACAAGTGAACCGGTTAAGCCAAGAACGTTTTCAAAATAAGGAACTGTGAGAGCTAATATTAGGACAAATACGAGCAGTAAAGATCCTACAGTACCCCTAATGAACATTTTCGTTTTCAAACTCATTGAAGAAGGTAGTTTGCGTTCAACTACCGATGCTACTGGAACGAGTTGGAATGCATATTTTGTCAATGGCGTTAAGACTACTGCCCACAATGCAATCTTTGTAATAATGAGATGTCTTGGCATGCTGAGGGTGATTTGTGAGCTCACTCCAGACCCAAACAACTTCGCCCCCATGAACCCCAATGCCGTATAGAAGATTGTAACCAGGCCAAAGCTCGCAATGGATACCTAATTCTCCAGGAAATGAGGAATATTAGCAATCATATATATATGTTCAATTATAATCGACATTGGTATCTCGATATATTTAAGCTGTCAGAGGAAAGTAGCTAGCTGTCTATAAGAATCAAACTAAAAAATTGTCATTAGGTACACACCTTAGAGAACTGAGAAGGGTCTCTCATCGATTTGTAAATATCAGGAAAGAGGACATGAGCAGCAAAACTGTATATATATAAACCAGATACTGCAGGAATTTTGTACAGTTGAAGCACTGGTATAGATTGGTTAGTTTTAATACCACCAAATGCGGCCGTACATCCTACTGTGACAAAAATTACAAGCGACATGAGAATACCCGCCATAGAAAGAAATGATATCTTCGAAAGATCTCTCAACCATACTGTGGGTAATACAATAACAATTGCAATTACTGTCAGAGCTTGAGCTGTATTAATCCATGAAAAATTGAGGAGTTTAGCTCCAAGAAATACTTGACCCAAGATATCGTGAAGCGAAATCGTGAACGAGACTAGGGACATAAAGATTTCCATGTACATGAAGATTGAAACCATAGCCCTTCCTTTCTTCCCGAAAGAAAACTGTGCAATGTCTAGATAGTTTCTTAACTTGGCATTGTTTTTGAGACATTCAGCTAATAGATGTGAAGTATATGCACATAGTATTCCGAATCCTATGAGAAGGAAAGCCGAAGCCCATCCACCATTTTGTACTGCGTAGGGTGTCGATAACTGTCCAAGACCTGCTTAATTTGAAGTTGGGAGTACAAAGAAAAGGAGAATTTTGCTTCATTAGAACTGCATAACATACATCTTGTTATATCTAGATTAGTAATAGAAAATACCTATGAGAGTTCCGGACATGTTGATAACTGAATGAAGAAAGGAACTATCTGCCTTGGCGTGTTGTTGTTGCACCTTCATTTCATCAACATTATCATTATTACCATTACAACCACCAATTATAGAGCTTGCTCCCCCGTAATTGATGTTAACCATGACTTCATTTGACACTTTATTATTTTCCCTAGCAACAATGCCGGAAACATCTCCGGCGGTCTTAGTATTGGATTCACACAAAGTACTCGTGTTTTCCTCCAAACCATTAACTTGACAATTCATAACGAAATTTGGTGATTTTTTCTCAAGTTAGGAGATGATTTCATTTGAGTTCCCAGTCCAGCTACCTCTCTTTCTTTACTCACTTGTATACATAAATCGAGAACATAGTTTATTAAGAGACTGCTCTAGCTGCTTGGCCTAGAACGACTCGCAAAGACAGCTGCAGTTTCGTGGGAACTGTGGAGAAAAAGAATTAATCGGCCTTTTCGTAAAAAATCAAGTTCTGCTATTCAACTTATTTCTCGAATCAATGCAACAAATGGATAAAAAATAAGCTAAACTACAAAAGCTTACCCTATTGGGACCGTTGTCATGTCAGGTGGCATCAAATTTTCTAAGTGCCTCCTTTTTTTTGGTTTTTGTGCAAGATGCTTATATGCATCAACTACTATGTGGTTTGTTGTTTTTTGTTCTTGCTTTAAGCTTCTGGGTTGGCCTTTTTTTCCCCCTTTTTGGTCAGGGATGTTCTAGCAAGGTCCGCATGTCATGTACTCTCTTTTCTTCTTCCAGTAAATTTCATTTACCGATCAAAAAAAGAGTTAATAAACAATGGCATTAGGAAATGCAAGTTGGTTGGTAGCAGTTTTGCACTTAAAAGCTGTCGAGTGTTGGTTGTTGGATACGACGAACTAGTTTAATAAATGAAATACAGTACATTTGTTTGTGTTCACCTCGAGCACCAGAGAACTAGTTTTTTATGTGCCCCTCCAGCTATTCTTGCGCCAGATGCAATGTCCAAAAGTGGTCAAATTAACATTATATAGTTCCCAATGAACTTAAACATAGGTAGATCCGCTTACATGGTTAGAATGACTTTATTTTACAATTGCAGTACTAATTTTTGTACCTTTTTGTATGGTTAAAGTTCCATTTTCTCACATCCAGACGACGTACAATAAAACATCAGTATATATTCATTACGATGCATGGCAGAGTACACGAGAGTATCTCTCTTACAAGGTGATAAAACTGAAAACTAGACAATGGACAGTACAACATAAGTGGGTCTTTGCATAGGTAGAGAAGCCGAAAAGGCGAGGAATTAGTGGGTATTTTGTATGGTATTTATCAGTGATTTAAAGGATGTAACAGTACCGAATAGGCCACAGAGAGAACCAAACCCTATGAGGACGAAATTTAGAACCAAAAGAGGTTTTGAGAGTTGAGACCAAAAGATTTTGGTGTAAAAGGCACAAGGAAATATAATACAAATAGTAGTACTAACTAGGGAGCCAGTGAGACCAAGAACATATTGAAAGTAAGGTATCGATAACGCTAAACCTAGGATTCCAATTAGCATTATCGATCCTAAACTACCTCTAATAAACATCCGCATCTGAGAACTCATTGAAGAAGGAAGTTTATGATCGAGTTGCATTGCTATAGGAGCAAATTCAAGTGCATACTTTGTCATAGGCGTTAGGACGGTCGCCCATAATGCAATTTTAGTAAGTATGAGATGCTTAGGCATACTGAGAGTGATTTGAGAATTTACTCCTGGTCCAAACATTTTTGCACCCATAAAAGCCAGAGATGTATATAAAACCGTAACAATGCTGAAGCTCACAATAGACACCTGAAAATGAATACGGAATGGTGAGTTAAATCGAAAAATGATGCATGCATGATTCGTTAAATGTGATTACAAATTCTGATTATGTACCTTTGTGTACTTGGAAGGGTCTTTCATGGATTTGTAAAGGTTGGGGAAAACAATATGACCCGCAAAACTAAATATGTATAGACCGGATATGACAGGAATATTATGAAGTTGTAAAATAAGTATTGGCTGGTTAACTTTGACACCGCCAAATGCTGCAGTACCCAGTACTGTGATAAAGATGAGAAATGACATGAGAATACCACCGGTTGAAAGGAAGGAAATCGAAGAGAGATCTCTTAACCATAAACTAGGTAATGCAACAATAACTGCAATCACTGTCAAGATTTGAGATGTCGATAAATGAAGCCATGGCATATGAAGATTTGTTCCGGAAAAAACGGTAGTCAAATTATCACTAAGTGAGATTGTGTACGAAACTAGGGCCATGAAGATTTCCATGTATATGAAGGTTGTTGCTATAACTCTTCCCTTGACACCAAATGCTTGTTGTCCAATATCTGAGTAATTCCTTGATTTTGCACTCTTCTCTAGACATTTTCCTAGTAAGTGTGAAGTGTATGCGCATGCTATTCCAAGTCCTATAAGTAAGAACACTGAAGCCCAGCCACCATTTTGTAGAGCATAGGGAGTTGATAGTTGTCCAAGCCCTAGTAATATGAAAAAGAAAATGCTAGTTAAACCTCCACCTGTGATATCGATTACGCATAAAAACAAAGATTGAAAAATAAGTAAAATCATGGGCTCCACCCAGGGTGGAGAGGGTAGGGCAAGAGGGTCGGTTATCCCCACTTGCCAATTTTAAAGTACATGTGCAACTACTTGGTCTGGAGACTGGATGCTAGGTGCCTTACATAGAACGCGACTGAAGTCCCAAAGTATTTACAGACCCCAAGAAGACGAGTTACAACAAAATTGTATGTATACCGTTAAGGAAAGAGCTCAATGAATTTTAGTTACCTATTAGCATTCCAACCATGTTAATGACAGAATGAGTAAAAGAGCTATCAGCCTTCATATGTTTTTCCCCAGTTTCATTGATTATTGCCATCACTTCAGCATCTTTCCCCTGGTCACATTTACAGACCTTGTTCTCCTCCACGCAAACGTCGCAACTGCCCCACTTAGTTCTTAAGTTCACACCATTCACAGATTCAGTCGGTACCTTCTTTCGAGTAGGTATGGCAGAAGGATCCAGTTCTATGCACGGTGAAAACTTCCAAATGAGCGAGTTCATCCACTTCAACACTGAAGACATATTACTATTCACTGACAGGCAATTATACAGAAATATCGAGTGTGTATTTTAGGAGATAAACTAACTTAGGTTGGTATAAAATCAGAGGATTATTGGAGTACATTTATAAGCAGATTTGATGCGTAACTTCATGTTAGCTTACGCATGCATGCATCTTAGAATCTCAATTAGATAGACTCCGGTACCACTAAATGATTCAGTACAATTAGAGGAGAATCATTGCTATTCGTATTTTGTAAGCAAATTGGGTAAAAAGAATTTGTTATTTGATTGAGAAAGTGAGTTTAATTTAGTAATAATAAAAGTTTAATAGATAAAATGATGTCACCAAGCATTGAATTTGTGTAATGGGTACTGAAGAAGAAGTTGATTCAGTAGTTGCATAGATCTCTTTTTGTTTTTCGCCTAATAAATATTCACCCATGCATATAAAAGAATGTCGACAGCATCTCCAGTTGTTCTTAGATTCCTATCAACTGAATTAACAAGTATTGGTTCTATATCATTATTCCTTCGACCATTTTTATACTTAGAATGGATTCATGCAAAATAAGATACAGTATGAGGCTAATACTTTAATACAGATATATGAAGAGGTACACTCACATAACAATGTCCAGATCATTCTCCAAAACATTGTTCTTCTAGAAATGCAATTATATTTGCACACATGATTATATTCTTCCCTTTAAAGCAACTTTTGATCCATTGAGAATCAAATATTTTTCAAAGTATATATTAAAAAAGAGCTAATGCTAAGTTTAAGTGGATTCCTTAGATAAGTAAGATCCAAAGGTGATTTAATCCAATTTAAATGGGTCTAATGTATGTATATATAGCAGAATCCATGCATCATCTTGTTACTGTATAAGAATTAGGGAGAAGGTAACTGAAATGAAATAGATTCGACATGCCACATGCATGATTTCGTCATCAATCTCCAGCTTTGGATGGAATTTCAAGGAACAGTATATTGTTCCCATATTTTGGTAAGGTTTGATTCTCATTCACCATTAAATCAAGAATAGTTTCTATCATATCAAAGATTATATTCCACCAATAAACACATGCAAAATAAAATTACTAGTAAAGAAGATGTTTAGAATAGTTTCACGTCGATCGTCTAGATTCTTTAGTTCTGCAATTGATGTTTTATAAGTACGTACAATTCTAAGTTAGGTAGGTGCACGTTTACTTTTAATATGATATGAGAGCAGACCTTATTGGTAGAATGGGATGGTAAATATGGAAAACCAGAAACAAAAAGTAAAAAGTTTGATGTGAGCCGAATCAGTTATTGGAGAATAAGAATCAAAACAGCAGGGTATGAACTTTAAACGGTTCGTACGTAAAGAGAAAAAATTAGATTCAATGTGGTTTCCAGGCAACACCAATTTCATCATATATAAACAAAAACCCATAATTCCCTTTCAATTAGCATGCATTAATTGTTACAATCACATGCCCACAAGGGCCACAACCACAAAAGCATCAACTCAAAATAAACCAAGACGGAACAGTATTCTCTGTACGTACGCCAACGATCTGCATCTGCATCGCCGTTTAAGATTTTGTTCTCCACTAGACAAAAAATTTCAACCAGGACGCAGATCATCCATGGGCAATATAATCCAAAGTAGTCTCGTTAGGATTGAATATTAAAACGGGCCTTGCTACAAGTTTATCATTCACAAACAGAAAGAAAGAAACCACACTATTACAAATTACAAACTTACAAAGGATTACAAAGGAGTAATGAACCAAACACACACGAGTCATGCACACTATTTAAATTACACATTTTGTGGTAAGTCCGTGCACATACACTTCCAAAATCACACAATGAACACCATACACCCAATACTGAACTTGGCCACTGCACACCAATAAGTCCATTCCATTTACATCATTTTTTATTTTTTTTGATCGTGAAAGGGAGATTATATTGAAGAAATAAGAATTGATTACAAACAGACACAAGTACACAACCGAAAATTACAAAGGGATACATCTGAAAATTACAAAGAGGTACTTTCAATCGTAAGATAGCTACAAGCTGTAACTAAAAATACCCAAGAAACACAACCTCATCAAAGCCCAAGAAGCCCATTACAGATACCCTAAGGTAGAGAGCCCATAAGGAACCATGAGATGAAAACCCTAATCAAAACATTATCTTCACAAACCTCTGCCGTCTACAGCCGTTTGCAACACCACTGTCAACCACAAAAAACCTCTCTTGATTTGTACCATACGATTATCATAAGGAACCATGAGATGAACGGCCTGGCCGTTTGATGTCAACCAAAAAAACTCTCTTGATTTGCCGATTAAGAACTGAAGATGAAAAATCATCATAAACCAACTCCTTTGTTGGTTAAGAACTGAAGATTATGAGATGGTGTACAAAGAAATGTTTGATTTAGGTTAAGATTATGTGGCTTTTATGTATCAATTTTGATTGATGAAAATGATTACGGCGTTTCAGAGAGATTTAATGGACGAGGTAAAGAAGTGGTTGGTAAAGATACCACCATTCTTCAAACTAATTAAGTTGAGGTGAGATGAGATTGGGAAAAAGAAAAGGGGATCTTCTTCGATCCAGGGAAGAAGAGAGATACGGGAGAGCGGGAGTTCAAGTATCCATGGCTACCGATTTTCTACAATAACCGGAGATTTCCGACAAACAACTAAGACTACATTAAATTAGAACTGATGTCTTGCAAGAAAGGAACTGCGGTTGTTGTTTTTTTTTCTTTCCATATACATCATCGATAGAGTACATATCTTGATGATTATGCCAAAATCCCCTCTAGGATAATGGTTCATGGTGTGTGGAGCAATATTGTGCTCTCCAGATATTTCATGCTCTTCTAAGCATAAGTCTTCATAATATGTGAATTATGATTTGAAGTTTGTCCGACGTTTGCAATTTGGATATGTCGAATACCATATCACACCTATGGCCTTCCAGATAAACCAACAAGTAGTAGCATACATCTTAGCTTATTATTGGCATCTCCGGAAGATACCGGGAGTTGGCCAATCTATAAAGATAGTATTATTATCAAATTGAGCATGAGTAGGACCAATTATTTCCTGTCATACAGAGGTGGTAGCAGGACAATTTAGAAACATGGGTGTCATTGTTTCCTCCCCACTTTTGCATATTTAGCATAATGGGTCAATGTAGTGCAAAATGCTAGCAGTTTTAGCATTTGTGGGCAGTATTTCATGAGCACATTTCCAAACAAAGATCTTGATAACTGGAGCAGTGCCCATATTCCAAATTTCTCCCCAATTTCTGGTTGCAGTATATGTTAGGGTACTGCTCAATCGAACTCGCATGCGTTGATATCTCAAGCATGTTTGTCAATGTTAGTGATCAAAATTATAAGTATTGATTTCTAGTCTACTTATAGATGTCTCGGACTAGGACATAGATTGTGTAGTTGAGCCTTATACTTCACGGCGTTCATCATTTGAAGACGAAGAACTACTAAGGAGAGCTTGTGGAACTTCATCAACAAAAGGTATGTGGAGACTGAAACTCATCTATCACTTGGAAAGTCTATTCCTACTCTATCTCCTATATTGAGACATAAGTCGTGTTACGATATAGTTTTCTATTATACACATTTGAGATTTCGAGTTGAGTTTAACTCGCTTTACATATTTCTTGGAATACGTGTTGGCAAGCTTTTGCTTCGACCAAGTTCATCTTATATTCTTGACGCAAGTCAAAAGATGATCATGTAAAAATTGCCGAGTAACATCTTACATGGTTTGTGTGATACAATCATTTGATGTAGACTTGGAATGTTTCGTTATGATTATTTCAATAACTTGAAAATTGCTTTGATGCTAATAGTGTGTGAAAAACGTCTATTGTCATCCTCTAAGAAAGTTTCAATGATTGAAATAAGAGTTTTGAACACTTAACCATTATTGGATATGACATGTTGTGTACTCTTGCACATATGTAATCCATGTCCGGGAACCATAGTATGCGTACACGTACGCGTACCTGTTGGCTTGAGAAACCGGGAACCTAAGTATGCGCACTGTTCGCGCATCGGCATAAGGTTCATGTCCGAATATTTTCGCTGGGATTGGAAGTATGCATACCCGTTTTGCATCGGCGAAACCCAATCTTGTCCGGTATTTCAAGTATGCGTGCACGTTTGCATACTTGAAGGTTAAAGTTCTAAAATCGGTTGTGTACATGAACTTAAATATTTATATAATAAGGAATACAATCTTTGCAAACCATGGCTATAATTTTCATGAATTGATTCGAGTGAATCAAACCGATTTTGCTTCAATTGTGTTCTTGTATACTTCTATGAGAATATAGCAATTGAACAACTCTTTAACTAGTTTCATTTGAGTCATTTGAACTAGTTATGGTTAAGATGAATAAGGTTGATATGAGAGTGTTCATATGGCTAACCTCGGTTAACTATTGTTGAGCCAACATGGTGTACACGTTTAAGTACGGTTACATAAACCTAAATGAGGGTACATTTCATATGTGTGTAACAAGCTAAGTTCAATCTAACGGTTGAAAGATATTAGCTTGGTTTAATCAGGTTTTTCATCTAACGGGGAATATTGAATGCTTTATTACCAAGTTAACTTAGATTGCAAACCCTGATTTGAAAACTATATAAAGCAGAATCTAGCAACTGGGAAACCTAATCCCCAAACTTCTGTGTGTTACTAGTTGCATAGATAGAGCCGATTCTCCTTTAATCTTAGGTTTCTCATGAGACCCTGTAGGTTAACGACTTGAAGACTTCATTGGGATTGTGAATCCAGACCCAACTATTTTCTCTATAGTTACGTGTTATGATCTTGCCCGATTCTATCATATGAGTACTATCTTCTCTAAGATTTGCTCGAGATTTAATCTCCGATAGTCAAGATAAAAAGTAATCACAAACACTTTGTCTCATCATTTGTGATTCCACAATATCCAGTTTCGTTTCCATACAATTTAGATTATTATGAGGTGATTGATAATACTAGGCTGTTCTTTGGAAATATAAGACCGGTTTATCAATTGGTTCATGTTCACCTTGATTTATCAAAAGACGGAACAAAACTCATAGGTATTTCTGTGGGAGACAGACTTATATATTCCAATAGACTTTTCTGTGTGAGACAGATTTGTTTATCAAGTCTTCGAGTTTAGGTCGTAGCAACTCTTGGTTGTGGGTGAGATCAGCTAAGGGAATCAAGTGCGTAGTATCCTGCTGGGATCAGAGACGTAAGAAACACAACTGTACCTTGAATCAGTGTGAGATTGATTAAGGTTCAACTCTGGTCCAGTCCCAAAGTTCATTGGTAGTAGGCTAGTGTCTCAGAGCGGCTTAATACGGTGTGGTGTTCAAAGTTGGACTAGGTCCCTGGATTTTTCACGCATTTGCGTTTTCCTCGTTAACAAAATTCTTGTGTATGTGTTATTTCTTTTCCGCATTATATTTTTTTATATAATTGAAATATCACAGGTTATGCGTTGTATCGATCAATTAGGAAATCCAACCTTTGGTTGTTGATTGAAATTGATTGATCCTTTAACATTGGTCTTTGGTACCGTTCAAGTTACTACTCTTATATTCAATCGGGCTCGCAAATTTCTATTTGCTGATTGCAGATTGAATTGAGAGATAGATATATAAACTCTTTGATATACTTTTCTAAAGATTGAGTCTGATTGTCTAGTTGATTCTCTTTAAACTATATTGGAGTAAGTCCTCTCAGATTGCCAAACGAATTGTTGGGTGTGGTTGAATTGTACCCCCCCCGCATTTTCAATTGGTATCAAAGCAGGCAAACACATTAAATACCTTATAAGTATGTGTTTGTAGCAATCTGTGTTCTGAGTATCTAAGAAGTATCTCACAAGATAGCGCATATTGATATATCTTCCAAAGTTTCTGATTACACCAAAAACCTTGGGTTTGCCTCGAAGGATAACTCCTTAGTAGATTCTTCCGAATCCCGAGGGAAAAACAAGATTTGTGAGATTGTGTCGGAATTTGAAATAGAACTCACCAGATCGTTAAAAAAATCTACTGAAATCATTGATTTTTAAGTTTCTTAAATCAAGACTCTTGAAGAAAAGAATGATCAGCTTATTGATGAATTTGAGAAATCTCTTGAAAGGGAACGTGAACTCTACAGATTCATTGAATCTCTCTCTAACAATATCGAAAAATTGATTCAAGAAACTACTCTACAGCGAGAAAAGATTAGAAACCTTGAAGATATTGTTAAAGAAGACTCAATTAGAGAAGAACGTTTAGTCAAGGCTCATTCATCATAAATAAATAGTTATCGTGTTGAAAAAGAGAAACTTGTTGCATCTCTTCGGTTTGCCCAAGAACAGTGTAACACCTTGAAAAAGGAAAACGCTGCTTTGATGAATAAGTCATCTTCTGCACCTTGTTCTGATACTCACAAGGCTTTACCTATTGTGAAGAAAAGTTCCTCCAAGGAATTACCTTATGTGAATCACTTGTAAAATTTGCATGTGCCGGAAGAAGTTTTGGGTCAAGACAATCATGTCTTAAATCCACGATGTTGTTTCTTCTGTAGAAAAAAGAATCACTATGCCCTTCATTGTTTTGCTAGAAAGAAACAGATTTCTGATCTCCATAATTTGCTTCTTTCTACTGTCAATGGAGAAAATCGTCTAACAAGACATCTACAGTGAATTTCTTGCCCGCAGAAAACCAGAACTCTTATAAAAATGATCTCTCTTCAAGAAATCATCACAGGTTGCATGTTCACCAATATGGTGTAAACTCTTGTGCCATTAGTGAACACTTTCCCTATGCTTATAAGAACAAGTCTGGTAAGTCTAAATCAAGAAGATGGAAATCCTCCAACTCCTCTCCCTGGAACCAATTTCTAGAGGTCCTAGACTTAATTAGTCCTCAGAAAAATCCTTCTGATGTATTTTTGAATGGGTTTATGACAAATTCTTCTGGAATAAGTTATAATAGATGGAAAGAAGGAAATACACATTTCAAACGCTCAAAAAACTTGCACAACTCTTCACCCATGATTCATAGTGAGATCACCTCTCACTCCTTTACCCGATTCTAGGTAATCTCATCCTTGATCTATCTTAAGAGGTGCAAGGATGATGATTATGGGGGTCTCAAGATTAGTGGTATGTTTTTTTTTTAGGCGTTTTTTTGTTAATCAATCTGAGTATTGCAATCCTGCTATCATTTCTCAGTCTCTAATTTGATTTATTGAGTTTTGTTAACAAACATTGTGTTCCCTCTTATTGGATTTTTTTTCTTAGTCCATCCTTCTCTTGTGACCGGTCCACGTACGTCCGCGTCCCTCTCCTGCAAGTTCATAGGGTTTCCTTAATGAGAAGTTTCTTATCTTTACTCAATTTCATATATATATTCTATATTGAATTGATCCATCCCTAACAAAAAAAAATGGAGAACTCTGCAAAATCTCAAGAAATTGTGCATCTTGATATGGAGGAAGACACTCAAGGATGTGATTCGATTCATGAGCTGGTTCTAAAGAAGATGCTTGCAAGGAAAGAGCACAACTCCTGGATTGGTGAATCTGTCAAGGATTTAACTCGTTTTCAGGACAATTCAAAGGTCGAGTTTGCAAATCTTCAACTGCAAATAAACCAACTCTTAGATGGTCAGGACAGAATCCTTGCTAATCAAAATATTCTGATAAGGAATCAGAAGAAGCTCATCGTGGACTGTGTCAAGGCTAGATAACTTGCTCGGGTTGTTGATTGTAAAGTTTGTGTTCTAACTCACGAACATGGAGTATATACGGTCAAGAGAATCAAGGAAATCAGTGATACCTTCTATGATGGATTCATTGAAAGGTATGAGGTTCTTAAAGAACTTTGATTTTGTCTAGGAAACTTATTATGAGAATTTTATTCGTGTGTTTTTAAGAAGGATAACTAGGGATTGTAATAGCCATTATTGTGAGTACACATAGCTATGTCCAACGTTTTCATCTTCAATGTTTTTAGATTTATTTATTTAAATTCTAAGTTATTTGGAAGATGATTTTTGCAGTATAATCTTTATGGTTTCATATATTGCAAATTGTTATGGGATATGTTGTTTACGTCTGTGAATCTTGACTGTCCCATATTTGTTCAAAAGTTATCTCTATTATATGTCGATATGAAAGTATTGATAAAAGATAGAATGAACTTTTGACTACAAAAGTTAAGCCTATTATGTCTTTATTGATGAAAGATATGATGAACTTTTGTTTACAAAGATTAAGTTTAGTATATGTCATTGTGCAAATAGTGATGAAAAATAGAATGAATCTTTGTTTATTGCGCAGTATTGGTCCTTCAATGATCCACATCTTTGTGCATATACAATGTTGCTCCGTAAGTTCTCTTATGTTGAGCATGGCCAATTGAATTGATCATTTTCGTGGCTAATTCAATTGTGATTTTTGGATACAAATTCATGATTCTCATGTGATTTGATTATGTCCAAAGAAATCCTTCTTTTCTCGTAAAAGTAAGGTCGCTCTTGTTGTTCTTTCGGGAATGACATTTTATGGGGGAGAGTTCTTTTTGAACTTGTGGAGAGTGCGGCTGTGGAATATTGTAGGGGTTATCTTGTATCTTTATAAACTCCTTGATGAATGCATTTAGCTTCGGCTATATGATTGCATCTAAATAAGTTGATATGTTATTCTCTTTTGGTCATGAAGTATCTCTATGAAAATTTCATGAGGATCCCACTAGTTTTTGTACCTTTTGCAAATTTATATTGACAAAAATGGGGAGAATTAATGTGTAGTTTCATACTACAAATACATATGGTTTGCGGATCATTATGTAATGGGAAGTGGTTTTCATGTCGAGATGAAGTATTGGCTAGGGGGGGGTGATACATATCACCATAGTATTGTTGTCAAAGTTTTGTGATACAATTGAACTTTGATGTTGTGCAATGATACTATGACACTGTATAACAATGATTGAGATCATTTGTTTTCTCATTGTTATTGCTACGGATCTTCAACAACTATGATGTTGAGTTGAACACATTTAGAATCATGTAGTACTTGGAAGTGACGAAGATTTCGAGTCGTGTTGAAGATGCCAAGGAGATCAAGCATTTGGATGAGAACCTACAAAGTTTTATTTATTTTGAAATCCATATGTATTGATAGTTTTGTCACTAAAATTGACAAAGGGGGACATTGTGTCATATACCTAACTACAATGACAAGGTTGATAGATAATTTGAGGATAAATCTCTCCTAATCCCGAAGGATCAAGCCTATTGGTTCCTAAGAACACATCCTAAATCATTAAAACGATATTTTTTTATTATGAATTGATTGTCGTTCTCATTACAGACTATCACTCTTTATAGCTAGGATTTTCCCCAACTAGATCGAACGTTCCTAAGCCTCACATATGGTTACATCCCAACCATCAATTACAACTATTATTCACTAATAATCATCTCTAATTAGCTACTAAGAACAATTAATATTAAAGACTAACTCCACCCTAATTATGATAAGGGACACTCTCCTCTCTTATGCTGGTACATGACATTCCCTACTCCTTCGGGACATCCTTGTCCTCAAGGATGTGAATTGAGTTTCCAGGCAACTCTCCTCTCTTATGCTGGTACATGACTGTAAGCATCCGTGGCTGCAGCTTCCGAGTAGCGAGCAAAGGAGATTAAAAAAAATAGCCGCTAGAACAAGTCTAATGTCTGCAAAACAAACGACAAATGAAAATGACCACAAGGCAGGAGTTCTTTGTAAAGTCCACCATCGACTTGAACCTGGTTGTGTTGTGTTGTTCATAGTAAACTGCAGGCTCATAGTCATCAACACCTCCCCTCTGGATAAGTGCTCATACTAGCACCCCTGTTCATAGTAGCGTTGGACTTAGGTGAGAGTCACTGGTGTTGCTTTTCCATTCCACCTATAACTACTCGCAATTGACAGGGAGTAAAGCCCTTGGCCATAAACTGGGAGCGTTGAAGAGTCATCTGTGGTATCAACGGTAAGAGCGTTGAAGAGTCATCTGGAATAATGTAGATTGCAGTGTGAAATCCACTAGTGACTTGGATAAGCAACTGACCATACAGTTCAGATACGCTTCCAAGCCAATTTTTCCTTGTCACTTGTAGTATCGAAATGAACCTGAGAATATAATCTTGCTGTGATATTCCATAAACCAGCTGAATAGCATCACACCTTTCTCCAGTTATAACGAACTCAAGTACAGTCAAGACTCCAAGGAATAGAATTAAATGGTACCCAAACTCCAAAATCAGGTCATAAGCAGATTTGCCAGCACAAGCATCCGTGAAAATCAACCCATTACTAACAATCAAACAAGAAGTAAGATGGAATTTGGAAATATGGCTATCATAAAGGCACCACCACTTCATAGGTTCAATTTCTTTACCACGATCAAATATGAGGCGAATATACTCAGCAGTAGGTAAACTGGCACATATAGAAGCGATATGAATTATGTATTTGAAGAAGTATACCGTGGTGAAATTTTGATATCTTATGTTGCATTCTTGAAGTAGGCATTCTTGCAGCTTACTACCTACACCACTATCACCCAAGATAGTTGGAGTATTGAATGGATGTGACTGTGAATATGGCGTGCTAATAATGAAAACTGAATAGCAACCATAACACATAAATTGTTCTTGCATTACACCCCACAACTCACCCAATGTGTGTCCTGTAGCAAAAAACAAGCCATATCAAAGCTGCAAAGGAGTATCAACAGCACCATACTTCCGACTCCATGCTACACTTACATCTGATGTAACCAAAATTTCATTTCTAGCAACCATTGTAACAATCAGTTTCTACTCCTCAACAAATTCAGTATCAATAACACATAGAAGAACAATGAATGGTTTAGCTGAAAAGTCTAAGTGGTATCCAAAGCGAATAAACAACAGAAAAATCAATTGCGCGGACGGAAAACTAGCTGAACTGACAACTGGAATCATTTGCAAAATATATGTCTAGCAATTGCACAAGTTCTAGCAATCTGGTCAAACCAATAACAATGTTGCATATGAAATATTAGCCCATGAGGAGAGTGAATACCAAGTTGCAAATACAAGAATCCCTGGTGAAGTATGAACATAATAAACTCGGAGAAGCATTCAAAATTCTCTATATGAATCCCAAGAACAGCCAATGATTCAAGAAATTGAAATGTAATCTCATGAAGAGAATCACACTTGAGCTGCAAAAGAAAAAAAACTTTTCTCCCGATCCTAACTTGAAGACACCAAAGAAAAACATCACTAATATCACCAGTTGCGGATACTAACAAGATATGCTTCTACATAATGCATGTAATCGAAACCTATGTTTAAAACACAACTTATAAACGAAATTCCCATTGTTTCCATCCTTTACAATTAAACAAACATCTAGGACAAACAAACAAGAACCAGTGAAACCCAAACTGAACTCATAGTCACCAGTAGAATAAGTATATCCAGTAATGATTCCAAACTCTTTTCCGCGATCAAATACTCTACCATCATATAAGGATTTCACACTGGGAAATGGGTCATTAAGAACATTGTTGCTCTTGAGATACACAATATCTATTGGAAACATCTTACTAAGCATCTGCCAAGTAGCACTAAAAACACCATGAGACCATGAAGCTGACCAGTAATCATTCAGGAATCAACTCTAGAACAAAAATTCTATTATGTCACCCAACAATATCAAGCAATTCAAGCTGATGTCCATAACGATCAAATCCTTTGAGCTTGCAAGGTTTTCACAGCTAAGCTCAATAATTACTCTAGCAAACAGGAATAACAAAAATCTACCCCTCTCAGGCATTTGAACAAACATCTTATTCGCACGCAGAAATGCAAAATCAGTAACACAAAAATGAGGAAATGAATTTATAAACCGCCAATCGGATTCATACCCCAGGCTAAGAAGCAATTAAAAAGTAATTTCTCATAAGTAAGTGATGAGATAACTGCATACTTACCTCGATCAAACAAGGAGCGAGTATAATCAAAATGGAGACCAAAACAATCCATATGAAGTAACTTGTTGTGAAGAAAGAACAACTCCATCAAGTTTTCAGAAATATTAGAATTCTCCTCAAAAATTGTAACACAAAACTGGATCTATACATCATTCATTCTGTCAATTGTAACTAGAGATAAATTGGAGAAGCAATTGATCTCGAATTTTGAATTTTCTTCAAATTGACCAAGAAGTAAATCAGCATCATCATTTTCAATGAAGAAAAAATGAGGAATCAATTCCAATTCGAGAGAATCAGCTGTTGCTTCTTCATCGACAGGCGCAATTTTTTTTGTTTCTGCAGATTTAGATATAGCAGCAAAAGTTAAACCCGGATCTGGTGTGAAATCTGTAGAAGGAACAACTGGTACTGAAATTCCCAAATGCTTGCATAAGAAAGAAAACTGAGAATTCAAAGTCTCTTCGATTGAACACACTTGGGTTTTGAGATCGTTCATTTGAGTCTCCAAAACTGATAATCGTTCATCATGAAGTTGTTGTTGAGCAGCAACCTTCTGTAGTGTTGGATCACCTCTTCCCATCATGAATCAAGTAAGCAGGATCGTGAAGCTGATACCAATTGTCATATACCTAACTACAATGACAAGGTTGGTAGATAATTTGAGGATAAACCTCTCCTAATCCCGAAGGATCAAGCCTACTGGTTCCTAAGAACACAGCCTAAATCATTAAAATAATATTTTTGATTATGAATTGATTGTCGTTCTGATTAAAGACTCTCACTCTTTATAGCTAGGATTTTCCCCAACTAGATCGAACGTTCCCAAGCCCCACAGATGGTTACATCCCAACCATCAATTACAACTATTAGTCACTAATAATCATCTCTAATTAGCTACTAATAACAATTAATATTAAAGACTAACTACCACCCTAATTATGATAAGGGCCGCTCTCCTCTCTTATGCTGGTACATGACTGATTGTTAGAGCACTACTCGGTCGAACTCGCATGAGTTGCTATCTCAAGCATGTTTGTCAATGTTAGAGATCAAAACGATAAGTCTTGATTTCTAGTCTACTTATAGATGTCTCAGACTAGGACATAGATTGTGTAGTTGAGCCTTAGACTTCACGGCGTTCATCATTTGAAGACGAAGAACTACTAAGGAGAGCTTGTGAAACTTCATCAATATAAGTCGTGTTACGATATAGTTTTCTAATATACACATTTGAGATTTAGAGCTGAGTTTAGCTCGTTTACATATTTCTCGGAATATGTGTTGGCAAGCTTTCGCTTCGACCAAGTTCATCTTATATTCTTGACGCAAGTCAAAAGATGATCATGTGAAAATTGCCGAGTAACATATATCTTACATGGTTTATGTGATACATTCATTTGATGTAGACTTGGAATGTTTCGTTATGATTATTTCAATAACTTGAAAATTGTTTTGATGCTAATAGTGTGTGAAAACGGCTATTGTCATCCTCTAAGGGCAATTCCTATGGGAATTAACAAACTCATATTTTTGTTGATCCAGGTGGATGGCCAAACTGGATTTTCCACTATGGTAAAGCACTCGGCGTTTTTATAACCAAGTGCGCGAGCGTAATACAAACGCTAGCGCTCGTGGATAAATCGCATGCGGTCGTTGCACAAACGCTGGCGTTTGTAAAAGACACGCTGGCGTTTGAACCAAGGTTGCCAACGACTACTTTTCAACGGTCACCGGAATGGCTAGTTTCTACCGGCTAGTTTCTACCTCCATAAATACGGCTCGAGTTTGATATCACAAATTCACAACAATCTTTCATCCGATCAATCTTTTCTTTCAATTGCTTTCAATTTTCAACCATGAATTCTGATTTTGATTCTTCTGAGGAAGATATGGAGATGGATGAAATGTTGTATGAAGAAGATGAAGAAATGTGTATGGAGTTTTAGCGTCAAATGGATGAAGATGCAGATCAAGATAGAAGAAGGCGAAATTTTATGTTGCAATTACAATCCGGGATCATACCAAAGTCTTTAGAGCCATATGAAGTTGCGACTAGAAGATGGACGTGGCGTGATCGACATTTTTACCAAGAAAAGATGATGCATGATTATTTTAATCATGATTGTGTCTATTCCGATGAGGATTTTCAGCAACGATTCCGCATGGGCCGCAACTTGACACAAAGGATTATTGCCGAGCTTTGTCAGGTACAACCTTTATTTAATTATCAGTATAATGCACGACATGCACGAGGCTTTAGTCCCGAGTAAAAGGTCACTGCGGCCCTCCGTATGCTATGTTACGGGGTACCAGCGGATGCCACAGATGATTACATCCGTATTGGGAAAATAACCGCCTTTAGGTATCTCAAATTGTTTTACGAAACAATAGTCGAGCATTTTGGTCCAACCTTTTTAAGAAAGCCTACTCAGGAAGATGTTCAAAGAATAATTGCAGAAAACACCGAGAGGGGTTTTCCAGGAATGCTAGTTAGTCTTGACTGCATGCACTAGACGTGGCATGCGTGTCCGATTGAATGGGAAATCCAATATAAGGGTCATTATCCAAAACCAATTTGTAATTTTGGAAGCTTCAACTACTTATGATTGTTGGTTTTGGCATGCCTTTTTTGGACTCCCGGGTTCAAATAACGATCTCAATTTTTTATATATGTCACCATTGTTTGAAGATCTTAAGAATGGGGTCGCGCCGCACTGTAATTTCACCATCAACGGTCATCACTACACTCAGGGTTATTATCTAGCAGACAAAATCTATCCAGAATGGTCAACTATGGTTCAAGCTTATAAATAGGTAGATTTTGGACCGACATCTTCGAAGGATATAAAGTACTTTAACACCCAACAAATGAAATGCAGAAAGGATATTGAACGCGCTTTTGGCATACTGAAAAGGAAGTTTGCCATCGTAGCTGGGCCGGCACGCTTTTTTGATATTCAAGAAATGAACAAAATTATGCTGACTTGTATCATTCTGCATAACATGGTCATTGAAGAAACAAGGCGTGACCCAACCTCGGGACTAGTTTTCCAGATGAAGATTTAACCAAGAATCTTGTGGTGGAGCATGGGCGCCCAAGAAGAGAATTTAGACTTGCCACTGACAGACTCCAAAATCGGGGAATCTATGGACAACTAAGACAATATTTAACCAAGCACCTTTGGGATTTCAAAGGAGCAGCAGACGATGCGCGGGGGCGAGGCGGAGGGAGAGGAGATAGATGTTAGTTTCAATTTAGTGTTATTTTCAATTTAGTATTGTTGTTTATTTTAATTAATACTAGATAATAACCCGTGCTTCGCACCGGGTACCCAACTACCCATTGAAATTTTTGTTTGTTTGTCGGTGATCTTTTTGTTATTTTTAGTAATTTGCTGAAAGTAAAGCATGTATATTCACGATGACCAATCTTATAACAATGTCAAATCCACGATGAGATAGATAAAAATTGAAGAAGACCCATCACCTTAATGATAAACTAAATCTACAGTATAACCCTTCTCTTCATCAATTCTACAGTATAACCCTTCATCAATCAATGTCCTGATAACAAAATCTATCGACTAATTACACTCTCTTCTTTACAAAAGAGTATCAAAGTTTAAGCATCAGTCTGAGCAGCAAACGTACGCAAGTTAACCATGGTCACTGCAGTAGGATTAAGTTGTGCTGATGGAATCCAGGAATTTTGCTAACAAAGGACTGAAAAACTTATTGAAACGCGATGATTGACCTCATTCCGGACTATCATAACTTTGACAACAGGTCATGAGGTTCTACATCCTTGTGTCTCTTGGCAAGTTTTCCAGCAAGTAATGTATCACTTGCTACGGTACATTCAACTTGACTGATCCTTGCTTGCCATCAACCATGAAAGATAGAGATCTTTGTTTCCATGAGGTGCAAACAATGAAGATGTGGGACTTTGTTAAAATATGTTATATACTTCGGATGCTGGAGTAGGAAGTGGGACAGAAGACGGAAATAATGTAAACAGATACTAAATGAAGGACATGAAAGTATGCATGAATCACGATGAACCAATAGACTTACCGTTTTGAAATCCACGTGATATCTGAATTACATCCGAATTAGAACATCTACGGCGCATTTTAGATTTTCTTTCTGATTCATTTCCAAGAGATGTTCGCTTCCGACTTTTCTGGTAGAATCTAACATAGGTTCTCTAATTCAGAAAAGGTTTACAAAATAAGTTGGAAGCACATTGCGCAATGAATTCACTAACCAAATTTTCTTCCTTAGCGGCTTTGACGTTAACATTTTCTCCACTTCGATCTTCATTCTCTTGAAAATTTGGATGTGCAACTGCATAATAAAGTCCATGCTGCAACTGATATTCAACTTCCTGTTCAGAAGAAACTGACAGTTCACTTCAAGTTTGCACATAAGTAGAAATTCAAATGTGGTAAAGATCAAATTTAATAACCTTGTAAATTATTACACTTCAGCAGCAACATTTCATACATTTTGAACTTCACTCGTAATTAGATCTAATTGAACAACTGCAAATTCACTCTAAACATCACATTTCAGGCCATAATATTTACACAACACTTGCAACATATTAAGGACTACAAATCCCATCTGCAAAAGTTTTCCCTGAAAAAGCAAACAATTAGATAGCAAATCATAAAAATATACCACTAATTTTATCAAGCACTAAACGGTTAGAGCCAATAAAAAAGGAAGTTTTCAACGTATGAACCGAAGAATAAGGGCTAGTGTTCATGTTCGTTCAAATTCCTGAACAGGTGAAAAAAGAATGAAAAACCATTTTGCTATGAGTATTCAAAAAGAAGTCTAATAACGACTGTGGAATAAGTACGTATATCAGACACAATACATACAATCAATGCCCGAGGGTCCAAATATTCCATTTTAATTTACTTCAGAGTAGTTGGACGCATACCTAAAGAATGTATACAACTTGGACTTTGAGGCAATTAAGAATACATTGAGATCTTAAACATGCCATGATCCTTCCCAAATAATCCACTTAATTTGGATAGCTCAATCCAAATCACAAAAGGAAATCAACTTTCAATTTTATTTTGATATAGCAGAACATCTCTAAATAGACTGATGCAAATTCCATTCTAGATTCACAGTCATTTCCACAAACAACTAAAACATTATACAAAACAAAAATGAAGACCGGAGAGAGTAAGAAAGTAATACCAAAACTGTGACCGACAATATAATGCCAAGTAGAACCATGTTTCTTATCAAATTCCTTCATGCTATGATTAAAAATGTCTTTATCCGCATTTTGTTTCTTAAACGCCTGATAAAACCACTTCAAAATCAAAAATAAATAAATAATAGTAAACCTCAAATTGAATAAATATTGAACCTTTATTAATAACGATTTGAATACCTATGATGCAGGGAAAAATATGTCACTTAAGAGTTTTTCTATTTAGGAATACTAACTTCATCAACCTACCTGGATCATCATTTGATTACGATCTTAAAAAGCATCTCTTGCAGCCTCAGTTGCAGCAAAAATCCGGCAAGAACTTCAAAAGAAAGCATTAGCATTAGCATTACCTTCTTATTTGAGATCTTGGAATGTATTTATTTCAGACGCTTGTGTAAATTATACAGTCAATTTCTTGTTTTCTGTTTGTGGGGGTTGCAAATTATACATGGCGTATCACTCAATCATACTAAGAGTAGGGATGCGGTGATTTCAAATACATTAAAGAAAAAGAAAAAGAAAAAACTAATGGCTTCCTTGCAAGATACAAATACATTCCAAGATCTCAAATTTGGAACGCAGAACTTCATACTAAGAGTTTGAAAAATTAAATTATACTCATTTCATGAAAAAGTTTACACCCAAGAACAACAGCTGTTAATAAAGTGAAAATGTATACTCATTTCATGAAAATCACAAACACAAAACAAAAACAAAAAAAACTGAAAGTGGAACAGAAAAGTTGAATAAAAGAAGAATAGAATTAACTGAATCTTAGCCTCAAAGTTATTGATTGTATCATAAAACAGTGGAATTTATGATGAAATTCTGCGTGGCATTTTAACAAACAGTTAGAGTGCGTTAGTTTGCTCTTTGAAAATAACCAAGTATTGAACATAATGCTTGGAGTGCTCAACTTGAAACCAAAATTTTGATAGATATATCTCTATAAGTTTCAAACAGCGATTAATTTGAAATCAAAATTTGGAAAATAAATAGTGAATGAAGAGACATAGTACTACCTGATATATTAAATTTTGTAAGAAGCACAACGTATTTGATTCAGTTTAACTGTATTTTTGGAGCTCCGTTTAACTCTGATAGATGGAATCCTTCGTCTAATACCTGCAGATTAATGCACCATGTCAATTGAAAAATTGTGAAAAAAACGCATAATCATATTGGTACATTGGAACATTAGAATCTAAATCTAAACTAAAGTTGTAGAAATTAAACCAACCTCCGTATGAATTGAAATCCTACTTTCATGTGTGAACTGATTCATGAATAATTACAGAAAGGAAGTGGTCGAGGAAGTGGGCTTAGTGGCTTTACACGATTAATTTTGATGGAAGGTCGGTAGTGGGTTAAGTTGAAGGTGTAAGTCTGGTGTAAGATTATGTTAAGTCTTAATTGGTGTGGGGCCAAAATCAATGAGAATGCTCCATTGTTGGAATACTCTCATTAGAGTTGTCCACATCATCAATTTGTGGGGTCAGAATGAATGAGCATTTAGAATTGAGTTTCAATTATCATCTTATTGGATTGGATGTTTTTAAATTTAAAGTTGTTTGTTTAAACGACTACACTTAAAATTAAAATTGAGGCAATTATATTAAAAGTAATTTTAAATAAACGAGTACAATTAAAAATTAAACTAAACTAAATTGAATTAAATTAAAAATTAAACTAAAGTAAACTAAACAAGAATTAAAATCAGTTAGCAAGACTGTATTCATCTTCGTTTTCTTCCGAGGCATCATCTTCGTCTTCTTCCACATTCACATACTGGCCAGTTTGTTGAGGGGGGACGACTTGTCCAGCGACTTGTTGTTGTTTGACGAGGTGTCAAACTCGCAAAAATAAATTCCTTACTTATCTTACACTAACTAGTAGTACAATGACAAGCAGGTTCGTTCCCAAGGGAGAGTTGAGCTAAAGTTGTCGATTCAATTTCTGAATATTAATGCAAATATGAGGATGAAAATGATCAAGGACTCTTTCTCGGTCACGAAACAGGAATTTTATTGACATAGCTATGTTTCTGCAAAGTACCCATTACTAATAACCCTAGAATATTTAGTACGCTCAATACTCCGCAATCTCTTAATTCACCGGACACGGAAGCGCTCGATTACCGGATTCTACTTGCCAAGTTTCCTAGAAGTACGCTCTCTAGGTGTGACTTAAACAAATTCTTTAAGTTCTTTGAGATAGGCTATTCCTAGTGACAAATACATAGGCTCGACTCATCTACTAGTGGCAATCTCTACACATGAATATTTAACAAAATCCCATCATCAATATCCACGTATCGCTACTTGTACCAAGATTTTCTAGACAATTACGGGTTGAAGAGGTCTCAACTAGCATTAGAATCATCCATAAACCAATTTAATTTGCAACTTAAACGATTCAAGAATAATTCATAAACAATATTGGCACGGTAAAGAATGAACAATAACGACACAAATTGCGAGAAAACAAAGCATTTAAATATCAATTCAAATTCAAGTTCGGATGTCGAAATCGTCCCTAATCAATAACGCTTAGCTACTTGAGTTCATGACAAAGAAATAAAACAAATCCAAACAGAAATACAAAACCAAAATAGCTGCAGGTGGAGTTGAATATGGACTGATGATGTTGGCGGCGAAGTAGTACTGCTGCTATCTTGGTGTTGTATTGCTGGAGTTCCCTGTTGTGTGGTGTTGTGGTAAATTATTGGTGGTATTATGGACTGGAACAATGGTGGGATGTGATGGCAGTTAACTGTGGATGGGAACAACAGCTGCTGGGACTTGTAATAATGTTATGTTGTTGATGGCGGCATGGAGGTGGTAATGGAGATGGACTGTGCAGGTGTATGCTGTGGATATGATGTTGATGTTGATATGCTGGTGGAGATGCAGATGGTGATGATGATATGCTGTGGATGATGAGGGAGATGGTTGTATGCAGGTGATGATGCAAACAGGAAGGTGCCTGCGAATTAAAGAAGGATTTCTGGAGAGGAGCAAGAGCTCCCCTCTGTTGATGGTGTTGCGGCAGTGATGGGGGAATGCGATGATCTCCTTCTAAAAACCAAAGTCTTCTTTTATAGCTCGCTTTCCCCTGCAATATCGAATTGGATTGAAGCCCAAGTTTTCTAACCAGACCGACTTTTAAATATCACTACAATTAACAGTCGTTGATCGCCTAAAATAATGCCAGCAAACTCTTTTGTAAACTGGTTTCTCGGCTCAAATCTCTTCCCGTATCTTCTCTGTGTAACTTTAGAAGTTCCGTCATTGTCTCAACCTCAAAACTTGTTCTACACCCTCGGTAAACACCCACTGGAGCCATGGCTATCTGACTGCCTGAATTCTGTGCAGCAGCTAAGCAATTTGAGCTTGAAATTGTTAGGAACATTTAGTTCAGGCTTTTGCAGCCGAATGTACCTTGTCTTTCTCGACTGTGAAACTCTCTCATGGACCCTTGACAGCACTGGTCGGACCTGAACTTGCCGGCATGAAGTATCTTGGCATAACTACTGGTTCAGAGACAAAACCTGACAACAACTTGATTTGGCAACAAACTCTCCTCTTTCTATATCTCATCTCGTCTTTAAAACTTATTAAAATCGTACCTGAGCCTGCCTTAACCTCTGGGTTCCCTCCTACTTCTTCTCAAAACCCACCAAAACCGTATGTACCATGGAGATTAGCCGCGACAAAACTTTAGTGAAGCATCAGTCTTTCAGGTCTTTAAACAAACACATAGTATGCGTTTCACTGATGATACAGATTCAAGCTTCCTGTGATTCCTAAACCCATACACATCTCCTTCCCTGCACATAAGTTAAATCTAAGAACAACCCATCATTCCTAACACATTCAACATTCATAATATTCACAATTAATCAATGGCAGTATTCACGGCATCAACTCCACTCTCTGGCCTGTTATGCAGCTTGAACTCTGTCCAAAATGGTGTTGAACAGAAACCCATCTTTCCTTGTTCATTTCAGTACTCGAATCTCTTCTTTGATCTCTCCCTAATCTTCATTCAGCAACGATAATCAATGGCAGCAAGATCATCTTCTTCCCTGTAATTTTCGGTCACAACACAGACTCAAAGTTTGTACCACCTGATCCTTCCTTGCTCTGTGTTTGTCTTTAGTCTCTGAAATATCTATTAACCCGCTATAACGAGCCATTGAGACCTTGGCTCTGCCGGTGTTGAGAACTTGGTGCAGTGGCGTCTTCTCGTCTCGGTGAGGAGAAGTGGAGAACCTTGTCCTGAAATGTGTATAAACATTCGACCCGGTTTGTAGATTTGGTTATAAACGAGATTCATGTGTCCCTTAGCAGGACTAGGTGAGTCCTTAACAATTCTCAAACGAATTTCAGTTGCCGCCCCTACTACTGGATGTCTGGTGCTCCACTAATTTGATGTTTTTGAGACTATGAAGCCATAGTACTTCAATGCTTCAACTCCGCCAACGCCTAATGTCTCCGAGCAATGAAATAAATTCGTATTTACCTTCTTTCGCATCGCATGACTCCAAAGTACCTATAAAATGCAAAAGAAACATAGTATACAAAAAATACCAGACAAACAACAAAGAAAAGCATAAGAAATTGATACTCAAAAGATGTATTTTACGCACCTATCAAATTCCCCCACACTTAATCTTTGCTAGTCCTCGAGCAAACAAAACAAAACTAAAATACAACAACTTCCTGTCATCGAGGCTACGGTTACTTTTAGCATAAATAACAAGCCTTTGAACCCCTAGGTGTCCCTAGTGGATGAGTTATAATCTCGTGAAGGTTTACAAGAGATATACCTACAAAACCTTTTACTCCAAATTCCAACTACCTCGTGAAGAATCTATGAACGAATCCAAATGATTACGGAGGAAGTACCCGAGATGCAAATTCAAATCATATATTAGTAAACAATGCTCTACTCGAAAGTCGAACAAACCACAATACTCGGAATCTAACTAACCACAATCACACATGAATATATTAAGAAGATGGATATAGAGGTAGATGGTTGCGATGTTGACTAAAGTGATCGGCGTTTCCCATATCTGTCTGAAGGTCACTGCCAAGATGAACCTATGAATCCTAATGGATTGAGATACTGGTCTGAATTCTAATATCAACTCTACTCGGCATATACAAGGGAACCAAAGTGGTCGATAATCCTAATTCTAGATCAACTCTATTGGCAAATAAAAGGGAACCATAGGTCGATTTATTAATTGAACAATAATAATAATAACTTTTTTCTTTTTCTTTTTTCACTTTTTTTTTGATAAACGCGCCGAAGGCTTTTATTAAATACCGAAAGAAGGTACAACATCAGTGGAGGGTAGCCTAGCAACAAGCTGAGCCCCTACACCTCTTTGAATGGAAATACCTAGTCTATAATAAAGAGAATTTCCTATCTTATAATTCAGATCATAATTTGCAATACAATTCCTCAGTCTCTTCAAAAGAACCACCATGTCTTCACCCAGTTCTCCCAAGGTAGAAAAAGCAAGGACCCCGAAACCGTAACCATGCTCGAGCATTTCGCAAAATATTTGGTGCACTTGCAGAGTGATGGCACTAGATATACCAATGCCCGGAACAAAGGCCCGGACATTGTTACCGAGAGAATGGAGAAACCCCGTAACATCGAAGCATATGTCTTTACCATTCTCCCAATCACAGAAAAGAATGTCAGCAGGCTTCAAAGCCGAATTCTTGTCAGATAAAAGGCCAAGGTTAACTTCCTTCCTAGCCACAACCCCAGCCTTATAGCAAATGTCCGCAATAACATATCTGACAAAGTCATGCCGAAATTTGAGCCCTACCTCACTAGCACAATGAAGTGCATGATCGCCAAAATCATCTATGTTCCTCTTACAGCAAGTACAAACCTCAACATTGTTGAAAATGGGTATACCGAGCCTATAACAAATAAAAGCTCTGAACTGCCGAGGTCCAAGGGTTTGGTTAAGGCCATCAATCAGCACATCTTTAAGATAGTCTTGAGCATGGGAGATCCTGTTGCTCTGCCAAAGGATAGCATCACGTTCCGACATCGGGTATTTGTTGGGTATATCTTTCTTAACAACGTCAAAATACAGTACTGCCAGTAATTTCATGGGACAAGTGGCAATATAATTGATGTTGAAAGATGACAACCCGCAGACCTCCGTGAAACGAGACAAGGCATGCATATAGCTACGACTGGGAGCTGGCTCAGATGAAAGTTTAAGAATGGTATCCTGCAAACTCAGCGTCTGAAAGCAAGAAGCAAGGTAACAAAAGTTAAATGTGTCAGCCATCATATGAACACCGAGCCCACCATCCTTCAACGACAAAGTAGCAATGCACTGTTGGAGGGGGCCAAACCCTTCCCCATCACCTGTCACTATATGCTGCAGGAACTGTAATAAAGGAATATCATAGCAAGGAGAAATCTGATGAAGAAAAGCAGGGTTAGTAGTCCGAAAGTTGAAATAAAGCTTCGAGACACCTGCGCAACTACGCAATAAACAAAAGCTCACATTGCAGATCCATGAATCGTTTGACAGATTCCATAAGCCGACCTTTGTTTTGTCGATTTTCCCCTTCACTAACTCAACTGAGAATTTCATATCAAGGCTTACAGCCCCCCCCAACAATTTGACGCCACGGGAGGGTCTACTAATGTTAGCTGGGAAGACTCCATCCACGAGACTCCTCGAATCAATACACGGCTGAACATTTCGGTCTTACTAATGTTTAGATGCAGCCCACGACTTTTGCCTTCCGTTTGTATTAATGAGAGAGCTTTAACTACTTCCATGGTGTCACCGGCGATGGTGCCATCATCAAGATACCATGCATGGAAGTCAAGGTTGCACGGCTCGAAATCATGTTCACAAGAGGGTGTAGAACTGTGGAGAACAATAACGGACCCAAAGGGTCTCCTTGTTGTATACCAAGAGCCGAGGAGAGAACAAATTCATTGTAATATAATCTCGCAGCGTAGCATAGCAAAATTCCACCCATCGGGAAATTCAAGGACACCGAAGTCTAACTTCATGAATCAACGTGGTACGATCAACCATATTGAAAGCATTAGAAAAGTCGATCATAAGCATAGACATCGTGTTTACTGTACCTTTGAGTTCCAAATGCCTATTCGCATCATGAAGAATTCCCTCTGCTCCACACGGCACGCCTACACCAAACTGGTGATCACCAAGATACGTTTCCATGTACTTGCCAACTGATTTAGCAGCTAATTTCGAACACAATCTCCGTCATATTGTACCAACAGCAATAGGCCTCAGCCCACCACCAGGCTTAAGCAGAGGTGTCAAAGCAGTGGCGGAGCCAGGATTTCAAGAGAGGGTATGAAACCAAAAAAAACATACTTAGCAAAAAAAAAAATCATTGCACATGAAAAATTGTATTACAATACCTAATAGCATTTCACAAGAACACATGACATGTTATGTGATGAGTGCCAAATATTGCATATTTCTACATCTATTTATTGGCATTTAACTCACCTTTTGTACTCAAAAATCAGATATTATCCCAGAGTCTGTATTTTCTTTGTTTTCAAGAATAAATATTTGTACTAATTAATTTTGTGTTTTTAGGTAGTAAATAAAGCTCGGAGAAATTGAGGAGCCAAAAGAGCAGAAAATTGGAGGCAAGCGTCTATGGAGCAGAAAGCCAAAGCCCGCGCGCGCAACAGTTGCAACCCAACAAGTAGCAACCCATCTACAAGACATGGGCTTGAGCAGTCCAAGACACGGCCCATCACCCGGATCCGAACCCGATTCATTCTGAGCCGTGAAGATTTCATCCATCTTCATCTAACGCTCGCTCCATCCTTCTCATCAAATATTGATGCTTCCGCTCCACAGCAAAACCACCAACACCTATACCCCTCGACCAAAACCCATTTTCTCTTCACCTTCTCTTTCTTCTTCCCCCGACACCTGCAGAACCCATCCCTCTCTTCTTCTTCCCCATACCTGTTGCAGAACCATCACTACCACCTCCATCTCCTGACAACATCAACAACTCCATCAGCCACCTTCTCCGCCACCCTAGGTTCACCCATCTCCATCTTTAGCTTCTCCCATAACCTAGAAGCTAGGGTTGAGATGGCTGAAATTAGGGTCTTCTCGAACAACCCCTGCATGGTCAATTCAGAGATGAAGTAAGGCAGGAAAGAGGTTTGGGTTTGCGTCTTTGGTGAGTTTGAGTGTTTGTGAGATATATAAGTTGTTGTTCTTCATGAGAGAAGGGAGTTTTTAGTTTTTAGTTTTTACACAGCATGTTTTAGGGTTTACTTTTTTAGAATTTAATTTCAAGTTTATCTTACTCTAACATAATGTTCTAATCACCTCTGCTAGGGTGTAGAACAAACCCTTAAGCCTATGTTAAGTTAATTCATGATTCATCTTATGTTCTTAATGTGTTTATTGTATTAGGTTATTTGCTAATTGTTGAGCAAATTAGCTTGTGATAGAGTGTCTTGTAAGAAGACACTCTATACTAGGGGTTAATTAGTGAATGCAATTAACATAATCTCCACCTGAAACCTTCAAGGGAAGGATAAGAGCATAAGTAGAATTTGTTTACCTTAGTATAGGATTAAGTGGTGAGTTTAATCACCCTAGTGCCACAAAATCATCGGTTCCAACACTTTGTGCTCATTAATACCTTAGCTTAGAGTCACAAACCACAATTCAAGCTCAGTCGTATCGACAAACAACCCATAATTGTGTAACAATACCTTAGAAAATCAGTTAAGAAGCTCTTAGAACAGCCTTGCACATTCCATTTCTCTGTGGGATCGACCTGTGCTTGCCCTTGCCTCCAATAGGCCTATGCCCTTGCAGTAGACATAGTCGTAGGCATCTTTCCAAGCCTACCAAGTTTTTGGCGTCGTTGCCGGGGAATTGGTAGTGTGTTGTGTAGTTCTATTAGCTCACTTTACTGCATTTGAGTTCATTCTTGTACATATGTGTTTTAAATTTTTGCTTAAAATCATTGATGTATGTTAACTTAGCTTAACTTAGCTTAAAATTTTTGCTATCAATCATCTACATCTTGCTCTTACATTTTTAGCTGTAACTTCATTCAGTTAAGTAGTTACTCATTAAGACAATTGCATTCTGTAACTTAGAGTAATCCATTTGCTTAATATTTTTGCATTTTGTTCATCTTAGTTGCATCTTAGCTAAATCCATATTTTGCTCCACCCTTCATCATTCTAGTTCACTTGCATTTGTATTCATCAATAACCTGTAACTCATCTTCATCATTAGCATCTGTAGTTAGCTCGGTTTATAGCTCATGTTGTAACTTGTTGGCTCTGTGGTGACTTCACCTCATTCTTTTGTGGTTAGCCTTTCAACTGTAACTTGGTCTGCCCTGAACAGATACCAAGTGCAGTAGTAAAACTTCATACTACAAAGTCTTCTCGGCTAGTTATAAACAGTGTTGATATTTATTCTCTGTGCTGTGATCTACACATTTCTGGGAGCTAAATTCTTTGTTGAGCTAACAGGTGCCTGCTGTGCAACTGTGCAACCAAGGAAGAGGAGAAGACAAGGCAGCTGAACCTGTGGAGTGCCTAAACCCAGTAAATACTGGTGGTATCGTCTTCTATCCTTGCTTTGTGTGATGATTATTGTATGATAACCCTGAATGCATGATAGTCCTGCTCCCTTGCTAGCCCCCTGAAGCTACAAGTTTGAGCTACCGCCTGTGAAAACCAAGTTAGCTAAACAATCCTAGTTGAATTCAACAGAGATAGTTGACATCAACTAACCCAGTTGACACCCCTTGCATGCTCTACCCAGCCTGACAGCCCTGTGTAATTCTCTGTGTGGATGCTAAAGCATATTCATTTGTGCAAATTCGCAACTTGCTGCCTGTATGCATAAACTGTTGAGTGATTATTTTGGTGTTAGCATTGATCTGATCTGTATCCTGTTGATGCTGTGAACCACATGCCCTGCAAATTATCAGGAAATTATGCATTACCTCTGAAGATTATAACATCAACTGAACTAGTTGACACTTTGTGATCTACCAAATACTAGTCTTCTGCTGTTGCACTGCTCATTTACTGTTGCATCTGCTACTCAGTTCATCTGTGTAACAACATCTGTGAAGATTTGCATACCCTGAGCATGTTGTAAAATGCTAACCTTATTCATGAGCTGTAATCCTGCTAATCTGGAACTTGTTGACACTCTGTGGTATATGTAATGCAAGCATTATGTATTTGTTGCTGCTGCTGTTACATCTTGCAATTATCTTGGCATCTGTGCACCAATTTCTGCAATCTTTGTGTACCCTCGTGGTACTTGAATGAGTTTTAAATTGTTTTTCAAACACACAACCTAGCACATGCTTCACCCTGAGTGAGCACATCCCTTCACCCAGTGCACTCCACACTATTTTTACTCTCCTTGTTCACCTCCTGTGCTGTGACTTGCACAAACATGCTAAGCTGTGCTGTGTAGTCACCAGCTGTACTGTGCATAAATTTCTTGTGTTGTGTCTCCCTGTGTGCTAGAAATTGAGTATCATTCTTGTGAGTTTGTTGTTCCCTGTGTTAACATCATAAAATTGAAAAATTTGAATTACAAATAGCTGTGTTGATCTGTGCTCTAAAACTGTGCTGTGACCTGTGTAAACTGCCCACATAGACTGGGCTGTGCAAACCACTAGGCTTTCCTTGCCAGTGCTTGGTACAATGATAGGTGTAGAATACACCGTATTTACTATACAGAGTTTATGCTTTCTTTGCTATTTTTCTTGTAAATTATGTATTTTACGCTTGTTTTGAGTTTTGTAGCTACTTTGGAGTCGCACGGACGAAAAGAAGGAGAAATCACCAAAATTGAGCAAAAAGGGCAAATCTGTCATTTCAGGGGAGAACACTATCTGGAGCCCAGTCACATGTTAAGGGGCAACTCCCTTTTGGGAGGAATACTAGACGCAGTCCAGATGAGGTTAAGGGGTTGTCATTCAGGTACCCCTTATCATTTGTTGGAGGGTGTAATTATCCCTGGGGTGGATAAATCCAACCCAATCTATAACCCTAAATTGAGAAGAGTAATCTTCTCAATCATTTCCATTCATTTCACCCAAAATCGAGAGACAATGGCTGCTACTGTCCGAGTGCTTGAAAGTGAGTAGAGATTAAATCGAGAATTCAGATCGAGCGAGAAATGGAAGATAAAGAAGAACTGAGTTGCTGCCATGGTTTTTCTGTGAATCGATGAATATCCCATGAAGCAGATAAAGAAGAAGAAGAGGGTTTGATGTTGCATCTGATATCGATTGGAAGGAGGAATTGAGCTCGTTCTTGAGCTGTTATTCAACACAGAGAGGTGAATTGAAGAAGCAGAGAAGATGAATCGGAAATGGGGTCGTAGCTCAGATGAATCGATGGGTTTTGGTTGAGAAGAACAACAGCTGTGTGAGAGGAAATCGATGCTGCTGTTGGTGTTATGAAGACTCAGGGTTTGATTGAAGACTCTGTGATGTCGAGAAGATGGAATTGATGAATTGACAATGGGTTTTGTGATGTTGAGATTTGCAGGAGGCAATAGAATCAGAGAAGATGTTCATGGCTATGAGGATGTATTCAGGAGGTTGGGCTCTGTGGTGGTCTTGCTGTGACTTGTAGTAACAGCTCAAGTAGATGGATGTTAGGAGGTGGTGCACTGATTCAATTGCAGGTCTGGGTTCTGCTAATGGAGTTTGTGAAATCAGGGTAAGTGAGGCAATGGTGATGAACTGGTGGATCTGATGCCGCAGAAGCTACAGGGCACGGCTCAATATGGAGTTACAGGCTATATGATGCTGGTTTACAGGGAACAATGGATTGATGTTGTCTGAAGGCAGGAGATGGCTAAATGGGACTGATGTGCAAGAACTGAGGTTGAAGCCGTGGGCTGTAGGAGGTGAAGTTGTGAGACTTCAGGGTGTTGGCTATGGTTGCAGGTGGGTTAGTGCTAAGTATCAGTGACTAATGAAGCTGTAATTTGTTTGCTTGGGTCTGTGAAGCACAGTGGAGGTGCTGATTGAGTCGCAGGAGCTACAACAGATGAACTCAGTTGGATGTTTTGAAGAAGATGCACCAGTTGGAGTAGCTCAGTGGCTGCAATTGAAGCTGCAGTTTAGTTTGGTGTGTGCCGAATGGTTTTGGTGGAATGTCGTATTGGCGATAAATGAGAATGCAGGTGAGTGTGAATTTGCAGCTGCAGGATTGAAGCTGGATGTCACTGAATGCAAGAAAGTGCAGGTGAACTGAGATGATTGTCATGGTCTGTGTACAAGGGCTGTTGGTGAGAAATAATCCAACTCAGGTGGTGTTTGCCAGTGAGAATGTGCAGGGCTGGAGTTATAGGCTAAGATTGGTGGTTTGTAGCTTATGTGCTTATGGGTTTTTAACTGAATTTGATGATGGTGCACGAGAAGACTGAGTCGATGCTGTTCCGCAGAGATGAATTCGAAAGTTGACAAGCTGTTAAAGAGAACAAAGATGTGAATGGAAACTCAGGTGAATGGTGTGGCATTGAGGGTTACAGGGAAGGATACAGCCATCTTGGCCGTGACTTACATTGGCCTGTGCAAAGTGGCCTGGCTAGGACCAGTTAGCCGAGTCAGCCCAGTTAGCTGGACTCAGATGCTGACTCGGTTCTGACTCGTGACTCAGACCTTGACCCGATTGACTAACGGTTGACTGTTAGTTTGACTTAACGGTAACTGAATCTTGGACGGAATATTCCATCACCGGCGACGACTTTCAGGCGACTATTCCGGCAGGATTCCGGCCACAATCCCAGTTTTCCGGCGAGCAAAAAATCCAGAATTTTCTATGGACTTCTCTCATGGGTGTGAAGACTTGGACTAGGAATTGGATGGAGAATTTGGCTCAAATTTGGAAAGAGAAGATGAAGAGTTGAGAAAGACTTGAATTTGGAAGTTGAATTGCTAAAGGAAAAGGATTCTATTCCTTGGAAGATTTGGAGAATATTGAAGCCTATAAATAGAGAAGTTTTCTACATCTTTTACACACATCTCTACACACACAACAATTCTTTTCTTTTCTTATTCTTTGTGTGAACTCTTTAACATGAGTAGCTAATTTTATTGATTGAGGATGAATTCCTAGTTCTTAATATGATTTGAGTTTTTGTTTTTAATTCTATCTTGAAGTTTTTCACATGATTATCGTTTGTTTTTACTAATAGGAATGATCTTAATGACATTCATGATTGATTGATAGATTGTTTAGAATGCATGCTAAATCGATTTGTTAGTTTAATCTAAATCTAGTATAAGTTAGGGAATAAGTAATCGTTCTCGACACTTTACACAAGTAGAAAACACAAGACCTTGCGGAGGGATTCCGTGGAGCAATTGTGTGTAGAAACAACGCTAGAAAGTGAACCAAGCGAACCGAGTTTAACTACTAGTACTAAACCTAAATTCATAGATCTTAATGCATTCAGGGAATTACATCTTGTAAGCGAACCTCAGGGTGGTTCTTTTGAATAGAATCGATAACTAAGCGGACTGTTACTCGGTGAAATTAGGGATTTTGGGGCTAGCTAAGCGTACTGCTATCCTACGGTTGGTGATAATCTGTGACTAATAACAAGTAGAAGAGAACATAACTTTAATCATTGTTTAAGTAACGAAGAAGGATTCCTTGATCTTGTCTCTCTTATTGCTTTCAACTTTATCTTTTAATTGCTTTGTTTATTTTCTTTTGCTTTTTACACCCCCCTTTCGTGACAATTTTTACAACTAGAATCTCGTGATCCTCGTGGGATCGACCTTGACTACCCTATATTACTTGTTAATTAGGTAGTAAAGTATTAATTAATTTGTTGTGGTTACGAAACGCATCAAATTTTGGCGCCGCTGCCGGGGAGCAGCGGATGATTTTAGTTGTTTTTATTTTTCTTTTTGCTTTATTCTTGCTTTGTTAGATTCTATACCGTATCTAACTTAGTTTTTGAATCTTATTTCAGGTATCGGTTTTCCATGTATGGTGGACAAGAGCAAGCATATTACAACAATCAATACGGTTTTCAACCTCAACATTATGACAACTTCCAACCATCCTTAGGATACAATCAAAACCAATCTTTTGGCTATGATCAAATTCCTACGCTTAACCTTATGGATATTCTCATACATATCAACAACCTTATGACGGGTATGTAAGTGGACAATCACATGGATGGGAGGATAGTTTTGTTTATGATCGAGAAATTCTCTAGTTTTGCGAGATAAGATGTCCGCCATGATTGGGGATCTTCAACAAAAGTTTCAAGAATCACATCGAGAAATTCAAAGGAATTCGGAGAAAATATACGAACAAATTAACCAACCTTTGGAGACTTTTGATGACGCTAGTGTAGATTACTCGAGCCTTGATCTTATTAATGATCAAGCACCTATTCAAAAGGTAGAGCTTGAAGATGATGCATTTAGTGCTTGGAAAAAATTTCTTAGGGAAAGATGGGAGTCCGCGGAAGTGTATGAACGTTGCAACGATGAGGAAGTTATTCCAACTCCGGATCATAATAACGATCCTTCACCTATTCAAAAGGAGGAGTTTGGATATCACTTACCTATTGTTGTAAACGAAGTAACACCCTCACAAGAAGATCTTACAATTTATACCGAGGAAGATTATATGAGGAAAGAATGGCCCGATTCCGATGATGAGAATGTTGAAGAGATGATGCTAGAGGATGAAACCACATTCATTGATTTTGTGGAAGACCCAATTGAACTTGCGAATGATTTTAATGATGCCGAGACTTTGGTTAAGGTAGAAAACGACGAAGAATGGTTGCAAGGTTTAATAGAGGACCACGATATACAAGAGGTAAGTAATTCACTCGAATTTTTTAAGGATGAAGAGGATTCTATAATACAAGAGATTGTGCAAGGTTTGTCTAACCCTTTGCCTATTGATTCTTCTCCTTCACCTCTTATTGGTTTGAATGTATGTGCTTCAAAGTATTTTTGGATGATTTTGTTTCTAGATATCCACCATTGGAAACACTTGATTCTAACACTATGCGGGTTTGCCAAGAGGAATACATGGAAGTTCCCGAATTCTATGTTCTTTATACACTTCCGAGTGTGGACGAGAATAAGTGTGGGGGAAATTTCTATCGAGCGATAATTTCACTATTGTTTTATTGTGCTAATATTTGTATGGAGTTATTGTTTGCAAAACAGGTATTATGGGTGGATCCTCAAATTTTCCGATTGTTGGTATATGGGGAATGAATCATGCAAGAGCTAAGTCGGGCCGTCGACTTTAAAACAAGCGCTTAATGGGAGGCAACCCATAGGTTTTGTATTTCTTATCTTTTTGCTTTTTTGTTATTTCTTTTTCTTGTTTCTTATCATGTTAAAATTTCCCACCTTGACTTTACTAGGAGGATTCAATTACATTGAGGACAATGTAAGGTTTAAGTGTGGGGGAGTGGTTAAGCATGTTTTTAAAACAAAAATTACAAAAAAATTGAAAAATTTTGAAAAAAAAAAAAAAAAAAAAAAAGTTTTTCATAAAAACTCCAACTTTTAAAGATTTTAGAGTCACTAGCATATTTCTAGGTATGTTTACATAGAGATTTTGACCGACATAATTGAACTTGGAAATGTTAGAGAACTACATTCGGATTTCTTGCTTGTTTGAGTGTTAAATAATGTATTTAATCATGCCGGTGATGCGAATTTGGTGCAGGAGAAGGGCATTATTAGAGTTGCTGATCAATCATTAGTGGAGACTACCCGTATTCATATCATGAGAGGCACCGACCAGAATTCTTCCATCTACTAAAGAGCTTCTTTTGAGTGTGTGTCACCGTACGTTAATTCCGGGTAGAATGGTGAGCTACCCAACCTCCCACCAATAGAAGCAATACTCTTTGATCTCTTGAGTGCTAATTTTGTCAATCATGAGGGTGACGTCTATAGATGAAAGCTTGCTTCTTGTAGTTCGATTTGCAGTTAGCACCATTCTCTCTCTCGACAACAACGGATCCATAGAAACACAATCATCATCAACAAGGAGCGACATCAAAATCTACAAGGAAAGTTGGAAAAAGTTTATGGTTTACAAGCAACGGAACGAGAAAAGAGCAAATTTCAAAATCAAGTAAAGCAACATACAAATGAGCGGATTTTACATATATGTTGAAGACTTACAATACAATGAGCATAATTATACATACAAGTATGAAGACTTATTCACAAGAGCGAAGAAAATTAAAAGGTGAGAATTTTTGAAGTTTATGATTTCAAGACGATACAAGTTGTGAAGAATCAAGCGGTAAAATACTTCTCCCACGGCCATGGTTGTATTTAATTTCTCTAGTTCTTAAAAAAAAAAAAAAAACAAGAGAAATATTTGTTCTTATTTTTATTTAATGAGCCGTGGGGAAGGAAAATTTATAAGAAAGTTTCAAGCGACAAGGATTTTTAAGGTAAAAGAGTTACAAATCGTTAAGGATTTATGAAATTCGAGAGTTTATCATTAATAGTTGAAACCGAAGACGAAGACCAAGAAGATAAAGACGAGGAGCGGAAGACGTTTCTATTGGATGCCGTGAGAGTGGTGTTATCATAATTGGCGATCGGATGTGAAGGTGAGTAAGTAATCTCATCCTCAATAATAAATGGTTGATTTCCTTTCTTAGAGATCGTCAGAAAAATGGTTTTTCAAAATATTAAAAGATGTGGGTTTTTAAAAAATATTTCGGAAGTTGTCCTTCCCACCATTCAACGTGTTGCAGGAATTCTCTCTTCATTCCTACCTGCACACATGTGAGAACCATAAAAAAGCCGTCTTTTTGAGTGCAATTATCATAAAATCCTTTTTGGTGAGGCAGAAGTCGAGGCGAAATGCTTATTGATCGTTTCTCAAACACGCGTTCTCTCATTATGGTGTGGTTATTTCTCACTCAACATTTAAGAATGAGAATAAGTTCTTTAGTATTTCTAACTTCTTATTACTAGCATGCAGAAACTCTATGTCCTCATAGCTCTTTGGATGCTTGGGACGCTTGAACGCTTTGAAGTTGTGAGTTTTTAGTTTGATTTGCTCGAGGACTAGCAAAGTCTAAGTGTGGGGGAATTTGATAGGTGTAGAATACACCGTATTTACTATCTACGAGTTTATGCTTTCTTTGCTATTTTTCTTGTAAATTATGTATTTTACGCTTGTTTTGAGTTTTGTAGCTACTTTGGAGTGGCACGGACGAAAAGAAGGAGAAATCACCAAAATTGAGCAAAAAAGGGCAAATCTGTCATTTCAGGGGAGAACACTATCTGGAGCCCAGTCACATGTTAAGGGGCAACTCCCTTTTGGGAGGAATACTAGACGCTTGATCCGGATGAGGTTAAGGGGTTGTCATTCGGGTACCCCTTATCATTTGTTGGAGGGTGTAATTATCCCCTGGGGTGGATAAATCCAACCCAATCTATAACCCTAAATTGAGAAGAGTAATCTTCTCAATCATTTCCATTCATTTCACCCAAAATCGAGAGACAATGGCTGCTACTGTCCGAGAGCTTGAAAGTGAGTAGAGATTAAATCGAGAATTCAGATCGAGCGAGAAATGGAAGATAAAGAAGAACCGAGTTCTTTGCCATGGTTTTTACGTGAATCGATGAATATCCCATGAAGCGAGATAAAGAAGAAGAAGAGGGTTTGATGTTGCATCGATATCGATTGGAAGGAGGAATTGAGCTCGTTCTTGGTTTGTTATTCAACATAGAGAGGTGAATTGAAGAAGCGAGAGAAGATGAATCGGAAATGGGGTCGTAGCTCAGATGAATCGATGGGTTTTGGTTGAGAAGAACAACAGCTATATGAGAGGAAATCGATGCTCCTGTTGGTGTTATGAAGACTCAGGGTTTGATTGAAGACTCTGTGATGTCGAGAAGATGGAATTGATGAATTGACAATGGGTTTTGTGATGTTGAGATTTGCGGGGAGGCAATAGAATCGAGAGAAGATGTTCATGGCTATGAGGATGTATTCGGGAGGTTGGGCTCTGTGGTGGTCTTCTTGTGACTTGTAGTAACGACTCAAGTAGATGGATGTTAGGAGGTGGTGCACTGATTCAATTGCAGGTCTGGGTTCGCTAATGGAGTTTGTGAAATCAGGGTAAGTGAGGCAATGGTGATGAGCTGGTGGATACGATGCGAGAAGCTACGAGGGCACGGCTCAATATGGAGTTACGAGGCTATATGATCTTTGGTTTACGGTGGAACAATGGATTGATGTTATCTCGAAGGCATGAGATGGCTAAATGGGACTGATGTGCAAGAACTGAGGTTGAAGCTGTGGGCTGTAGGAGGTGAAGTTGTGAGACTTCAGGGTGTTGGCTATGGTTGCAGGTGGGTTAGTGCTAAGTATCAGTGACTAATGGAGCTGTAATTTGTTTGCTTGGGTCTGTGAAGCACAGTGGAGGTGCTGATTGAGTCGCAGGAGCTACAACAGATGAACTCAGTTGGATGTTTTGAAGAAGATGCACCAGTTGGAGTAGCTCGGTGGCGCAATTGAAGCTGCAGTTTAGTTTGGTGTGTCCGAATGGTTTTGGTGGAATGTCGTATTGGCGATAAATGAGAATGCAGGTGAGTGTGAATTTGCAGCTGCAGGATTGAAGCTGGATGTCACTTGAATGCAAGAAAGTGCAGTGTGAACCGAGATGATTGTCATGGTCGTGTACAAAGGGCTGTTGGTGAGAAATAATCCAACTCGGGTGGTGTTTGCCAAAGTGAGAATGTGCGGGCTGGAGTTATAGGCTAAGATTGGTGGTTTGTAGCTTATGTGCTTATGGGTTTTTAACTGAATTTGATGATGGTGCACGAGAAGACTGAGTCGATCTTTGTTCCGCAGATATGAATTCGAAAGTTGACAAGCTGTTAAAGAGAACAAAGATGTGAATGGAAACTCAGGTGAATGGTGTGGCATTGAGGGTTACGGGGAAGGATACTGACCATCTTGGCCGTGACTTACTCGGCTTTGTGCAAAGTAGCCTGCTAGGACCGATTAAGCAAAAGTCGGCTTGATTAATTGGACTCGAGATCTTCGACTCGGTTCTGACTCGTGACCCAGACCTTGACCCGATTGACTAACGGTTGACTGTTAGTTTGACTTAACGGTAACTGAATCTTGGACGGAATATTCCATCACCGGCGACGACTTTCAGGCGACCGGCGGCAACAATTCCGGCCGAATTCCGGCCACAATCCCAGTTTTCCGGCGAGCAAAAATTCCAGAATTTTCTATGGACTTCTCTCATGGGTGTGAAGACTTGGACTAGGAATTGGATGGAGAATTTTGCTCAAATTTGGAAAGAGAAGATGAAGAGTTGAGAAAGACTTGAATTTGGAAGTTGAATTGCTAAAGGAAAAGGATTCTATTCCTTGGAAGATTTGGAGAATATTGAAGCCTATAAATAGAGAAGTTTTCTACATCTTTTACACACATCTCTACACACACAACAATTCTTTTCTTTTCTTATTCTTTGTGTGAACTCTTTAACATGAGTAGCTAATTTTATTGATTGAGGATGAATTCCTAGTTCTTAATATGATTTGAGTTTTTGTTTTTAATTCTATCTTGAAGTTTTTCACATGATTATCGTTTGTTTTTACTAATAGGAATGATCTTAATGACATTCATGATTGATTGATAGATTGTTTAGAATGCATGCTAAATCGATTTGTTAGTTTAATCTAAATCTAGTATAAGTTAGGGAATAAGTAATCGTTCTCGACACTTTACACAAGTAGAAAACACAAGACCTTGCGGAGGGATTCCGTGGAGCAATTGTGTGTAGAAACAACGCTAGAAAGTGAACCAAGCGAACCGAGTTTAACTACTAGTACTAAACCTAAATTCATAGATCTTAATGCATTCGAGGAATTACATCTTGTAAGCGAACCTCGGGGTGGTTCTTTTGAATAGAATCGATAACTAAGCGGACTGTTACTCGGTGAAATTAGGGATTTTGGGGCTAGCTAAGCGTACACTGCTATCCTACGGTTGGTGATAATCTGTGACTAATAACAAGTAGAAGAGAACATAACTTTAATCATTGTTTCGTAACGAAGAAGGATTCCTTGATCTTGTCTCTCTTATTGCTTTCAACTTTATCTTTTAATTGCTTTGTTTATTTTCTTTTGCTTTTTACACCCCCTTTCGTGACAATTTTTACAACTAGAATCTCGTGCTCCTCGTGGGATCGACCTTGACTACCCTATATTACTTGTTAATTAGGTAGTAAAGTATTAATTAATTTGTTGTGGTTACGACACGCATCATACAACCTGGCCTGCACAAACTGTGCTGTGCTGTCTCATAAGTCTAGCTTTTGTTGACCTGTGCATCAGCTGCTCACTTGCTTTGCTGTGCTGTGCTGTGAATGCACTTAGACATGTGTTGTGCAAACTAGCCAAGTTGTACTTGAGCTGCCAACCTCCACCCAACCTGTGCTGTATAAGCTTAACAACCTTCATCCCACATAAACTGGGCTGTAAATCTGCCAAACTAGGCTGGAACCCAGTTCTACTAGGCTTCCCATAAACTGAGCTGCCAACTGCTGGGCTGCACTCTAAACAGAAAGCCCAACCACTGGGCTCTGCATTCTGCCAACCTAAGCTGATCTGCTGGGCTGCAAACAACTAATCCCACATAACTTGGCATGTGTAACTGGGCCGTGCAGCAAACTAAACCCACAAAGCTGGGCCTTACAACATCAAAAAGAAATCTTTTGGGCTTGAGTCTTGTATTAGTGGGTCATTTTTGAGTTTTTGCTTTTCTGTGTTGAGCTTGATTGTTTGTTAACATGCTAGATGCGCTAGCTAGGCTATGATTGTGTCCTTTAGAGACCAAACAAATCGACTAGTTAGAATCCGCCCGGACGAAATCGTAAGCATACCCAGTTCTTCAACAGAAATCCCAAGCCCAGACCTATCTGAAATAGAAACCATGGGTGATGAACAAAACCAACCCCGTAGTCTCAAGAACTACATGTACCCAACTAGGGCAAGCCAGCCCTCTTGCATCATTCTCTTGGTGATGCTTGTCGGTTTGAACTGAAAGCAAGCACCATTCACATGCTACCCGTGTTTAGAGGGGTCGATGCTGAGAACCCCTACCATCACGTGAGAGATTTTGAGGATATTTGTGGGACTCTGCGTTTTAACCAAATGACAGAGGAGTCCCTCAAATTGAGATTGTTTCCTTTTTCTCTGAAAGACAAAGACAAGTCTTGGCTTCATGCTCTACAACCACGAGTCCATTAGAACACGGGATGACCTCACAAAAGAGTTTTTCAAAAAGTTTTTTCCAAACCATAAGACGGCGACAATTCGCCAAAGTCTAAATGGTTTTGTGCAATTAGAAGACGAAACTCTAGCAAAGTACTTGGAGAGATTCAATGAATTATTACTCCAATGTCCCCACCACGGTTTTGAAAAATGGAGACTCGTGCAAATATTGTATGAGGGTCTAGATGTTAGAACCCGTACCACAGTCGAGTCAATGTGCAATGGTGCATTTATTGACAAGAGTGCCGATGAGGCTTGGACTTTCTTAATCGAAGTCGCTGAAAAGACTCAACAGTGGGAGTCCATCCGTGAACCGAGAAGGACTACCCCCGCAAACAATGTTCATAGAATCGAGTTTGACTTTGAGGGAAATGCAAAAATGGCATCTTTGGCCCGGAGAATAGAAATGCTTGAATTGTAGAAAAATGTAAAACCTAATGCCCCTACTCTCCGTGACCAAATTGAAATGGCCACTTGTGCCGCATGCCATAGTTCTGACCACTTAGTGGACAGCTGTCCAGACTTACATGCATTTCAAGAGTCTAAAACCGAGCAAGCCAATGCATTGTACCATAGGCAAGAGAACAACCCGTATTCTCAAACCTACAACCCAGGGGTGGAGGAATCACCCTAACTTCTCTTGGTCTAAAGGGCCGGTGCAAGGGGACCAACAAATAACAACCAAGGATACTCATATCCTAGAAACCCCCAAGTACAACCACACCCTCGGTACCCAGTAGAGAAAAAGACTAGCTTAGAAAGATCGTGTCGGTCTGTTGACCCAAAATCTTTCACAACTTCGGAAAACTACCGACCAACGCTTCACAAGTCTAGAACTTAAAATGGGTCAAATCTGTGATGCATTGAATGAGAGAGAGAAAGGAAAATTCCCTAGTCAACCCCAACAAAATCCAAAGAATGTGTTTCAAGCAGGCTCCTCTACCTGCAATGAAACTCCACATAGTCAGGCGAATGCCATCACCACTCTCCGTAGTGGTAGAGTTGTTGAGAACAATGTAGGTGTACCACAGTCAAGCGAGTCTCCATCAGACTCATCAGTACACACAACACCGCAGAAAATATCTAATGTAGAGAAAGAATCAGAGCCTGTTGATAAAACCAAGAGTCCTACTGATATAGATGTTTCTTTGCCAAGTCATGTACCTGTTGCTCCATTCCCACAATGGTTGGTGCAACAGAAGGGGGGTAACCAATACAATGAGATTTTGGAAATGTTCAAGAGAGTTAACATAAACATTCCATTTCTCGAAGCAATTAGACAAATACCCACCTATGCTAAGTTTTTGAAGGACTGTGCACACAAAAGCGAAAGCTTCATGTGCATAAGCGTGCCTTTCTCACCGAGAAAGTGAGCTCCATAATCCAAAACAAGATTCCAACTAAGTTTAAAGACCCAGGTAGTCCAACGATTACATGCAACATAGGTGACCATACGGTCGAAAAGGCGTTACTAGACTTAGGAGCCAGTGTGAATCTATTGCGATACTCTGTGTATGTGCAATTGGGCCTTGGGGAGCTGAAGCCCACACCTGTTACGCTACAATTAGCGGACATATCCGTGAGAATCCCCCGTGGTATTGTTGAAGATGTGTTAATCAAGGTTGATAAATTTTTCTTTCCTGTGGAATTCATCGTCTTAGATACTCAACCCGTGCAAAACCCAAGTAATCACATTCCCGTGATGTTAGGACGTCCTTTCCTGGCGACGTCCAATGCCATCATCAACTGTCGTAATGGTGTGTTGAAATTGTCTTTTGGTAACATGACCGTAGATCTGAATGTTTTTAACACTAGTCAACAACCCATTGATTGTGATGATACTGATTTGCATGAGATTAACATGATTGAGAGTCGATCCAAGACTCTTTGCCCGATATTTTGTCGGTGGACCCTTTGCAAGCATGTTTAGATAACTTTGACTTAGATCTCTTCGATTCTAAGTACATTGGTGAAATTCACTCTTTGCTTGAATCTGTTCCACCCATGGATATTGCTAAGCGGCGAGAATGCGGTGGAACCACTTCCACTCTCTCGATACCAAATCTGCCCCACCTCTTGACACACCACCTAAGCTTGATTTGAAACCATTACGATACCTTGAAGTATGCATTCTTAGGTCCTTCGATACCTTACCGTGATTATTGCATCATGTTTAGACACGGAACAGGGGAAAGTCAACTTTTAGAAGTACTTAAAGAGCATAAAGGAGCCTTAGGTTGGACCATCTCCGATCTTAAGGGTATAAGTCCCACAATTTGCATGCATCACATAAACCTTGAGGAGAACACTAAACCATCTAGGGAAATGCAAAGGAGACTTAACCCCAACATGAGAGATATTGTCAAGGGTGAGATTCTCAAACCGCTTGATGCGGGTATCATTTACCCAGTCCACGATAGCCAGTGGGTCGGTCCCATTCGGGTAGCACCCAAAAAGTCTGGCATTACTTGTAGTTCAAAATGAGATGAATGAACTTGTTCCCACCCGTGTGACCACGGGGTGGCGAGTTTGTATTGATTATAGAAAAGCTGAACACGAGTAACCAAGAAAGACCATTTTCCCCTTCCCTTCATTGACCAAATCTTTGGAAAGGTTAGCAAAACATAGTCACTACTATTTCTTAGATGGCTATTCTGGCTACAACCAAATTCACATAGCACCCGAAGACCAACAAAAGACCACATTTACATGTCCTTATGGAACATTTTCTTATCGTTGTATGCCTTTTGGGCTGTGCAATGCACCCGCTACTTTTCAACGTTGCATGATGAGCATATTTTCCGACATGGTAGATAAGTTTCTTGAGATTTTTATGGATGATTTTTCTGTGTTTGGGTCTTCTTTTGATGAGTGTTTGCATCACCTCACTTGTGTCTTTGATTAGGTGTAAGGAAAAGAATTTGGTCTTGAATTGGGAAAAATGTCATTTCATGGTTAACTCAGGCATTGTAGAAGTAGACAAAGCCAAGGTAGATCTCATTCAACACCTGCCTCAACCTCGTTCTGTGAGGGACATAAGATCATTCTTAGGCCATGCGGGTTTTTACCGCCGATTCATCAAAGACTTTAGTAAAATTTCAATACCTTTGTGCAATCTTCTTGCAAAAGATGTTGCATTTGTCTTTGATGATGCTTATAAGGAAGCATGGGAGCAACTGAAGGCTCTCCTTACATCTGCCCCTATAGTCAGACCACCTGACTGGTCATTACCATTTGAGATTATGTGTGATGCGTCTGACTATGCTGTAGGAGCTGTTTTGGGCCAGCGAGTAGACAAACTCCCTTATGTGATCTACTATGCTAGTAAAACACTTAATGATGCTCAACTGAATTATTCCACAACTGAGAAAGAGTTGCTAGCTGTTGTGTTTGCATTAGATAAGTTTAGATCTTATTTGATAGGGTCTAAGGTCATCATTTATTCGACCATCTTTGCATTGAGATATCTTTTGTCTAAAAAAGATGCTAAGGCTCGTCTAATTCGATGGATACTCTTGTTACAAGAGTTTGACCTCGAAATTTGAGATAAGAAAGGGTCAGAAAATGTTGTTGCTGATCACTTGTCTAGGTTGAATGTTGAATCTGCTGATGAATCTGTGCTAATTACGGAATCATTCCCTGATGAGCAATTGATGCTTGTGTCTGAAATGCCTTGGTTTGCTGATATTGTGAACTACCTTGCCACAGGTAGAATGCCATTGCATTGGTCTAAACAAGACCGTTCTAAGTTCTTGGCTGAAGTTAAACACTTCCTTTGGGATGACCCATATTTGTTTAAGTACTGCCAAGACCAAATCATTAGGAGATGTGTCCCCAATTCTGAACAAAGGGATGTCATCTCTTTCTGTCATGACCATGCATGTGGAGGCCACTTTAGTGCCAAGAAAACTGCTGCAAAGATCTTGCAGAGCGGTTTCTATTGGCCAACATTGTTTAAGGATAGCCATGCATTTTGTGTTGCTTGTGACCGATGTCGAAATTAGGAAGTATCACTAAGAGAAACATGATGCCCTTACAACCCATTTTGATTGTTGAGCTGTTTGATGTTTGGGGTATTGATTTCATGGGTCCATTTCCTAACTCGAAGGTAAGTTATACATTCTTGTTCTTTGTCGATTATGTCTCTAAGTGGGTAGAGGCCATTGCATCCAAAACCAACGACCATAAAGTTGTTCTTTCTTTTCTTAAGGAAAACATTTTCTCACGTTTGGGAACCCCTAGAGCAACAATCAGTGATGGAGGTAGTCATTTTTGCAATAGACCCTTTGAATCACTAGTGCGCAAGTATGGAATCACCCATAAGGTAGCAACACCTTACCATCCTCAAACCAGTGGCCAAGTAGAAGTTTCTAATAGGGAAATTAAGCATATCCTTGAGAAGACCGTCAATCCTTCTAGGAAAGATTGGTCTTTGCGCTTAAATGATGCTTTGTGGGCCTATAGAACTGCATACAAGACTCCCATTGGGATGTCTCCTTACAGACTTGTGTACGGTAAAGCATGTCATCTCCCTGTAGAGTTAGAACACCGTGCATATTGGGCTGTGAAGAAGTTGAATTTTGATCTTGATAAAGCTGGTACCCATAGGAAACTTCAACTCAATGAGTTAGAAGAGTTGAGAAATGATGCATATGATAGTGCCAAAACGTACAAATAAAGAATGAAAGTATTTCACGACAAGCGCATTCTGGGCAAGTCCTTCACACCAGGTCGGAAATTTTTATTGTACAACACTCGTTTGCACTTGTTTCCAGGAAAGCTACGTTCTCGATGGTCAGGACCATTCTTGGTACGTACCGTCTTTCTCCATGGAGCTGTAGAAGTTGAAAACCCAGCAACCAAGAACATTTTCAAGGTCAATGGTCAGAGATTGAAACCATTTATGGAGCATCTTCCACCAGAAGTTGAGACCATTGACTTGGAAGACCCCATCTATGTGGACTGATCTAGTTCACTTGTGTACATACATATGGACTAACAATGCATTCTCCTTCCCTTTTCTTTTTCTTTTTGCATAGTTCTTATTTGTGCTAACCAACCTTTTTGTCTTGCGCTCTGGTTGTTTGCTTTCAAAGCATTCATCCTCCTTTGGTTTAGCAACATCATTGTACATCCGGTAATCTCTTCCCTTTTCTCTACTCAACATAGTTCTCTTGGTATGTGCTTTTTGAATTCTTATTATCTATTGACACATTGAGGACAATGTTTGATTTAGGTTTGGGGGTGCATTTGCATGTAGAGTTTTAGTCTTTGTTTTTAGTCTTTGTTAAAAAAAAAAAAAAAAAAAAAAAAAAAAAAAAAAAAAAAAACTCTTTGTAAATATGTACATAAAAACCTCCAACTTTTAGAGATTTTAGAGTCACTAGCATGCTTCTAGCTATGTTTACATAGAGAGTCTGACCGAAATAACAGAAATTGGAAGTACCGGAGAACACAATCGGGTTTCTTAGTTGATTAGAGCGTTAAAGTTGGATTTAACCATACCGGAGGGCGAATTAGGTGTTGTTTAGATATTCGGTAGTAGAATTGTGATCACCCATAGTGGAGACTACCCATTTTACATCAAGCGAGGTACCGACCTTCACTCTTTGTGACTTTCTAGAAAAGCTATTAGAGTGTGTGTCACCGTACGTCAATTCCGGGTAGGAATGGTGAGCTACCCAACTTCGCACCACTTTCAGCACTATTTTTGATCTCTTGAGTGCTAATTTCGTCAATCATGAGGGTGACGTCTAAAGATGAAAACTCCTTCTAAATATCGATTTGCAGTTAGCATCACTCGCTCTCCCTCTCAACAACATCAACACATTCATAGAAACACATCATCGTCAGCAAGCGGAGCATCATCATAATATTTGAAGAAAAGTTGAAATAGTCCAAGGTTTACGTGCAACAAAGAAAAGAAAAGAAAATAGGATGAGAATTAGTGAAGTTTATGAAATCAAGGCAATACAAGTTTTTTTTTTATTGTTATTTTCATTTCATGTATGTTCTAAATAAAAAAAAAAAAAAAAAATGTTTGTCAAGTTTTTGTGAAGTTCAGAAGTTCATCATCAACAGTTGAAGACCGAAGACCGAAGATTGAAGACGTTTCTATGAATGCTGAGAGAGTGATATTAATTGCCGATCGGGTGAGAATGTAAGTGAGTACTCCCATCCTTGCTAATAGTTGATTTCCTTTCTTAGAGATCATCAGAAAAAGATTCTTTTTGTCCACACCTCTGTCGAGTCTCAAGAAATTATTTCGGAAGGTTATCCTTCTTACCTTCAACGTGTGCAGGATTTCTCTCTTTATTCCTGCCTGCACACATGAGAGACTAAAAAGCGATCTTTTTGAGTGCAATTATCATAAAACCCTATTGGTGAGGCAGAAGTCGAGGCTTATGATCACGATCGAATCCGAATTCTTTCATATGGTATGGTTACTTCTCGCTCAGCACTTAAGGATGAGAATGCGTTCTTTGGTAGTTCTAACTTATTGTTACTAGCATGCAGAAACTCTATGTCCTCATAGCTCCTTGGATGCTTGAGACTCTTTTACACTTTGAAGTTGGAGAAGGTTTTGTGGGTACACCTCTGGTAAACCCTCACGAGACTACAACTCGTCCACTAGGGACACCTAGGGGTTTAAAGGCTTAGTGCATACGCTAAATGCATTCGAGAGACCCGCGACAGTGGTATAGTTAGGATTTCTTAATCTCTGTTTCACTTGAGGACAAGTAAAATTCAGGTTTGGGGGTATTTGATGAGTGCCAAATATTGCATATTTCTACATCTATTTATTGGCATTTAACTCACCTTTTGTACTCAGAAATCAGATATTATCCCAGATTCTGTATTTTCTTTGTTTTCAAGAATAAATATTTGTACTAATTAATTTTGTGTTTTTAGGTAGTAAATAAAGCTCGGAGAAATTGAGGAGCCAAAAGAGCAGAAAATTGGAGGCAAGCGTCTATGGAGCAGAAAGCCAAAGCCCGCGCGCGCAACAGTTGCAACCCAACAAGTAGCAACCCATCTACAAGACATGGGCTTGAGCAGTCCAAGACACGGCCCATCACCCGGATCCGAACCCGATTCATTCTGAGCCGTGAAGATTTCATCCATCTTCATCCAACGCTCGCTCCATCCTTCTCATCAAATATTGATGCTTCCGCTCCACAGCAAAACCACCAACACCTATACCCCTCGACCAAAACCCATTTTCTCTTCACCTTCTCTTTCTTCTTCCCCCGACACCTGCAGAACCCAGCCCTCTCTTCTTCTTCCCCAAACCTGTTGCAGAACCATCACTACCACCTCCATCTCCTAACAGCATCAACAACTCCATCAGCCACCTTCTCCGCCACCCTAGGTTCACCCATCTCCATCTTTAGATTCTCCCATAACCTAGAAGCTAGGGTTGAGATGGCTGAAATTAGGGTCTTCTCGAACAACCCTTGCATGTTCAATTCACAGATGAAGTAAGGAAGGAAAGAGGTTTGGGTTTGCGTCTTTGGTGAGTTTGAGTGTTTGTGAGATATATAAGTTGTTGTTCTTCATGAGAGAAGGGAGTTTTGAGTTTTTAGTTTTTACACAGCATGTTTTAGGGTTTACTTTTTAGAATTTAATTTCAAGTTTATCTTGCTCTGACATAATGTTCTAATCACCTCTGCTAGGGTGTAGAACAAACCCTTAAGCCTATGTTAAGTTAATTCATGATTCATCTTATGTTCTTAATGTGTTTATTGTATTAGGTTATTTGCTAATTGTTGAGCAAATTAGCTTGTGATAGAGTGTACTGTAAGAAGAAACTCTATACTAGGGGTTAATTAGTGAATGCAATTAACATAATCTCCACCTGAAACCTTCAAGGGAAGGATAAGAGCATAAGTAGAATTTGTTTACCTTAGTATAGGATTAAGTGGTGAGTTTAATCACCCTAGTGCCACAAAATCATCAGTTCCAACACTTTGTGCTCATTAATACCTTAGCTTAGAGTCACAGCCACAATTCAGCTCAGTCGTATCGACAAACAACCCATAATTGTGTTACAATACCTTAGAAAATTAGTTAAGAAGCTCTTAGAACAGCCTTGCACATTCCAATTCTCGTGGGATCGACCTGTGCTTGCCCTTGCCTCCAATAGGCCTGTGCACTTGCAGTAGACATAGTCGTAGGCATCTTTCCAAGCCTACCATTATGTTAGCTAGTTAATTCTGAAATGTTTCAATATTCACCAAAAGTGACCTTGTACACAATATTCTTCCTCAAAAAAGCCTTGTATATATACTTAACAGAAAAAACCGAACTCTTATGTCATTCGAATGCGAATTATGAAAAATTCTCGCTTGGATTTAAATGCGACAGACAAAGAAGTAATTCGGTGTTCAATTCATCAAACCGGTCATTAAGCGCTGCAATTTGAATATAAACTTTTCCATACCAAACATCTGTATGAACACCCATGGCACTGATGGCAGAATAAACGATTTAGTTCGATTTTGTTGATAAGTTCACGGCAGAAGTAAAGAGGGAATGGAGACTGGAGAGAAGGAAATAGAATAGGTCGTGATGTTTTCCTTTTTTTTTTCTTTCTGCCTTCTTTGCCTTTTGATTTGTATAGGAGTATTGGACATGGGCTTTTATTTGGGGTAGGCAAAAGCTTATTTATTGCTATTTGGGCCAAAAATTTACACTACTAGAGGAGAGATTGGGAAGGCAAGGGTAGGCAGTTGCCTACCCTTTCCTATGTTTCCTCCGCCCCTGTGTCAAAGGAGCAATCGCAATGAACTCTCCCAACGCAGATGGACAACGCCCTGCTAACCATAAGTTAACGAATCACGTAATGGATGCCAACAAATCGTCGCTCACAGCTGCAGCCGCCACTTAATGCATCTAAGAGATGCTGGGCTCTCAAACCATCCCTCCCACATGAGGTACCTCTAGGGAAACTCTTCAAGGCTTCAAGGACAGCCTTAGAATCAACCATTAAGGCAGCAACTTGAATAGGTTCAGGAGGGATATAAGGAGGTGGTGCACTGGGGTGTTTCTGCTCAATTTCACACAAAGTTTCAGCCGTATCCGGAGCGATACCACCAGAAGATAGAACCCTTATAGCTGCAGTGTAGTGGCCCTGACTCATTTTCTTCTTACAAGCCTACACATTGGTTTTATGTTTCTTCTTCTTTACGCGTTTGCTGACCTGATTGCTTTCCTTGGAACAAGCAAGAAGCTGCTCTATGATGTAATAGCAACCATTATACTCCTTCCATTTCATCAAAGCATGATTGATGTTGTCCAACTGAAGCTTCTTACGAGTACCAGCCCTCTCCTCCCTTGCACACTTAGGCATGTATAGATTAGATCTTTTGGATCCAAGCGCATGCTTCTTGTCAGCAGATTACATGGTAATTCCCGTGGATCCTGCATTCCACCCTTGTTTAGGCGACGGAGCCAGGGAGAACACACACATATTGCTATCCAAGTGTCATTTTTTTTCTTTCATATATACACCGATTGGTCGACTTGGTCTGGTCTTTTTTTTTTTTTTTTAGTAACTCAATCACTTTATTTCATCCTAGCAGCAATAACAATTCGATGTTAGTGACCCACCAAATCACTTAGAGAAACAAAAAAATATTGTAAAAATAAAAACAGAAAGTGATATGGTGACGATTCCGAGATATGGTAGTAACTATCATGTTATTTCTAATGCCTGAGCTCTATCCTTTTAGTTAAAGGGTTCATCAACTCCTGCAACCAAGATGGTTCCATCTACTTATATTGTCTAGTGTCATCCTGAAGGAACAAGTTTCTAGATTTTGAAGTTTATCATGCAATTTTTTTTGTTTTTCTATTTTTCTACTTTTTTTTTAACTAAAGGCATCAAACTCTAAAAATTATATACAAATTACATAAATTGATACTCAAACTCATAGTTACTTCTGAACAATAGAAGATAAACACTAAACAAGCTATTTAGTTGGCATCTAATCCCGACTCAGTTGAAATATACCTCATCGCCAAGAAAAAAATCCATCTGCTTACAAAGGCTAGTGTTTATTCTAAATTGTTCAAAAATCTCTAAAAGTTGGAGTTTTATATACATCAATTTTTGTTCTTATTATACCCTACCCCCACACTTAAATCAAACATTGTCCTCAATGTTTCAAACCATTGCAAAAAGAAACTTGAAAAAGATAGGGAAGTAAGAATTGAAATTGTGCACCTGATTGACGCATACGAGAAACATTCAAAATAGACTTCCCATATATCAACAATCTGAAAATTGAGGATCCACCCACAAAACAATCTGCATATATAGCAAAAGCCTCACAAAGAATATTAGCAAATTGTGGGAAAAGTGATACTATCATCCCACGAGATTCACCCCCACACTTAGTCTTTTCAACACTCGGAAGTGTGTACAAAACATAAGGGGAAGGTACTTCTATTCGTTCCTCTTGGCAAATATGCATGGTGTTAGACTCAAACACACATGGTGGATACTTATATGCAAGGAATTCGGAAAGAACTTTAGAAGCACATAATTCCATCCTCAAATGAGGTATTTTCCTAAAAGTCGGATTAAAAACTCTACAAGAAACTACTTCAAGTTTGGGAGGATCATCATAAGATGGAGATTCACATAAAGGGTTAGACAAACCTTGCATAATCTCACGCATTATGGGATCCTTGGTATTTCTGAAAAAGTCCATTGATTCTCCTACATCACAAGTATCGCAATTCTCATTAAAACTCTTTACGAGCCATTCTTCATCAGTTTCTTCTATAACTTCCAGATCTCATCAGAATCGAAATCTGCTCCAAGTAAGTCATCGTAATCCTTACGGTTTTCATCACAAGTAGACTTCTCATTCAAAGTATTCACAATCTCTGAATTAGGGGTGTTATTCACAAAGAAGTCATAATCATCATCGCTCTCATACACAACATAAGTCTTACCATTAATAATTGTAGTGTTTCTAGACTTAACTTCTTCCTTTTGAATAGGTGAATGATCATTATCACGATCAAGAGTTGATCTAGTTACACCATCATTATCAACATTTAAGTATTCGTATTCTTCGGAATCATCATACTCTATATTGGCTTCCATTGGAATGTTAGAATGAGTTTGAACCTCTTCTTTGTTCCGCTCTTCTTGAATTTGATTCATGTCATTTCTGATGTTGTCTATATTTCATTGAAGTTCTTGGAGTGATTCATTGTAACTCAGCTGAAATTCACAAAATTGTTTTGTCGCTTGAAGTATTTATTGCATCACGGGAATAACAGATTCAACAAAACTATCAAATTTCTGATTTGAAAATTGCTCCGCCAAACTTGGATAAACACCACTTTCACTCGATACATAGTTTTCATCCCAACTCTCATCCCGTTGAATGGGTGAATGATCATAAAAACGATCAGGAGCTGGGCTAGACTCATTTTAACAAGGTTCTATTGGTTGTCTACCAAGTTGTTCTACTTCCTTTAGCTCGTAAAGAATGTGTTCGAGCATCTTCACATGTCTAGAATTAAACTGATTAAAAGTACAACTATCCTCCCATCCTTGTGATCGTTCATCATATCCAAAAGATTGGTTTTGATTATATCCCAAGTATGGTTGGAAGTCATAAGAATGAGAATTAAATTGCTCACCATAGAATGTAAGGTCTTGTGAACCATATATATTGTTCCCAAAAGGATTCATCTTGAAAAGTAATTATGCACACAACTAGTTTAGAGAACTTACCTCTTGTTATCAATTATGCAAACGCAAAACGAATAATTTTTTTGTACCTGAAACAAGATTCTCAGCAAACAAATTAGTAAAAGATAAATATGAAAAATAAACGCAAAATCAGAAAAGTAAATAACAACTCAAACTACCGACTGCTCCCCGGCAGCGGCGCCAATTTTGACGAGGTTCCCAACTCGCAAAAATAAATTCCTTACTTCTCTTACACTAACTAGTAGTACAATGACAAGCAGGTTTGTTCCTAAGGGAGAGTTGAGCTAAAGTTGTCGATTCAATTTCTGAATATTAATGCAAATATGAGGATGAAAATGATCAAGGACTCTTTCTCGGTCACGAAACATGAATTTTATTGACATAGCTATGTTTCTGCAAAGTACCCATTACAAATAACCCTAGAATATTTAGTACGCTCAAATACTCCACAATTTTCTTAATTCATCGGACACGGAAGCGCCCGACTACCGGATATTACTTGCCAAGTTTCCTAGAAGTACGCTATCTAGGTGTGACTTAAACAAATGCTTTAAGTTCTTTGAGATAGGCTATTCCTAAAGACAAATACATAGGCTCGACTCATCTACTAGTGTCAATCTCTACATATGAATATTTAACAAAATCCCATCATCAATATCCACGTATCGCTACTTGTGTCAAGATTCTCTAGACAATTACGGGTCGAAGAGGTCTCAACTAGCATTAGAATCATCCATAAACCAATTTAATTTGCAACTTAAACGATTCAAGAATAATTCATAAACAATATTGGCACCGTAGAGAATGAACAATGACGAGACAAATTGCGAGAAAACAAAGCATTTAAATATCAATTCAAATTCAAGTTCGGAAGTCGAAATCGCCCCTAATCAATAACGCTTAGCTACTGGAGTTCATGGCAAAGAAATAAAACAAATACAAACAGAAATACAAAACCAAAATAGCTGCAGGTAGAGTTGAATATGGGTGATGATGTTGGCGGCAGAAGTAGTACTGCTGCTATCTTGGTGTTGTATTGCTGGAGTTCCCTGTTGTGTGGTGTTGTGGTAAATTATTGGTGGTATTATGGACTGGAACAATGGTGGGATGTGATGGCAGTTAACTGTGGATGGGAACAACATTTCTTTGGGACTTGTAATAATGCTATGTTGTTGATGGCGGTATGCGGTGGTAATGGAGATGGGTTTGTGAAGGTGTATCTTTGTGGAAATGATGCTGATGGTGATAAGCTGGTGGAGATATAGATGGTGATGATGATATGTTGTGGATGATGAGGGAGATGGTTGTATGCAGGTGATGATGCAAACGGGGAAGGTGCTGCGAGGCGAAAAGGATTTACGGAGAGGAGCAAGAGCTCCCTCTGTTGATGGTGTTGCGGAAGTGATGGGGGTATGCGATGATCTCCTTCTGGAAACCAAAGTCTTCTTTTATAGCTCGTTTTCCTCTGCAATATCGAATTGGATTGAAGCCCAAGTTTTTTAAACAGACCGACTTCTAAATATCATTACAATTCACAGCTGTTGATCGTCTAAAATAATGCCAGCAAACTCTTTTGTAAACTGGTTTCTCGGCTCAAATCTCTTCCCGTATCTTCTCTATGTAACTTTAGAAGTTCCGTCATTGTCTCAACCTCAAAACCTGTTATATACCCTTGGCAAACACCCATTGGAGCAATGGCTATCGACCGCTGCATGAATTACGTGCGGCGACTAAGCAATTTGAGCTTGAAATTGTTAGGAACATTTAGTTCAGGCTTTTGCAGCTGAATGTACCTTGTCTCTCTCGACTGTGAAACTCTCTCGAATGTATCTTGAAGTTTAAAGTCTTCAGCCAGACTAAGAAAGAACTAGTCACCTCACAAAATCATATAGCAGTAACCGAAATAACTGTGGGTCATCTGGATCAAAAAGTATTACCCAAAAGAAGAGAAAATTACAACAGACCATGAAGATATCGAACATACCCTTATTTAACTTTTTGTTTAAGACAACTATATCTAGTTGTGGCTCGGGTTCGGGCTCTATAAACGGGTCTAAATAAAATGTTTTCATGGGCTGGACTTCCTCAAAAGAAGGATTCTTATGATCAGGTTTTAGAGTCTGGAAATACTCAAGTAGGAACTTAGAAGCACATAACAATAACCTGAATAATTAGGGATCCTCTGAGTCAATTAGATTTGACTCACACAGTTGACCACAAAAAGAGTGGTGGTCTTCCTTAAACAAATGTGTCGACCCTAATCTCCTAAAGTAATTAGGTTTAGTCTTAAAACTTAATATTTGACACATTTGAATTTCATAAGTTCCCACAATTGAAGAAAAAGTTCTAGGTGGGAAAACAAAGTCAATCGAGGTATCGTAGCCTAGGCTAACCACATCAACCAGAGGATGAGTTTCTAATAACTGAACTTCTTTCTAGACATCATTAGGTTCAGGAAAATATGTATGAAGATAATTTTGTAAATGGTTGAGGCACATATGTCAAGTCCCAAGTGAGGGAACTTTCTAAGAGTTAAAGCACATGGAGAATGATAATCACCCCCAAACTTAGAGAATTCAGGGTCTCTAGAAAGACTAGTCACAACTTCCCTAATTTCTAGGTCATCAGATTCCTGAAAATGGTCAATTGATTCTTCTAAGTCAGGTTCATCTTCACTCATCTCTACGAGTTCATTTTCTTTTTCTAAGTCTAATGTTTCTAAATCGCTAGACTCTAAAACAATATTCTCAGAATAAACTCGTTCCTCAAAAATATCATCGGCTTCGTGAAAAGGAAATACTACATCGTCTAAAACGGGGGTATTTCTAGTCAACCTCATCCTTTTGAATAGGTGAATAATTATTAAAATTATTTGGATTTGAACCAGAAATATTACTGTCATTATAAAGCTCAATTGGAGTAACAAATTTCTGATCACTATGCCTACATTTATCGATGGATTCTTCATCTCAATTTGCTCACCATTCTACCCTAATTTCAAGACTATCCTCATCATAATCATCATAATAGCACATGGAGAATGATAATCACCCCCAAACTTAGAGTTTTCAGGGTCTCTAGAAAGACTAGTCACAACTTCCCTAATTTCTAGGTCATCAGATTCCTGAAAATGGTCAATTGATTCTTCTAAGTCAGGTTCATCTTCACTCATCTCACGAGTTCATTTTCTTTTTCTAAGTCTAATGTTTCTAAATCGCTAGACTCTAAAACAATATTCTCGAGAATAAACTCGTTCCTCAAAAATATCATCGGCTTCGTGAAAAGGAAATACTACATCGTCTAAAAACGGGGTATTTCTAGTCAACCTCATCCTTTTGAATAGGTGAATAATTATTAAAATTATTTGGATTTGAACCAGAAATATTCTACACTGTCATTATAAAGCTCAATTGGAGTAACAAATTTGATCACTATGCCTACATTTATCGATTCTTCATCGGGGTATTTCTATACTATCCTCATCATAATCATCATAATAGCATGAAAATGGTTGAACCTCATCTAAATAGGTAGTGTTACCAATTCTAACCTCGTCATCTTGATTATGTAAATAACTATCCTCATTTTCAATGGTACTATTGGAAACACTATATTGGAAATTATGATTATTTTGAGCAGTTCTTTTTTGGGCCTCTAACAAAAGGTTCTGATTCGACTCACATGACTTCCTGATTGAATCTAGGAAAGAAAGTTCACTCATTGTATTGCTTTCGTCCATAACCAAGTTATTAATTTCTGCTAACTTACGTGTCGACTCAGCTAACTTACGTATTGACTCTAGTAGAGAGGAATTTTGCTCGTACGACCGGTTGGCGTGTGGATAGTAATTGGGATCACCATGGTATGGACCATATCCTTCAAAAGTTTGATGTTCCCAACCACTATTCACACTATGGTCAAAGTAATGTCCATTTTGATAATCAGTCGGATATTCGTTGTATTGGCTATTGTAATACCAGTTCGACATTCTATTTTTGCACGGGTTTGTGTTGTCAAATAAAACCCATTGACATGGGATTCGTGGGTGGATAGAGTCTTACCTCCCGTACTAGACGGGCGATGAACCGTTGAAGTCGACTCAGGCCATCGACTCCTATGTCAGTGTACGAACCCGAGGGGCCGAGACAGTATCGTAACTGTCGTCCTTCCCTGCAAACAGTTTTATTTAATTTTTTTAACCCTTCCTTAGGGTTTTAAAAATAATGTCCAACTCCAAAAATAAAGTCCAGAAAGTGTCCAAAAAAATAAAAAGAAAAATTACAACAATGAAACCCCTATTTACAGTTTCTAAAAATAAAAAGAAATAAAATAACTATATACAAAATCTTCTTCTTCATTCCTTTCAGATTCCTCTTTTCTTTCCTTCTTTGGCGATGCTTTCCTTTTATAGCATTTGTTTGTTTCCTTGTAGCTTCGCTCCAAATATGAAAAGAATCAAACAATACCAAAGGCGTAAAAGAGAACAAAATAAAAATAAACCTAAAACAAATCTAAATACAAGTCCGCGTCGGCGGCGCCAAAAATGATGTGATTCTTAATTGTTGTTGTAGTAATAAGATTCGAACTCTAAGACTTGTGAAGATTGAATTTAAGGATTTAATGAAAATAATAAAAAACGAGAGTTACTGGGACTAGGATTTCGTCGAATTCATAACATAGGGTTCAATTTATTTATTCTCAGCAATTAAAGCTCAATAAATAAAATTGACATGGACTCTGATTTTGCCAAGGTAGATTCTCAAAATATTGGTTGTAAATCCTAAGCATGATGTATCAAAACATTTAAGCTAAGTATACCTCATCAAATTAAATGACAACCAATTAATTCAAATCATATTTCAATTAAAATTAATGCAAAAGTCTTAAAAAGAATTAAATAATTTTACCCATGTATGAAATTCGTCTTCCTCCGTCGTCCCAGTGTAGGGATTTAGATTCTCATGTTGTAGACACTCTCAAAAGAATTTTTTTATTGCTCAAAAAGTGTGTACAAAGGTAGAAAGGAGAGAAAACAATTAAATCCAGAATTTCGCAACGCTTTATAGGCGTTACAGAAACACTGTTACAATGTCAGCGTAATTCAAAAATCATTGCGAAACTCAGAACAAGTGTTACGAAAAACTGTCGCGGACATCTGTTGAGAAATGATAGTTCTCTTAAAGCACTATGTTTTTCGTCCTCTTCTTTGGCCAGAATCTGGTTCTTCTCTGCAACTTGATTTCTCTCGATCCTAAACCCTCTGTTGGCTCCCCTATCACTTCATGACCCATTATGTGACGCCATACGCCTATTTATACACCTTGGACCAAGAATAATTCCTCATAACTCCAAGTAATCTCGTCATAACTCATATTATTCTTCACGGCCTGTTAAGGGAATAATTCCCGATTCTTCCATTTCTCACGCGCCTGAATGTGTAAAATCACTCCAAATCGTTAAAAACACTTCCCCGAAGATGAATAGCACGCTGTGACCTCACGCAAACTTGCGGATACTGACATGGAATATCCCCAGAATAACTTGCTTGCCCTGTTTCACGAAATCTCCCTTTTTTATGGAAACTAACACAAGTACCACTCATGTTTGACTGAAACAGGTCATTACCAAACAATATAAGCGAATAAATCAAACAAAATCTCTCGCAAATCCCTTCCAGGGAATACGCAGGTGAACGGCCAAAAACCCGTGAACCATGTTTTCCTTAAATCCGATTATCCATTGACTTGATCGGTTATAACAACCTGTACCAACCTTGTATTGACATAAGAAGTTTATTCCATAAAAATCTCTGATTGAATCTCCTTAGAACAGCCCCAAATCTGGAACCCTAAATCCGCACCTATTTTTCCCGCCAAAACATAAAATTCAAACGATGAAGAAGGTTGCCCCTTATCCAGAGAGATGGGGGTGCCGATAGTAATTAGTGTACCCATTATAAAATGAGATACCCCTTATACAAAATTGAGAGTCCGAATAACAAGTGTCCTCCGGGTGCCTTTATCAACTTTTCGAGCCGATTTTTCCAAAATGTTTATTGCCCAAAAATACCTACAAACACACAAAACGCCAAAATAAGTATAAAACCGAGTACCAACAATACAGAAAATTGAGGACAATTTAGACACAAAAATGTGTCTATCGAAAAGCATAAGAAATTGATACTCAAAAGATGTATTTTAGGCACCTATCATTGTTTGGCCTGTACTTGTTGTTGTTCGGCCGCTTCCATTTGCTTAGTCCATGAAGCATATTGTCATTCATTCGTTACTGAAGTGTTCAAGGAGAGTAACTTGTTTAGCTTACAATCCTTGTAGTATTTTTCTCGCGAAAGACGACTTTTTTGTTGATTATTTATAGCAATGCCACGGTCCCTGGCTCTATCTGCTTCTATCTGCATCTCCAATTCCTTGTGATCAACATAGTTGAACTCGCTTGAACCTCCTTCTAATGCTCGTTGGGCTGCATCTTTCGCTGCTTTTACAGCTTTCTGACCACCTCCTCTTCTTCTCTTGATGTTGGTGTTAACGTCTGGATTAGTGTTGTGTTGTTCCTGACTACTTGGAGTTACATCAGGTGAGGAAGCATGCCCTCCATTATGAAAATCCTGCCCGATTGGACCATGTGGTGATCTTGCAGGAACTTGATGACCTTCCAGCAAGTATGGATTAAACTTGTTAAGCACCCTTAGAATGGTGAAACAAGTTTCATGTTGGAAGCCCAATCTGTGGGATTTTTACAACTCTTCCCGACATCTTCGTTCCACATCTGGTTCTCCTTCACCGCTTTTTTTGTTGTTCCACATTTGAGTGATCAAAGCTAAATATTCACTAACGGCTGTTGAAATTGCGTGAAAAAGATGAGACAACCCATCACCATCACGTCTATTGGGGTTACCTGTTTCTTCACAAATGTTTTTGTAAAATCTTATCATAAAAAGTTTTTTTTTTCTTGATAAATACCATTGATGTCATTTAATGTATATAATACATAATAAATGCAAAGTGACTCGTCTTCATCCATCGTATACTTGACACCACGAATTGTTTTGTTTCTTGGTTGTGATTGTTGTATATTTTGTTGTGTTTCTTGTTGTAATTGTTGTGGTGTTTGTTGTGGTGTTTGTTGTTGTGATCGTTGTTGTGCTCGTTGTTGTGATCGTTGTTGTGAGGATGCCATATTTGTTAGAAATATATATTTGTAAAGATGAAATTTTTTATGGTAGATTGAGTTGATATGAATAGTTTTGTTTGAAAAAAGAAAAAGAAAAATTAGAGATGGTATGAAATTGTGTAATTTTGAGGTAGTGATGAGGAAGGTGTGAGTTTTAAGTCTGGCGATGAACTGAATTTATTGGAAAAAAAAAGAGCATCGGCCGTTGGATTGAAGTAGCCCTTGGCGCTTTTAAGATGAATGCGGCGTGATAACTAAAAACACTGGCGTTTCAACTATCAACGCGTTGGAAAGACAAGCGTCGCGTGTTAGGCTCAAACGCCAAAGATGGAGCGAACCTCGCCCGACCTTTCATCAAGTGCGCGCTATATCTTCCAACTCAATGAACAAACCAACAAATTTGTTGGTTTGAACATCCATTTTTCATGTTTGTTGAGTCCATAGTGGGAGCAAAATGAACAAACTCAAAGTTTGTTCATTCCATAGGAACTACTTTAAGAAAGTTTTAATGATTGAAATAAGAGTTTAGAACACTTAAACATTTTTGGATATGACATGTTGTGTACTCTTACACATATGTAATCCATGTCCGGGAACTATAGTATGCTTACACGTACGCGTACATGTTGGCTTGAGAAATCCGGCAACCTAAGTATGCGTACCCGTTCGTGTACTGGCGTAAGGTTCATGTCCGAATATTTCTACTGGGATTAGAAGTACGCGTACCCGTTTGCGTAATGGCGAAACCCAACCTTGGTCCGGGTATTTCAAGTATGCGTACACGTTTGCATACTTGAAGGTTAAAGTTCTAAAATCGGTTGTGTACATGAACTTAAACATTTATATAATAAGGAATGCAATCTTTGCAAACCATGGCTATAATGTTCATGAATTGATTCGAGTGAATCAAACAATTTTTGCTTCAATTCGTTATTTTATACTTCTATGAGAATATAGCAATTGAACAACCCTTTAAGTAGTTTCATTTGAGTCATTTGAACTAGTTATGGTTAAAATGAATAAGGTTGATATGAGAGTGTTCATATGGATAACCTCGGTTAACTATTGTTGACCCAACATGGTATACACGTTTAGGTACGGTTACATAAACCTAAATGAAGGTACATTTCATTTGTGTGTAACAAGCTAAGTTCGATCTAATGGTTGAAAGATATTAACTTGGTTGAATCAGGTTTTTCATCTAACAGCGAATATTGAATGCTTTGTTACCAAGGTAACTTAGATTGCAAACCCTGATTTGAAAACTATATAAAGGAGAACTCTAGCAACTGAGAAACCTAATCCCCACACTTCTGTGTGTTACTAGTTTCATAGCTAGAGTCGATTCTCCTTTAACCTTAGGTTTCTCACGAGACCCTGTAGGTTAATGACTTCAAGACTTCATTGGGATTGTGAAGCCAGACCCAACTATTTTCTCTATAGTTGCGTATTCTGATCTTGCCCGATTCTATCGTCTGAGTATTATCTTCTCTAAGATTTGCTCGATATTTAATCTCCGATAGGCAAGATAAAAAGTAATCACAAACACCTTCGTCTCATCGTTTGTGATTCCACAATATCTAGTTTCGTTTCCATGCGATTTAGATTATTGTGAGGTTATTGATAATACTAGGATGTTCTTCGGGAATATAAGACCGGTTTATCAATTAGTTCCTGTTCACCTTGATTTATCAAAATACGGAACAAAACTCATAGGTATTTCTGTCGGAGACAGACTTATCTATTCCAATAGACTTTTATGTGTGAGACAAATTTTTTTATAAAGTCTTCGACTTTGGGTCGTAGAAACTCTTGGTTGTGTGATGTGTGTCGTAACCATAAACAAATTAATTAAGATATTTCCCACTAATTAACTGGTAATATAGTGGTACTAATAGATCGTTCCCACATAGAGCTGTGTAATTGATATGTTATTTAGATAAAAAAAAAAAGATAAAACAAAGTGGGTTGGTTGTAAGATAAATAAAAAGACAATGATAAAGAAAAGAGATGATCAAGGAATCCTTCGCCATTACCAAGCGATAACTGGATTAGTATACTTATCTATCTTCGTAAGAACCATTCATCACCAACCATAGAATAACATCTAGATCAGTGTCATTCCCAAAAATCCTTCTATCACTAGATACGGAAGTTCTCGACTACCAAATTCTATTCAACGAACCACCAAGTAGTAGATCACTCAAGGTGTAATCCAATCGAACGCTTTAAGCTTTGTGAATTTAGGTTGATCCCAGTAGTTGAACTCTTAGATCAAGGTTCACTTGCTTCTGTTGTTTTCACTCGCAATAGCTCCACAAATCCATTTGCAAGATCTCGCGATGTCTACTTGTGTAGAGAGTCAATCAACGATTACTTATCTCATAAGTTCTACTAGCGATAGAACAATCAATAGACTAATCTAGTATGCATCCCAAATAAATCTAAGAATCACTCATAAACAATAGATATGGTAAAGACAAACAATGATGATTAAACTCCGAACAAACTTGTATAATAATAAAGCTTCACGCTAAAACATTGAATTCATCCTTAATCAATCAAAGGTTTAGTTACTCATAATTACAAGAAGAATGGGTTCCCCCTAAAGGGGTAAACCCTAGGTTTTGATATGGAAGATAATAAAAGATAAAAATAGATGTTAAAAGATATCTTCTTAAGGCTGTGGATGTCTTCTTATATAGAACTCTCAAATTTAGGCTTTAGAATCATTCCGGGACCTTGTTTCCTTGAGTTAGAAGTCAATTTTGCGTCCAAATATGTCCCGGGAAGTTGTCAGGTTCGGCTCATAACATTCCGACCTTTCTCGGACGAACCAGACAAGTGAAAATTACTCCAGGCGAGTGTTAGGTTCGGCGCATAACATTCCGACCTTTCCCGGACGAACCTGACAAGTAAAATTCACTCCAGGCGATCACCAGGTTCGGCTCACTTGATTAAATTCCTTTTGAGCCGAACAGTTTCCTGTATACTCTTCGAAAATATTGATTTTTAAGCTCCAGGTTCGGCTGACTCGAGCTGATGAAGTTATCAGCCGAACCTCTCTCTGTAACTTCAAGTTTCAATCTTCTTTTGCCCATAACTTCTTCGTCCGAACTCGGAATGTCCTCATTCTTTTTGCGTTCTTTTAGTTCTCGTTCTCTTCAATATGGTATTAAGAACTCATAGATTTGAATGAGTTTAATTAGGAATTTGGCCTTCCTTCATTGATAGACTCCACTTTCTTGCTCATTTAAGCACTTTGTAGCTCCTTTTTGGATGATTCACCTGATTTGACACATAAATTAGAAAATAATCATAATAACAAGTAACATGCAAGAATTATAGCTAAAACAAGTATGGAATTGACATTATAAACATGTAAATTAAGTACTTATCAAATTCCCCCACACTTAGCTTTTGCTAGTCCTCAAGCAAACTACCTAAAGTACAACTACTCCATGTCGTCCAGGATACGGATGCACTTAGCTAATGCAACATGCCTTTAAACCCCTAGGTGTCCCTAGTGGACTAGTTATAGTCTCGTGAGGGCGTACAAGTTGAAAAGACAGACGATGAAGAAGATGAGGGTACCCAAATATACCTCAAGCTAAAACTTTTCCTACCTATAAGTCCTTTCTTCTTTAACTTCGAAAGTGATTGTCCATGGATTTTTCCTTCAAAATCGAGTCGAGACAATACAACTAATCGGTTCACACTTCGTGTGATCGTCTATGGATATGAGATCGAGACAATACAACAACGAAGTATGTTTACTTGATAAGACGTTCGGACTTAACCAAACACAATAGGATTACTATCAAGTAAAATAGGAATTAACGTTTGTGTATTTTACTTCTAATAATAATAAAAACAATTATAATTGCGGAAATAGAAAAGTAAAAGACACATCAAGATTTTGTTAATGAGGAAACCGCAAATGCAGAAAAACCCCGGGACCTTGTCCAGAATTGAATACTCTCAGGATTAGTCCGCTATACAAAATCAAACCAACTTCGTATAGTTGAGACCAAGCAACTAAACCTATAGTTCACCTAGTTCCGTTTGTACTCCCACGCCTCCAACTTATGAATAAGTAACGTACTTGGAACAATTCCTTTGGTTCGTATTCCAAACAATAAATGAACAACAAATTATTTTGGTAGCAACTCTATTCAACCAAGTGATGTGAGTTCGACAAAAGCTCTTCTGTTTATCTCAATAAACTCATTCGTCAGGTTCTTAGATCTATCTTATTCTCAACTACCAAAGGTAATTGTTAAGATTTTGCAATCAATAATTTTAATCACAAAGAATTGTATTGATGCCGATCTACACAACTAATCAATCTAATCTATCAGAAGGATAAACCGATTATAGTTGGATCCTCTATACCGAAACAAGTATTGTGCACACCAAAGATTATGAACCCCAAATCAGAAATCTTCAATATCTTCTTTGTCTTCAAATCTTCTTAGATCTTCAATAAATGCATGCACATAACAATTTGAATCTCTTGTGATCAATCACGCACAGAACAGAGTCTGTCAACAATGGATTATTACAAGAAGTCTTTAGATCTACAAATAGTGTAAAGACCCCTGTCGAAACTTCGATCTAGTTTGAGTGAATATTATATCAGAAGAGAAGATTCTCAAGCATAAACAAACTAGGTGCAATCAAAGTTCAACTACCGTTAGTCAATCAAATCAATCGAAAACACAAGATAAACATCAATTATCTAGTTTCCAACCAGATAAACCGCAATTATCTAGTTTCCCACCAACTGTACTAATAGAGCTTCTCAATCCCAAAGAAGACTTTAAACTGAGCGGCCGTAAGAATTTCGCCTAATTAGGTTACTCTCCTCTCCAAATAGGCGGCTTCACCAGTAACAACACAAACGAGGAAGTTTGCTGTCACGATGGATTAGTTTGCTAGAAATGAAAACTTCAAGTATTTATAGACAAGGAAGTTTGGACACCAAGGAATTTCCAACCGAAAATATTCTCAAGATATGCAATATATTCCAAATTCGGTTTCCATAATTCCTGGAAATGCTCTGTCCAAAATATTGACCGAAATCTCTTTGGAAAATCTTCAACTCGTAAACGCACATTACTAATTCTCATTTTCCTAAAATAAAATTAAAAGCCTTAAATAAAAGATTATTAACTTATTTATGTTTCGATCCTAGGATTCTCTTCCTTTAGCTATTAAGGAATAACTTTGAATGTAGTTGCAGGATTTCCTACAACACACCCCCTATAATATTTTGTAGATCTAAATCTTATTAATCACCTAAATTTCAAATATTAATACTAGAAATATAAATTGACACAAGAATTTTTTACATGGTTCGATCAATGTGATCTACATCCATGGTTCTTCACTATAATTGTTGAGGTTACATTAGTATTTCATTTACAATCTCCATTAATGGATATTTGGTAGAGCTCTAGATCTGGTTTTGGGGAAGAAGATGATAAAGAAAATAAAGTCTTTCTCTCTCTAAAAATATCTCTCTCTGAAATAATCTCTCTCTCTCTCTCTCTTACCAAAATTATCCTCCCCCTTTCTCTCTCCTGCTCTCCTCTTTATATAGGTGTTTACATAATGGATGACAGCTAATAAGGCCCCTATTTTCGGATCTAGCTTGCGGTAACCTCGCGAGCTTGTAAATGTTAATTTCGCAAGTATCTTTAATTTCGCTAACTTACCACACTTTACTCATGTTTACACTGTTGTCATTTGTTATGTCATTCATGTAATTATTTTACGACGTCCTCGCAATCGTTGTTGATGAGATTTTCGCTGATGTGTCGTTGTTGCGATATTTGGATCCTACGTCTTGCCTCTTTTTTCTTGAATATTGCTTGAAGAGCGATCTTTAAGAAAAAATCCATTGTTGTAGTAGTCTTTGATTTTTGTTGATGAAGGAACGAGCGAAAGAATACTGGACTTGAAAAGTACGTACTTGCCTCTATTCTTTTGCGAAGTTCCGAAGCTTTGAGAAGTATATATGAAGTATCGTTTCTTGATGTATGCGAAGTACGAAGTATCCTTGAAGTATAAGAAGTATGAAGTATCCTCGTAGAAGTAGTATAAGAAGTATCCATCCTTGAATGCGAGTAATAAATATTGCCTCTATTCATGCGAAATTATTACTCCATTTTTGATGAGGATTCTTGTTGTTCATTAGCGATCGTCCATTTTGGAAATGATTCTTGCCGAGAAGATAAAGAACATAAAATGTTTTCTCGGTAATCCATAGTTGCCTCTGTTCTTTATCTATGAAGGTAGAATCTTTGAGAAAATGTTGAATGAGCGAGTTGTGTCTTCATTCACGTTTTGCTTCTGTCTCATGCTTTGTGCTCATGCGATAGTTTAATCTCTTCAAGTTGCTTATAATTTTGCGAAATAATTGTGCGAAATAACTACATTTGGCAAAATAATCTCATTCTGAGAAATTTTGACTCATTCTACGAAATTATGAATATCTCTGCGAAATTATGAATACCTCTGCGAGATTCTAAATAATATTGCTGAGAGATTCTAAATAATATTGCTGAGAGATTCTGAATAACACCCTTGAGAGATTCTAAATAATATTGCTGAGAGATTCTGAATAACACTCTTGAGAGATTATTAATATTACTGCTGAGAGATTTTGAATAACACTCCTGAGAGATTCCAAATAGTTCTGCTGAGAGATTTTGAATAAAACTCCTGAGAGATTCTAAATAGTGCCGCTGAGAGATTTTGAATAACACTCCTGAGAGATTCTAAATAATTCTGCTGAGAGATTTTGAATAACACTCCCGAGAGATTCTAAATAGTGTTCTTTGAGAGATTTCGAATAATACTCCTTTGTTATTTTCATTTGCCTCGAGACTCATTTTCATGTATATATTCGCAAACTTATTTGTTTACGTATAATCATTTTCGCAAGTTTATTTGCTTACTCATTTTTGTGTGGTCTTATTTTGCCTCTCCTCGTCATTGCGACAAAATCGCAGGACGTCTTTACACTTTCATGTAAAGACCCATTGATCTTGCCTTATCATTTGTCTTGTGTGGTCTTATTTTGCCTTCCTAGTTAAAGGTCTTATTTTGCCACCCCTCATTTTTGCGTCAATATGACAGGCCTAAATATTCTTGCGAACATAAAGTCCCATGACATTGCCGTCTTGCGACAAAATCGCAGGACGTCGTTACACTTTCATGTAATGACCCATTGATCTTGTCTTATCATTTCTTTAGTATTATTGCCTCTGCAGGATGTTTTTGTTGCGACAATATGACATGCCTAAAAATTCTTGCGAACTTGAAGCCCCATGACATTGCTTGTCTTGCGACGAAATCGCAGGGACGTCTTTACACTTTCATGTAAAGACCCATTGATCTCATCTTACCCTCGCGTTAGTATTATTGCCTCTTCAAGATCATCGCACAAATATGACAAGCCTAAATTTTCTTGCGAAAATAAAGCCTCATGACATTTGCGTCTTAAGACACTTATCAGCTCCCTAATGGAGGGTGCCGCCCTTATCATCTCCATGGTTGCCCCTTCAAGGAGGCGTACATCGGCCATACAAGACTAGATCCTCCCATACGGTCTTAACAACAACCAGTTGTTTTCGCAGCCTCTTATCCCTTATACCTATAGGGCTTATGGTTACGAGACTGCACCCTAAGTGGAGTTTTTTTGGGCCGAGAGTGCAGATGTGCCAAGACTTGCCAAGAATGGCCGAGACACTTCAAATGCCCCAGGCACTCTTGGCTCAACCGTGTACCTCGGCGCCTTGGTCATACACTGACTCCTTGGAAGAGACCCTCGGTCGTCCAACCAGGGTATAACCTTATATATATAGTTGGAAATCCAAGGTATCTCTCCCGGATGGGCTTTATTGACCCCAAACTTCCATGACTCAGGTTCCAGGAGCGGTGTAACCTTTTCCCTGAGCCAGGTCAAGAGATACCCCCTTATATGACGCACTTTAGGTCTTACATTTTTCTCTTACGAAATATCATTCGCGAACTAGGGTGTACGCCATAAAGGTTCGTCCCATTCATTCATTCTTTCATTTCTGTCAATTCTTTCAATCATTCTTTGCGAAATAATCATTCTTTTCTTCATTTTGTGCGAGATAGTCATTCTTTGCGAGATAATCATCAACTCTCTTCTTCTTTGCGAAATTTTCGCGTTTTTTTTTTTTTTTTATTATTCTTTCATTTCTGCCGTTTCTGTCAATTCTTTGCGAAATAATCATAGGCCAACCCTGCAAAATGAATATCTGCGAAGCAAAAATTATTTGGTAGTAGGGAGAATTGAACCCCTGCCCTCTAGTTCGCAACACTTCTTCTCTGACCATCTGTACCACTTGTTGTGTGCGAAAGAAACACATAGTGTTGTGACTATTCCATTTCTTCGTCTTTAGGATTTCAATAATTTGCGAAAAACTTAACTTGATGAGGGATTCGAACCCGTAGTCTATAGCTTCCTTTCTCCAACTAGAACCATCCTTGCGAATTCTTGTTTGTGACTGGGAGGTGCAATTTGTGTAACTTATTCTTATTTAATCGTTCTTTGTATAAATTTTGTCTGCGTATTTTCTTCTTCTTCTCCTAGCCTGATTTTATTTGTAGGTTTAACACTTCCATATCTTTCTATATCTCTCTGTAATATAACTTCGCCTGTTTACTCATCCCTTTCTTCGCAAGTGATGTGGTTAGTTAGCTTAATTTTATGAGGAAAACTCCCCTTTGCTTATTGTGAATATCTCTTGAAATTTCTCTTCTCCATTTGCTTCGCTGGAATGGTTGATGAGGTGCACTACCGAGCTTTATACTGGTTATTCTCCGATGATGGTACTTCATTGAATTGAGAGCTCTTCGCTTGTAGTTGTTATCGGTTCACGTGATGGGTTAGAGTTGTCACCTCGTACTGGCCCTTCGCTCATACTAGTTCTCTTCGTTCTTCAAGTGGAGATTATCCTCGTAACTTAAGTAATTGCTCCCCCTGACATTAGTTGATGAACGTGCAAGTAATCACATGTGCTCGAAGTTGTATTGACGAATCATCATAAGAGTTGGCTTTTCTTTGGGAGTATTATCAATGCTCGAAATTTGATTGTGTTGGATTGTCATGAGTTGGTCTTTGTCTAATGATAATCGATGTAGTCATGAGAGAATTAACTGGCTTATGATAAACGAAGAAACTCCTTCACTGCATCTCCCTTTTCTTTGTGCTGTGAATTCATCTTCCGTTGATGTTGTTCCAAATTCACATGAGCTAACTGATGTGAACTGAGGTGATTGCCTCTTCGCAGGAACTAATTGATGTGAACTGAGGTGATTGCCTCATTCCGTCTTTTACTTCGCAGCTCTGATAGTACTCAACTCTCAATAGAGTTTCTAGGCCAAGCTGATGTACCTAAATCTCATAATTCAAGCGTTTAAACAATTATAATCAATTAATAATAGTACTGTAAATGTTCAAATTTTCTTGGATGATATCCATTGGAAACTATAGAGTAAGAATACTTCCCTTGTTAGATGTGGTTGTAGTTTAGTTTCTTCATTGATTTGAGCTTGTCATCTCGTTGGATTTTTCTGTTGATGAGCAATGAATTTGTTGATGAAATTCTCCACTAAATTTCGTCAATGATACTTATCTGGTCTCTCCTCTTGGGAGATGCTATCGCAAGATCATCATATTTCCCTTGTTGCTTCGCTGGTGATGCAGTTGTGTAGGTACCAAGCTTCCCGGTTTTTGCTAAATTACTTAGCTGCTTATATTTTATGTGCGTCCTTTTCTTCGTTGTTGGCAATGCTAGTTGCCTCTTAACCCGTCATTTTATTTGCTACTTATAATTTGTAGGTCATTTTAGGATTTCTCCCATGAAACAGATTTTTTGAATCCCTTGTTATAGATAACTCGGGATTCAAATTCATTCCTTGTACTTTTCTCTATGGCGTGTTGGTTTAACTTCGCAGGGATCATTAACTTCGCAGGTACTGAAATCTGCGAATTGATAATCGAGCTGATGGTGAGCTTCGTCTGCTGCTTGACTAGGTGATTAATTCGCAAGTTTTCTTCACTGTGTCAGGCGAGATTGGACTTGTTGTTCTTCGTTGTTTTTCTTGGCTATTCTGCGAAGGAAACTTTTGCTTTATTACACTTGAATTTCAAAGATATCAAAGTTCATTTATTCTTCTTTCATGAATTTTATATAGAATCTTCTTCTTTGTTTCCTTCTCTATCTTTTCTTTCATTTGTCTTCATTTGTCTTTGATGGAATGGCTGGTGGATGAGGTGAACTTTGCTGATGCTGTTATTAAAGTTAACTAAACTTCGTTGATACTGTTGACGAGGTTAAACCCTTTATCGCTATCAACTGATGGCAAAAGTGATCTTGTAACATATGTCTAAAGTTTGATTCATTGGTAATTGATGTTACCGCCTTGTTATTTGGACTTTCTGAAGTTCTATTCATTTTTATTCATTGGTAATATGTCTGCTTTGATAATTAGATGATAGTTGGCGAGATCGACTTGGCCTCTGCATCTTTTATTTTCGTGGATAATCGTGTATTGGTTTTCTTAGCGTCGACTGTATCTCATTCCCTTGCTCGTTGGATCTTGTCATTGATTTCTTTGGCGAAGTTGCATTAGTTCTTCTTGGTGGAGATACTTCACTTGCACTCGTTCATGTTAAAAGGTATTCTCAATCCTACTTCGTATTGTTGTGGCTGAACTTGTTTACTGTTATGCGAGATGGTTTGCTTTGCACACGAACTAAATTCTTCTTCCATAGTTGAGTTTTTCTTGCATAGGGTTATTCCTTATTTTTGAATTTGCACTTATTGAGAGCTGCGGCAACTTCATTTGAGACTTTGTTGTTACCAACTTGAAGTTGTGCAATATTAAGTTTACGAGTTTTCTTTGCTAATATCTATCATTTTCTTCCCATGACGCAACAGTTGCACAAAGGTTGCTCTTCGTCCCTTTTCTTCTTTCTTCTACGATTCTTATTCTCGGTTCCTTTGGATCTTTATGACTCAAGAGCTATTTTTCTTTCTTCGTCCTTGATACTTCGTATAATAAACAACACTACTCATCATTCCTCGCGGCTAGTGTTTCTTTGTGAACTGCATTTTTGGTCTTTATTTACCGTATTCCTCTTCGCAAAAACTTTGTCTAATTTAATGGTTCAATCCTTATTTCTCCGGCCATCGATTGTTCTGTTAGAAGAGCTTTCATCCCCTGTTGATTGTTCTTCCTTTATTGTCTGGTCCACATTTTTACCATTGTCAGAATTGTTTAAAGGAAAAATCTTTATCCCTCTCGCTATTCTTTTCTTCGTTGTTCCTGATCATTCTTTTTCTAAATGATTTTTATTTATTTTTCCTTGAATTCCAGATCCGAACAATTAAACATAACACAAGGAAAATTGGTAAGAAATTTATCCTTTTGAGACTCATCGCCGACGTAGATTCTGCTGATTTTCATTTTGGTTGCACTTTCTTCGTATTCGCTGATGTAGTTTTGCATCTTCATCTTTGTATTCGCTGATGTTTGCTACTTGAGGATACGATTTCTCCATTAAACTTCCACTTTTATCTTTAAAATGCATAAATCCAGTTAAATCTAACACCATCGATTGCTAATTTCTTTGTTTTCTTTCGAACCAACAAGAGTTGTTCCCTGTTTCTAGCGCCAAAAATGTAGTTGCAGGATTTCCTACAACACACCCCCTATAATATTTTGTAGATCTAAATCTTATTAATCACCTAAATTTCAAATATTAATACTAGAAATATAAATTGACACAAGAATTTTTTACATGGTTCGATCAATGTGATCTACATCCATGGTTATTCACTATAATTGTTGAGGTTACATTAGTATTTCATTTACAATCTCCATTAATGGATATTTGATAGAGCTCTAGATCTAGTTTTTGGGGAAGAAGATGATAAAGAAAATAAAGTCTTTCTCTCTCTAAAAATATCTCTCTCTGAAATAATCTCTCTCTCTCTCTCTCATCCTCCCCCTTTGTCTCTCCTGCTCTCCTCTTTATATAGGTGTTTACATAATGGACGACAGCTAATAAGGCCCCTATTTTCGGATCTAGCTTGCGGTAACCTCGCGAGCTTGTAAATGTTAATTTCGCAAGTATCTTTAATTTCACTAACTTACCACACTTTACTCATGTTTACACTGTTGTCATCTGTTATGTCATTCATGTAATTATTTTACGACGTCCTCGCAATCGTTGTTGATGAGATTTTCGCTGGTGTGTCGTTGTTGCGATATTTGGATCCTACATTGAACAATTAAAGATAAGCATGACTGCACATGTTCAAAGTATGTCGACATCCTTACTCTGTAAGTCCTCTTTCATACTTACAATCTTGAGACCGATTTGCTACACTTCCAAACAAGTTTAGAATTAATTCATCTGACTTTCAAGAACTATGTGATTGATCAAGAACACTCAATCACCAATCATGGGTTTAACGGTTCTAGAAAAACAAGTTTCGGTTTTACCTCCATGTGAGTAATGTGCATAGTCACACTAACTTTCCAAAATTCGGGTGACTAGGTACTAGGATCGGTTTCCCACATATATATGGTATCTAACTTGAATGTGTTGCACATGTCCATAGGATCGGTTCCCCTTTGCCTAAAAACGTGTTGCACATGTCCATATGATCGGTTCCCCTTTTATGCTAAAACATGTTGCACCTCATACAAGGATCGATTCCCCTTTGTGATGTGTTGCACCTCTTACTAGGATCGGTTCCCCTTTTCCCAGAGTCGGTCTTACACAAAATCACAAACTCGATCATACCATCTCAGGTGATTACTTAAGATCGGTTTCACTAATAAAATTCATACCAATATAAAAGTCAGGCCTTTGTGAATAGTTTTACCAAGAACACAAACAAGTCATGAGCGGTTATACTGATCACACATATTGGTTGTTCACAAGATATGGAATGAATAACAATACCAATAACGCCTGGCGATTTCCTTTTCGATTCACAAATAAAGTTCATGAATTTACTTCCTTAAAACACATGTAAAACATTGTTTCCTAGGATGAAATCCTCACCTCATACCCATACATAATCACAATAGCATTTAAATGATTATGTCGATGTCTTATCTACAAAGTTTAATGGTTAAGCAATAAACCTCGTATTGTATTCCTTAATACTATGTCTAACTAGAGTGTTCATGCTTCGTAGTTTTGTTTTCAATATGCACGACTTGAAATATACGTTAGGGAATGAAATATTTCAAGTAAAATATCACTAACCTCAAGTGGAAGGATGATGTTGTCGTTGTAGCTTCTTGCTTCTTCACTTCTTCAAGTCTTCGTAATACTTGTAATGTCGCATATCCTAATACTTTCAAGCTAACCTATACGAAGTTGACTCCAGTACATAATCAAGCGAATCTTTAAATGAGTTTTGATTCACTAAAATATGAAAACCAAACTTGACATACCAACGCTTGGTGGGTTCAACCCAGCAATGCTCTAACACAAGAGGTGTACCCACAAAACCTTCTCCAACTTCAAAGCGTTCCAGCATCCCAAGAATCCAAAGAGCTATGAGGACATAGAGTTTCTGCATGCTAGTAATAAGAAGTTAGAAATACCAAATAACATATTCTCATTCTTAAATGTTGAGTGAGAAATAACCACACCGTAATGAGAGAACGCGTGTTTGAGAGCGATCAATAAGCATTTCGCCTCGACTTCTGCCTCACTTAAAAGGATTTTATGATAATTTCACTCAATAAGACGGCTTTTTTATAGGTCTCACATGTGTGCATGTAGGAATGAATATAGAAATCCTACACACGTTGAATTGTGGGAAGGAAACCTTCCGAATTATTTCTGGAGACCCCACAAGATTGTGGGAAATAAAAGACTTTTTCTGATGATCTCTAAGAAAGGAAATCAACTATTATTACGAGGATGAGAGTACTTACCACGTTCACATTCGATTTCAATGATGATTACACCACTCTCACATCATCCAATAGAAACGTCTTCCTTCAGCTCGTCTTCTTCATCTTCTTGGTCTTCGTCTTCGGTCTTCAACTATTGATGATAAACTTGAACTTCATAAAACTTTTTACTGCTTGTTTCTTCACAAATAGTATTGTCTCGTATCATAAACTTCAATAACTCTCATCTTTTGATTTTCTTCGCTCTTGTACTTAGTCTTCCACTTTGATATAGAATTCCGCTCCTTATATGCAAGTCTTCAACATGTATATAAAAATATGCTCATTGTATTTTGCTTTACTTGGATATAAAATTTGCTCTTCCTTGAATTGTTGCTTGTAAACCTTAAACGTCTTCAACTTCCCTTATAGATTTTGATGTCGCTTCACTTGTTGATGATGATGGTGTTTCTATGGATCTGTTGTTGGCGAGAGACAGAATGGTGCTAACTGCAAATCAAACTACAAGAAGGTGGCTTTCATCTATATACGTCACCCTCATGATTGACAAAATTAGCACTCAAGAGATCAAACAGTAGTGCTTCTATTGGTGGGAGGTTTGGTAGCTCACCATTCTACCCGGAATTAACGTACGGTGACACACACTCAAAAGAAAACTCTTTAGTCAACTACAAAAAAAAAAAATCTGGTCTGGTGCCTCAGTTGATATGAAAATAGGTAGTCTCCACTAATGATTGATCAGCAACTCTAATAATACATTTCCCTCTGGTCCTCATTTGCATCACCGGCATGATTAAATCCATTATTTAACACTCTAACAAGCAAGAAATTCGAACATAGTTCCCTAACACTTCCAAGTTCAGTTATGTCGGTCAGAATTCTCTATGTAAACATACCTAGAAGTATGCTAGTGACTCTAAAATCTCTACAAGTTGAAGGTTTTATGCAAAAATTTTTTAAAAAAAACTATATATGCAAAATATCCAAACACTCCCCCACACTTAAACTTTACATTGTCCTCAATGTAATTGACTCTTCCTAAGTAAAATCAAGGTGGGAAATCCTAATATGATATGCAGAAGAAGAAAACTAAAAACAAAAAGGATAAAAATACAAAACCTATGGGTTGCCTCCCATGCATCGCTTAGTTTAACGTCCTCAGCCTGACCTTCTCGTTATCGGCCATATACCAACAATCTGAAAATCTAGTATTCCATCCAGACAACAATCTACAATTCTAGTAACAACTTCATGAAAATATTAGCATAATATATGAATAATAAAATTGTTATAGCTTGAAAGTTTCCCCCACACTTAGTCCTTTCTACACTCGAAAGTGGATAGAGAACATAGAATTCGGGAACTTCAAAAGGTTCCTCTTGGGTAACCTGCACAACGTTAGAATCAAACACAACAAGTGGTGGGTACTTAGAAGAAAAATAATCCGTTAAAACCTTGGAAGCACACAACTCAAATCCTAAATGAGGTATTTTCCTAAAAGCTGGGTTAACAACTATTTGAAAATCTACTTCAATTAGATGGAAAGGATCAATAGATATAGAATTATGCAAAGTATTAGACAAACCTTGTTCGTGGTCCTCATCTTTAATTAACTTTATTAAATTATTTACCTCAAGTATATCGTGGTCCTCTATCGAACTTTTAATTTCTACTTCAACCGAAATCTCAACATCATTATATTCTTTGACAAGTTCAATTGGGTCTTCCACGACTTCAATCAATTTGGTTTCATTCTCAATCTCAATCTCTTCAACAACCTCGTCATCGGAATCGGAATCCTCTCCCAAAAAGTCTAGTTCATTGTTGCAAATCCTAAAATCTTCACTTGTGTACGTTACACCATTTATAACAACGATTATATCATATTCATTCTCCTCCTTTTGAATAGGCGAGTGATCGTTATTATGATCCGGAGATGGAATAATCATATCATTGTTACTAGGACTTTGCAAAGGTTCCTTACCATCAAAATCTTCCTCAGAATCTTCCATATCGAAGCGACGTTCAAGGTCCAAATCTATGACCTTGTTAATTTCATCAAGAGTCTTTTGTGATGCACCGGCTTCTTCTATTGCTCGTGTTGCTTAAAAAGCTTTACGACATTAACACGCTTTCCACCATTATGCTCAATAGAGTTTCTAGACAATATCTCTTCTTTAAGTGAAGGATAAACACGATAAAGAGGAGTATATCTTGATTCGGTAGTATTTAGTTCCAAACTCTCTGTCATCTGCACATTACTAGAAAACAACTGATTAGAAGTATAACTATCCTTCCATCCTTGTGATTGTTCACTTACATGCCCGTCATAAGGTTGTTGACATGTATGAGAATATCCATAAGGTTCCGTGGGATATTGATCATAGCCAAAAGAGTGGTTTTGATTATACCTATAGGATGGTTGGTAGTTGTCATAATATTGAGATTGAAAACTATATTGATTACCACTGTGATATGAGTGATCTTGTGCTCCGTACATGTTATTTCCCTAAGGAAACATGACGACTCACAAGATAGAGAAAATCAAATCAAAACAAAAATAAAATAAAAACAAGCTAAAAAAATAACAAATCAATTAGCAACTGCTCCCCGGCAACGGCGCCAAAATTTGATGCGTGTCGTAACCACAACAAATTAATTAAGATATTTCCCACTAATTAACTGGTAATATAGTGGTAGTAATAGATCGTTCCCACAGAGAGCTGTGTAATTGATATGTTATTTAGATAACAAAATAAGATAAAACAAAGGGGGGTTGGTTGTAAGATAAATAAAAAGACAATAATAAAGAAAAGAGATGATCAAGGAATCCTTCACCGTTACCAAGCGATAACTGGATTAATATACTTATCTATCTTCGTAAGAACCATTCATCACCAACCGTATAATAACAGCTAGATCAGTGTTATTCCCAAAACTCCTTCTATCACTGGATACGGAAGTTCTAGACTACCAGATTCTATTCAACGAACCACCAAGTAGTAGATCACTCAAGGTTAATCCAATCGAACGCTTTAAGCTTTGTGAATTTAGGTTGATCCAAGTAGTTGAAGTCTTAGATAAAGGTCCACTTGTTGATGTTGTATTCACTCGCAATAGCTCCACAAAATCCCTTTGCAAGGTCTCGTGATGTCTACTTACGTAGAGAGTCAATCGACGATTACTTATCTTATAACTTCTACTAGAGATAGAACAATCAATAGACTAATCTAGTATGCATCCCAAATAAATCTAAGAATCACTCATAAACAATAGATATGGTAAAGACAAACGATGATGATTAAAACTCTGAACAAACTTGTATAATAATAAAGCTTCACGCTAGAACATTGAATTCATCCTCAATCAATCAAAGGTTTAGCTACTCATAATTACAAGAAGAGTGGGTTCCCCCTAAAAGGGTAAACCGTAGGTTTTGATATGGAAGATGATAAAAGATAAAAAAATAAATGTTAAAAGATATCTTCTTAAGGCTCTGGATGTCTTCTTATATAGAAATCTCAAAGTTAGGCTTTAGAATCCTTCCGGGACCGTGTTTCCTTGAGTTAGAAGTCAATTTCGCGTCCAAATATGTCTCCGAAGTGGAAATTGTCGAGTGTTACGGCTCATAACATTCCGACCTTTTCCGGACGAACCTGACAAGTGAAATTCACTCTAGGCGATCACCAGGTTCGTCTCACTTGATTAAATTGCTTTTGAGACGAACAGTCTCCTGTATACTCTTCGAAAATATTGATTTTTAAGCTCCAGGTTCGGCTGACTCGAGCTGATGAAGTTATCAGCCGAACCTCTCTCTGTAACTTCGAGTTTCAATCTTTTTTTTTCCATAACTTCTTCGTCCGAACTCGGAATGACCTCATTATTTTTGCGTTATTTTAGTATTCTCTTTCTCTTTAAGATGCTATTATGAACTCATATATTTGAATGAGTTGAATTAGTACTTTGGCCTTCCTTCATTGATAGACTCCACTTTCTTGCTCATTTAAGCACTTCGTAGCTCCTTTTTTGGATGAAAATTAAGTAACATGCAAGAATTATAGCTAAAACAAGTATGGAATTGACATTCTAAAGATGTAAATTAAGCACTTATCATTGTGGGTGATATCATCTATGGGAATCAAGTGCGTAGTATCATGCGAGATCGAGAGACGTAAGGAACGCAACTTTACCTTGAATCGGTGTGAGATTGATTAGGGTTCAACTGATCCCAGTCGAAGTTCATTGGTAGTAGGCTAGTGTGCGTAGCGGCTTAATAAAGTGTGGTGTTCAAAGCTGGACTAGGTCCCGGGGTTTTTCTTCATTTGCGGTTTTCCTCGTTAACCAAATACTGGTGTCTGTGTTATTTCTTTTCCGCATTATATTTTGTTATATAATTGAAATATCACAGGTTATGCGTTGTATCGATCAATTAAGAAATCTAACCTTTGGTTGTTGATTGAAATTGATTGATCCTTTAACATTGGTATTTGGTCCCGTTCAAGTTACTACTCTTATATTCAATCGAGCTCGCAAATTTATATTTCTTGATTCTTTGATCATAGATTGAATTGAGAGATAGAGATATAAACTCTTTGATATACTTTTCTAAACATTGAGTCTGACTGTCTAGTTGATTCTCTTGAAAGTATATTGGAGTAACTCCTCTCAGATTGCCAAACGAATTGTTGGGTGTGGTTGTTGTACCCCCGCATTTTCAGTATCATTTCTGTAAAGGTTATCCATATTTGCCTTGTAGAGGGATTTGACAGAGAACTTTCCTATGTCATTAAGATTCCATTGAATCTTTTCTTCCTCCCCTGGGTGAGTATCTAGAGCTAGAATGGCTTGAGCAGTATGCGGATTGAAGTAATTTTGGATCGGGGTGTTATCCTAGTGACCATTAGGTAAAAGAATATTTGAAAGCTGTCTCAATAAAAATATGGGCGGTTTGTAGGTTTGGTGAGTCTTGATGGTATACTTGGAATCCATATATCCTCCCAAACTTTGATATTCCTCCCATTGCCAATTCTCCAAACACAATATTGTTGAATGTTGCTAATAGATTCTAAGATGCTTTTCCAAATCCATAAGTCTCCATCTTTTGGTTTGATGTCCATGTTAAGCACATTTCTGCCAAATAGATACTTAGCATACATTAGTTGATACCATAGAGAATCTTTATCTTGCTCTAGTCTCCAACCAATTTTGGTGATCATAGAGCTGTTGAATAGTTCTATATTTATGAATCCTAAACCTCCCAGTTATTTGGGCTTGCAAACTGCAGTCCAGGATTTTGTATAGTAACCTTTTGGAGTTTGTTGAGGTCCTGACAGGTTTGATTTGGAATCTTGAAGCAGTTCATCTGATATATACTAGTTGTAGAAGTGACATATTTGATGAGGACTTCCCTCCCAGCAGGATTTAGGGGAACATTTTTCCAGATAGAAAGTCGTATCTTTAGTTTATCAACCCCAGGTCTGAAGGAGTTGATTTTTCTTCTGTGAGTAAAAATAGGAGAGCCTAAATACGTGTCATCCAGCTAAAGCACTTGAACACCCATGATGTTTCTGATGGTGGGAATGAGATTTGGGTTGGTGTTTTTACTGGAAAAAAAAAACTCCAGATGTATTGAAATTGATGAGCTGGCCTGAAGATTTTCCAGATATGTTTAGGATATCCATAATGTTTTGGGCAATAATTTTTTTGGGTTTGCAGAAGACCATACAGTCATCAGCAAAGAGAAGATGGTTGATGGAAGGTGCATTTTTGCAGATCTTGATTCTAGAGATAAGACCCAATTCCTCAGCCTGCATGAGAGTTCTAGAAAGGGATTCCATGCAGAAAAGAAAAAGATACAGGGGTAATGGATTACCTTGTCTTAGGCCCCTAGAAGGTTTGAAGAAAAAATCTGGAGAGCCATTGATAAGAACAACAAAAGTGGAGGTGGAAATGCACTGGTGAATTTTATTGCACCACTGATCATTGAATCCAATTTTCTTCATGATGTGATAGACGCATTTATGTGTCTAATTTGTCCCCAATGTTTCGTATTGTTAGTACCCCTTTTTGTCCTTATTATGGTGTTTTGTGTGTTTGTAGGTATTTTTTGGAAATAAACATTTTTAGAGAATTCGGCTCGAAAAGTTGGTAAAAGCACCCCCGGAGGACATTTGTTATTCGGACTCCCACTTTGGATAAGGGGCACCTCAGTTGGGAACCTGCTATTCGCACCCCTGGTTCGGTTAAGGGGCAACCACCTTCTTCGTTTGAAAATGAAAAAAAGGCGGGAAATGGACTTGGAAGCTGCGGAGATTTTCAGTGCAGAATTAGACGTAATATTTGTCGAGTTTCTCTCGGATTTGACTTGGAATGATGTTGTTACACTAAAACAGGAAAGGTACTTGATTCATGCACGTAATAATGGAAGAAATCATCAAACAAGGGATGAAATATATTCTCGGATTTTCTGTTTTAATTTCCGAGATATTTTGGGAAGAGTTCTTGTGGCCTGAGCGTGTTTGGCGCATGCTGGGATGTGTGGAAGAGTGTTTGGATGGAGGTTGACTGCAACAAACGCATGAAGAAGAAAAGAATGGGAATAAAATATTCCCGAGAATAATTTTCTTTGATGTCGAGTTATGGGAGATTTTGGGTAATTATGAGACATTATTCTTGTTCCTGCGAGTATATATATGGTGCTGGTGTTGCATAGAAGGGGGATGGAGAGAGCTTGGGGAGAGTTTAGAGCGTTAATAGGTTGAGAAATCAAAGTTGCAGAGCATATTTTTTTCTGCTCCTGTGGAGATGAAGAACACGAAGAACAGACGGCCAGGAACCGTCGTTCATAAACAGTGTTAACGACTCGCTGTTGTGGGTCATAGTTTGGAGGCGGACTTAAATCAACAGTATTAGCGACATAAAGGTTTTATCGTTCTTTGCAACAGCTCGGTTTGTAACACTTATAATCTGTTACAAACCCGGTTTTTTATTTGATATCTCCTTTTCATCATTTGTAAGCACCTTTGAGCAATAAAATCATATTTTGAGCGTGTTTCCAACATGATGAGCTAAACCCCATCTACGGGATGACGGACGGAGAGTGAATTTCATCATGTGGTAAATTAAATTAATTCCTTAATTACTTTTTGCACCGATTTTTAATGATTTATGATTTCTATTAATTATTTGTTATTTTGTATGCGATGTCGCATGCTTAGTTTAAATTACTTTTGATGCGTCATGCTTACGATTCTGAGATAATGTTTTATGAAATCTACTTTGGGAAAAGAATAGAGTTAGTGTTTCTTTTATTTTGAGCGATAATTGCCTAGGATTAATTTCTGAACCACTTGAATATGAAAGTCAGTAAAATCCGGAGTCCCAGTAACGCTCTTCATCCTGTGACAATTTTTGTATATATTTTTCTTTTATTTTCTTTTATTAATTCTTAAAATGAATCTCGTCAAGCCCGAGTGAACGACAACCTTACTACCACTTTCTACAACATTATTGAGTCACATCAATTTTTGGCGCCGCCGACGCGGACTTGTGTATAGATTTGTTTTTTAGGTTTTGTTATTAATTTTTTTATTATTATTTTTGTTGTTTTTTACGCGTTTTGGTATTTGTTTTCTTTGATTTGGAGTGGAGCGAAAGAAAAAGAGAAAGTCTTGAAAAGAAAAGCAAGGCCAAAATAGGAAAGAAAAAGAGATCGAGCGGAGTGAAGACGAAATTTTTTTATAGTGTAATTAATTATTATTATTTTTTTTTAGAAGCGTAATTAGGTAATTATTTTTGTAATTTGTATTTTTATTTTTGGACTTTTTAATTTTTGGACTTTATTTTTTTGGACTTTTGGACATTATTAATTTTAAACCCTAAGGAAGGGTAATTTAAATATAAACTGCACAGGGAAGGACGGTGATTACGATATCACCTCGGCCCCTCGGGTTCGTACACGACATAGGAGTCGTGGCCGAGTCGACTTCAATGGTTCATCCCCCGTCTGGAACGGGAGGTAAGAATTCTAAACACCCGCGAATCCCAATCGGCGGGTTTCTTTGGATGATTTTGTGTGAATATATGTCGAGGAAGCTGAACCGTTGCTTTAATTTCCTATTAACGGGCAAGGACTGGCCATACAAGATAAGAGTTCGGATTTCATCACCGTTCTCTTCTTGCCCGCCTTAGGAAAACGAAACCAAACACGAACCTAAGCCTAAAATTTTGACTAGAACGAGACCGATAGGGTAACGAGCTTAATAGGAAAGTCATTCGAAAAATATTGGTTACTCTTTAAGCATACTTCGAAGTTCATGATGGTTTCTGTAAGTTGAATGCGTGACTGCGCCGCCTTGTAATGCGGTGAGGCCTTGGGTATCAAAGCTCCACGCAGCTTCCCTCGCCTCTATTCAGCTTACTTAAACTCGGATTGATTCCAGATGAGTTTGCTTAAATTGTAACGAATTCCCTTTCGAAGGTTTAGAAGCTGGTCTAGAAACAATCTAAGTGGAGCCATCATGCTTTTTGTTTGCTAGAAATCAGTAGGTTTGTTGTGGTCGAGTCAGCCTTGTTTGTGTTTTTGTAGAATTCCCTTGCGGTTAGGATGTCAAAACTGGTATTATAATAGCCATCACAATGAATATGAATATCCAATGAACAATATGGACATCACTCTTTTTATGACCGAGAATGTGAATAGTGGTTGGGAACGTCAACCTTTTGAAGATTATGGCTCATACCATGGTGAGCCCAATTACTATTCACATGAATCCGGTCATACGAGCAAAATTCCTATAATTCCTCTTCTTTAGATGAAGCACGTAGGATACTTGAGTCAACATGTAAGTTAAGCGAGTCAACACGTGAGTTTCTTTGAGACAACACGTAGGTTAGAGTTAGAGACGGAAGAAAGAATTGCTCGAATTACTCTTGATTGCCAATACATTCTTTCCAATATCACCTAGTGAAAATGAGGACAATTTTATAATCAGGATGACGAGGTTAGAATTGGTAACACTACTTGTGTAGATGAGGTTCAACCATTTTCATGTTGTTATAATGATGATTATGATGAGGATAGTGTTGATGAAGAATTTGAAATAAATAGGCATAGTGATCAGGAAATTGTTAACCCAATTGAGCTTTATAACGATAATATTATTTCTAGTTCAAATCCAAATAATTTTAATAATTATTCACCTATTCAAAGGATGAGGATTTGACTAGAGATACCCCCGTTTTAGACGATGTAGTATTTCCTTTTGATTACGAAGCCAAGGATGGTTTAGAGGAACGAGTATATTTTGAGTCTAGCGATTTAGAAACAATAGACTTAGAAAAGGAAAATGAACTCGTAGAGATGAGTGAGGATGTACCGACTTAGAAGAATCAATTGACCATTTTCAGAATCGGATAACCTTGAAATTAGAGAAGTTGTGACTAGTCTTTTTAGAGACACTTCGAAAACTCTAAGTTTGGGGGTGATTATCATTCTCCATGTGCCTTAACTCTTAGAAAGGTCCCTAACTTGGGACTTGACATATGTGCCTCAACCATTTTAAAAGATTATCTTCATACACTTTTTCCCCGAGCCTAGTTGTGTCCATAAAGAAGTTGGTTGTTAGAAACCCATCCTCTGGTTGATGTGGTTAACCCGAGGCTATGATACCACGATTGATTTTGTTTTCCCACCAAATATTTTTCAACCAATTGTGGGAACATATAAGTTTCGGATGTGTCAATTATTAAGTTTTGAGGCTAAACCTAATTACTTTAGGAGATTAGGGTCGACACATTTGATTAAGAATGACCCTCTTGTGGTCAGCGTGTGAGTCAAGTCCGATTGACTTAGAGGATCCCCAGTTATTCGAGGTTATTATTATGTGCTTCTAAGTTTTTATTTGAGTTTTTCCGGACTCTAGAACACGAACATTCGGATCTAACTCATAAGGAAACGCAACCCATGAAAATATGTTATCTAGACCCTTTTATAGAGCTGAACCCGAACCACAACTAGATGTAGTTGTCTTAAACAAAACAATATATAAGGGTGTGTTGGATGTATTCACAGTCTCATGTGAGTTTCCTCTTCTTGTGGTTAGCACTTTTTGATCCAGATGACCTTGATTATTAGACTATTGCTATATGATTCTTCGAGGTGACTAATCCTTTCCAATGTCTGGTCAAGACTTTACACTTAGCACTTCTTGGGAGGTAACCCATGCTCTTGCAACACGGTAATATCTTTCCTTACTCTTCAAGTGGTGACAGTTTCTCATTGTTCATGCTTTTAATTTCATCTTTAGAACATTGAGGACAATGTTAGATTTGAGTTTGGGGGTATGGGAACTAGAGAAACTTTTTGTCAGTTGCAATAAATAAACTCCAGAGCCTAGAAATTTATGTTTATTAAGGTCGGCACTAACCAATCTAAGTGGATGGAAACATTTTGGTTGTAGGAGTTGAGGAACCAATCGATTAGATGGCAACATCTAAAGAGTCTATTCATAAAAGCACATAGCTCGGTGTTAGAAATAACATGATAGTTTCACCATATCTCGTCGAGTCCTTTTCACTTCTGTTTTTATTTTGTTTTTAAACTATGTTTCTCTAAGTGATTAGGTGGGGCCCACGAATCAAGTTGTTACCAATGCTAGAGTGAAATAGAGTGATTGAGATGCCAAAAAAAAAAAAAAAAAAAAATATTGAAAAAAAAAAAAAAAAAAAAAATATTGAGACCAGACCATCGGACCAACCAGGAATAAATTCAATAAAGTCGACCACTTTGGAACCCTTGTATATGCCGGTTGTGTTGACCTAGAGTTAGGATTATCGACCACTTTGGTTCCCTTGTATATGCCGGTGTGTTGATATTAGTCGACTAGTATCTCATTCCATTAGGATAGGTTCATTTTGGCGGAGGCCTTGCAGACAGGATATGGGAAACACCATTCACTTAGTAAACATCGAAACCATCTATGTTTTCTCTATATCCATCTTCTTGATCTATCCATGTGATTAGTTTTGACTCACGGGTATTGATGTCCATAGTGCGACTATCTGAGTAGAGCTCTGTGACTTATATATGAATTTTAGTATGCTTGAGTGCAAACTCGTGTACAACAATTGGAATTTCGCATCAGGGTACTTCCTCCTGTAGTCAATAAGTATGCCAACCAAGGAGATTCTTTAGTGCCTTCCAAGGTTACGTGTAGATAGCTAGGGTCCAGAGTAAAGGTTTTGTGGGTACACCTCGGTAAACCCTCAGGAGACAACACTCCGCCACTAGGGTCACCTAGGGGTTCAAATGATTTTTATTTTCTAGAATAAATTTGCTCGAGGACTAGCAAATAATAAGTTTGGGGGTATTTGATAGACGCATTTATGTGTCTAATTTGTCCCCAATGTTTCGTATTGTTAGTACCCCTTTTTGTCCTTATTATGGTGTTTTGTGTGTTTGTAGGTATTTTTGGAAATAAACATTTTTAGAGAATTCGGCTCGAAAAGTTGGTAAAAGCACCCCGGAGGACATTTGTTATTCGGACTCCCACTTTGGATAAGGGGCACCTCGGTTGGGAACTGCTATTCGCACCCCTGGTTCGGTTAAGGGAAACCACCTTCTTCGTTTGAAAATGAAAAAAAGGCGGGAAATGGACTTGGAAGCTGCGGAGATTTTGGTGCGAGAATTAGACGTAATATTTGTCGAGTTTCTCTCGGATTTGACTTGGAATGATCTTGTTACACTAAAACGGGAAAGGTACTTGATTCATGCACGTAATAATGGAAGAAATCATCAAACAAGGGATGAAATATATTCTCGGATTTTTGTTTTAATTTCCGAGATATTTTGGGAAGAGTTCTTGTGGCTTTTTGAGCGTGTTTGGCGCATCTTTGGGATGTGTGGAAGAGTGTTTGGATGGAGGTTGACGCAACAAACGCATGAAGAAGAAAGAATGGGAATAAAATATTCCCGAGAATAATTTTCTTTGATGTCGAGTTATGGGAGATTTTGGGTAATTATGAGACATTATTCTTGTTCCTGCGAGTATATATATGGTGCTGGTGTTGCATAGAAGGGGGATGGAGAGAGCTTGGGGAGAGTTTAGAGCGTTAATAGGTTGAGAAATCAAAGTTGCAGAGCATATTTTTTCTGCTCCTGTGGAGATGAAGAACACGAAGAACAGACGGCCAGGAACCGTCGTTCCTAAACGAGTGTTAACGACTCATTTGTTGTGGGTCATAGTTTGGAGGCGGACTTAAATTAACAGTATTAGCGACATAAAGGTTTTATCGTTCTTTGCAACAGCTCGGTTTGTAACACTTATAACTGTTACAAACCCGGTTTTTATCTGATATCTCCTTTTCATCATTTGTAAGCACCTTTGAGCAATAAAATCATATTTTGAGAGTGTTTCCAACATGATGAGCTAAACCCCATCTCTGGGATGACGGACGGAGCTGAATTTCATCATGTGGTAAATTAAATTAATTCCTTAATTACTTTTTGCACCGATTTTTTAATGATTTATGATTTCTATTAATTATTTGTTATTTTGTCTGATGTCGCATGCTTAGTTTAAATTACTTTTGATGCGTCATGCTTACGATTTACAGATAATGTTTTATGAAATCTACTTTGGCAAAGAATAGAGTTAGTGTTTCTTTTATTTTGAGCGATAATTGCCTAGGATTAATTTCTGAACCACTTGAATATGAAAGTCAGTAAAATCCGGAGTCCCAGTAACGCTCTTCATCCTGTGACAATTTTTGTATATATTTTTCTTTTATTTTCTTTTATTAATTCTTAAAATGAATCTCGTCAAGTCCGAGTGAACGACAACCTTACTACCACTTTCTACAACATCATTGAAAATATTATCAATGGTGGTTAGGAAATCCCAATCCACTCTGTCAAAGGATTTTTCCATATCAATTTTGATACCCATACTTCCAGTTTCACCTTTTTTACCTCTCTTAGACCATACCATGATCTCATGAGCAATGGCTATGTTATCATAGATTTGTCTGCCAGGTATAAAGGCAGATTGGTATGGGATATAATTTTGTTGAGATAAGGTTTGATTCTATGGGCTATGAGTTTGGAGATGATTTTGTAGGTTGTGTTGCGAAGACTTATAGGTCTAAAATGGCTTGGTGAAGATGGGTTATCAACTTTAGGGATGAGGGAAATGAAGGTGGAATTCATCTCTTTGAGCAAGTGACCAGAAGTAAAGAAATTTTAAATCATTTTGACAATGTCATTTCCAAGAATCTCCTAGTTGGCTTGAAAAAAAAATTGGGGGAAAGCCATCAGGTCCTGGAGCTTTATCACTTGCCATGCTGAACAAGAAGGCCTTAACCTCATTGTGATCAAAGGTCCTATTTAGAATATTGTTGTCAACTATTGAAATGGTAGTGGGTATGAGATTGCTGATTTCTGGGTATATGTTGGTGGGTTCAGCAGTGGCCATATTTGAGGAATGATGTGTGAAACAATTTTCCACTTCTTGGTATTCTGTAATCCATTCCCCCTTTTCATCTTGGATTGTATCAATCTTGTTTCTCTTAGTTCTACTTTTCGTGGCTCTGTGGAAGTGGCTGGTATTTTGATCTCCCAGTTTGATTATTTGATCTCTACTCTTGGTCTTCCAAAACTTCTCTTCAATATCCTGCCAACTTTTGAGAGTTTGTCTTGCATCTTCTAGAGATTGCCCTCTATCCATCCTGAAGTAGTTGTTGTGTAACCAATTAAGATGTTGCTTGCATTCTTCTGTGTTGGTTTTGATGTTGCCATAGACCTCCTTGTTCCAAAATCTAATTTGGAGTTTGATATCTTTTAGTCTTGGAGCAATGATGTAGGCACTTGATCCAGCAAGAGTTTTTTTTCCAGCAATCAGCTATTATTTTCTTGCAATCTTCATGATCTAACCAAGGCCCAAAGAACTTGAAAGGGATACTGCCATTTTTTCAATTAGGATTGGAATTGAGCAGGCTGGGATGGTGATCTGACCCAATGGCCAACATATTAGAGATGGTTGTATTAAGATAGCGAAGTAGCCAGCTTTCTGTTGCTAACCCTCTATCCAATCTTTGTTCAGTGAGAGCAAAGTCCTTTCTTTTGTTGGACCAAGTAAAAGGACAACCAGTAAAACCAAGATCCACTAAATCCAGATCAAGGATTTTGCTGTTGAATAAAGAAGCTTTAGTAGAGTCAATGGGATGAGTACTGAATTTTTCAGTGTCATGCAGGATAAAATTAAAGTCACCAATAATAAACAAAGGAAGTTGGTTGGTGGTTAACATTTTTAACCAACATTTTCCAAGAAGTAGCTTTGCTAGCAGTATCATAAGGGCTACCATAGTAGCCAGTGAAAAGCCAAAGGGGGCTATTTGCAGAGCTGACTATAACATTGATATGGTTTAAAGAGAAATTAATGATTTCAATATAGAGATTGCTTTTCCATATCAAGGCTAAGCCACCAGCATTGCCACTAGCCCCTCCTGGATTGACAAACCAGAAATTGTTCACACTAATCTCACGCATAATTTTCTTAAGATTTTCCTGTTTTTGCTTAGTTTCAGAGATAAAAATAATATCAGGATTTAACTTGTTAAGCATGTCATTAAGATATTTCTTAGCATCTCTAGTGCCCAACCCTTGACAATTCCAGGCCAGAGCAGTAAAAACTTGCCAGAAGTAGGACACAATAGGATATTTGGAAGTTAATCTTCTAGTGATGCAATCATAATAAGTAGTTAAGTGAGTCTGAATAGTTGAGCACATGTTAGTATAAATAAAGTATAAAAGGGAAGAGAAGTGTACCATGCTAGCAGAGGAGGAGTTTCCCAAAGTACCATTAGACAGAATGAGAGTGCCATTTTGCTCTTTAGAAGCTTCATCCAAGTTCTTGAATTTCTTAAGCTTCTCAGAGTCAGTATTGTTGAAGGTCTTATCTTCATCATTGGAAGTTGGTTTCTTTCTCTTGGTATCAGGTAAGGTGATCATTAAAGGATTAGAACTTTGGTCCTCAAAGTTATGAGCTTTTTTCTTTTCCTTCCATGCCTCTTTCTTTTTCAGAGCAATTTCAGCATCCGTTCTAGCCTTAATTTGAGCAAGAGTAGGGAAAATAGTATTTTCAGAAGAACTACATGATGTTGAGGATTGTCTTTAGTATTGGTGTTATTGGCTCTTTGCAACTTTCATCTTTGGGAGTTTTTTCTTATAGGTGCCTATGATTTTCTTGGTCATATCTAACCTTCTGTTTCTGATTTGACAAGCAAGGACATCAGGGTGGGGAGAGTTAGATTCATCAACACGGGAAGATTGAGCTCCAAAGGTAATAGGACTGCTAAAAGAAGAAGCAATGTTTTCTATGGCTTTTTCTAGTTCCAATGTCTTAGCATTCTTCATCTTATCTTCAAATTCAGCTGCAGCATCAGCATCAGAGTAAGGTCTGTAAATTACATCTTTTCCATCTTGGACAATTTTTTGTTGTGGACTTTTGGTGGTGGTGGTGGGGGGGGGGGGGCTGGTTGAGGGGTTGATGGAAGTTGTTGTTGTGAATGAATGTGATTTGGTGGAGTGCCACAAAGGGGACCAGGGTGATCAAGAATTTTGCAGACTTTACATAATTTTATGTCATTAAGGGCATAAGAAAATTCCAGCCAGTGAGAGAGATTAGGGGTTTCAAAAGCTTCAATGCCAAATTTGGGTGGTCTAGTGACATTCATATTAAGCTTTACTTCCAAGTTTTTTTTTTAAAAATCTATCTCTTCCATATGGTTTCTTAACATCTTGATATACTCCAACTGGTTTGACTATGTTTTTGATATCAGGTATAATGAGTGCTGGTATCCTTTTAATGAGTAACCAAATCATGACCTTTGAGAATAGTTCTTCATCAATCATCTTAGGGCCACCAGCAGGAACCCCCACTAAAACCATAAGATTATCAAAGACCCATGTAGTGCCTCCCTTCCTCAGAGTTTAGTAGTCTTCTTCTTGAGTAAGCCTGAGAATGTAGTAGTTTATTCTTCTGTTCCAAACATCTACTTCAATTATGCTCTGCATCTCCCAATTAACATTGATGAAATTACTGACTCTAGTGGTTTGGAAACAGATATTGCTGCAGAGTTCCCCAATAAAATACCATTTCCAGTCTAGAGGTTGCTTGGTTTTGACATTATCAGGATTAAGGAAGACCTTTGTGTTACAGCATTGCTCGGTTGAACCCACCAAGCGTTGGTATGGCAAGTTTGGTTGTCATATTTTAGTGAATCAAAACTTATTTAAAGAGTCGCTTATTATGTACTAGAGTCAACTTCGTATAGGTTAGCTTGAAAGTATTAGGATATGAGACATTACAAGTATTGTGAAGACTTGAAGAAGTGAATAAGTAAGAATCTACAACAACAACATCATCATTCCACTTGAGGTTAGTGATATTTGACTTGAACTGTTTCATTCCCTAACGTATCCTTGAAGTCGTGCATATTGAAAACAAAACTGCGAAGCATGAAGATAGACATAGTATTAATGAATACAATACGAGGTTTATTGCTTAACCATTAAACTTTGTAGATAAGACATCGACATAATCGTTTAAATGCTATTGTAATTATGTATGGGTATGAGGTGAGGATTTCATCCTAGGAAACAATGTTTTACATGTGTTTTAAGGAAGTAAATTCATGAACTTGTTTTGTGAATCGAAAAGGAAATCGCCAGGCGTTATTGGTATTGTTATTCATTGCATATCTTGTGAACAAAAAATATGTGTGATTAGTATAACCGCTCATGACTTGTTTGTGTTCTTGGTAAAGCTATTCCAAAGGCTTGACTTTTGTATTGGTATGACTTTTATTAGTGAAACCGATCTTAAGTAATCACCTGAGATGGTATGATCGAGTTTGTGATTTTGTAAGACCTACTCTGGGTAAAGGGGAACCGATTATAGTAAGAGGTGCAACACATCACAAAGGGGAATCGATCCTTGTATGAGGTGTAGCATGTTTCAGCAGAAAGGGGAACCGATCCTATGGACATATGCAACACGTTTTTAGGAAAAGGAAAACCGATCCTATGGACATGTGCAACACATTCAAGTTAGATACCATATATATGTGGGGAACCGATCCTAGTACCTAGTCAGCCGAATTTTGGAAAGTTAGTGTGACTATGCACAGTACTCACATGGAGGTAGAACCGAAACTTGTTTTGGTAGAACCGTTAAACCCATGATTGGTGATTGAGTGTTCTTGATCAATCACATAGTTCTTGAAAGTCAGATGAACCAATTCTAAACTTGTTTGGAAGTGTGGAAAATCGGTTTCAAGATTGTAAGTATGAAAAGAGGACTTACAGAGTAAGGATGTCGACATACTTTGAACATGTGCAATAAGGCTTATCTTTAATTGTTCAAAGTTATTCCTTAATAGCTAAAGGAAGAGAATCCCAGGATCAAAACATAAATAAGTTAAGAATCTTTTATTTAAGGTTTTTAATTTTATTTTAGGAAAATGATAATTAGTAATGTGCATTTACTAGTTGAAGATTTTCCAAAGAGATTTTCGGTCAATATTTTGGATGAGCATTTCCAGAATTATGGAAACCGAATTTGGAATATATTGCATATCTTGATAATATTTTAGGTTTTGGAAATTTCTTGGTGTCCAAACTTCCTTGTCTATAAATACTTGAAGTTTGCATTTCTAGCAAACTAATCCTTCGTGATGACAAAATTCCTCGGTTGTGTTGTTTCTTGGTGAATCCGCCTATTCGGAGAGGAGAGTAACCTAATTAGGCGAAATCTCTTACGGCCGCTCAGTTTAAACTCTTCTTTGGGATTGAGAATCTCTATTAGTACCGTTGGTGGGAAACTAGATAATTACGGTTTATCTTGTATTTTCGATTGATTTGATTGACTAACGGTGGTTAAACTTTGATTGCACCTAGTTTGTTTATGCTTGAGAATCTTCTCTTCTGATATAAGATTCACTCAAACTAGATCGAAGTTTCGACAGAAATCTTTAGACTGTTTGTAGATCAAAAGATGTCTTGTGATAATCCATTATTAACAGACCCCGTTCTGTGCGTGATTGATCACAAGAGATTCAAGTTGTTGTGTGCATGCTTTTATTAACGATCTAAGAAGATTTGAAGACAAAGAAGATATTGAAGATTTCTGATTTAGGGTTTATAATCTTTGGTGTGCACAATAATTGTTTCGGTATAGAGGATCCAACTATAATCGGTTTATCCTTATGATAGATTAGATTGATTAGTTGTGTAGATCGGCATCAATACAATTCTTTGTGATTAAAATTATTGATTGCAAAATCTTAACAATTACCTTTGGTAGTTGAGAATAAGATAAATCTAAGAACCTGACGAAGGAGTTTATTTAGATAAACAGAAGAGCCTTTGTCGAACTCACATCACTTGGTTGAAGATAGTTGCTACTAAATAGATTTATTGTTCCTTTACTGTTTGGAATACGAACCAAAGGAATGGTTCCAAGTACGTGACTTATTCATAAGTTGGAGGCGTGGAAATACAGACGGAACTAGGTGAACTATAGGTTTAGTTGCTTGGAGTCGTACAGATGAAAGAGAAACTCATTATAAGTCTGATTTTTTGTGAGATAGTATATAGTACTATTGATTATATTATCCGAGCCAATTCTCCGAACAAAATAAAATAATAATGATTTATCCAGCCAAAAATCAACTATTGCAATCTTATTGTAAGCCAAAAATTTAGACCCTAGCACGTAAAAATCGACGTTGTGTGCACTTGGGGTATAAAGGGCCCATGTCTATTTAGTATTTACAGATAATGTTTCTCTTGACTGGTTAAGCAGAACAGTGTGTCCAAATACTAAAGTACACTTTCGTCCTTATTAATTAAGGATGGTTTCGTAATGTTTTATTTTTTTCTTTTCAAAAGCACTTTCAAAACCTAACATTTTTAGGGGCGACCCCAAAAGAATTAGGGGCGACACAAAAGACAAAATAGGTTGAAAATACTTTTATGCCCCTTCATAGTCGGTAGTTTAGTTTTTTTTTTAGCTACCCATTGCAAAATCTCATTTTGGGGGAACTCTATATTCGGTAGTTATATGAACTATTTTGACTACCGATTATAGGCTCAACCAAATTAGAAAAATAAAGGACTTTTGCAAAATCTCATTTTGGGGCAACTCTATATTCGGAATTCAGGATACCTTCATTTACTACCGATTATAGGCTCAACCAATGCAGTTGAAAAAGCTCGGTGCGGGCATGGACGTGGTATGAATACAATGCCGGTACTCTTCATGGAAGTCAGGGGGTCCGGGCGTAGTCATATGAACTACAGTCCGTTTTTCCAAAATATGATTTTGGGGCTACTCTATATTCCGTGGTTATATGAACTATCTTGACTACCGATTATGGTAGGATATTTGCAAAGAGAGTCACTGTATAATCGGAAGTCATGATAACTCTTCCTTACCGATTATAGGCTCAACCAAAATTCCAAAAAAAAAAAAAAAAAAAAAGGATTTTTGCAAAATCTTATTTTGGGGCTACTCTATATTCGGTAGTTATATGAACTATCTTGACTACCGAATATGGTTGGATATTTTCAAACAGAGTCACTGTATAATCGCAAGTCATGATAACTCTTCCTTTCTTACCGATTTTAAGCTCAACCAAAATTCCAAAAAAAAAGGATTTTTGCAAAATCTTATTTTGATAACTGGTTATATGAACTATCTTGACTACCGATTATGGTAGGATATTTGCAAAGCTCAAGTCATGATAATTCCGATTATAGGCTCAACTCAAAAAAAAAAAAAAGGATTTTTGCAAAAATCTTATTTTGGGGCTACTCTATATTCGGTAGTTATATGAACTATCTTGACTACCGATTATGGTAGGATATTTGCAAAGAAAGCCACCTTTGTATAATCGGTAGTCATGATAACTCTTCCTTTCTTACCGATTATAGGCTCAACCAAAATTCCAAAAAAAAAGGATTTTGGCAAAATCTCATTTTGGGGCTACTCTATATTCGGGAGTTAATAACCTAAATTCCCTACCGATTATGGTAGCATTTTTGCCAAAGGTCTACTTTAATAAGGAGTCAATATAACTTTATTTACTACCGATTATAGGATAGTCAAAATTCAAAAGATAAAGGATTTTATTTTGGGGATACTTTATATTCGGAAGTTATACAAACTAAATTTACTCCCAATTGTTGATTAACTACCGATTGTATAGTTATCTACCGATTGTAAAGGGTAGTTTGGCCATTAAAAAAAACGCCCCGGAAATAACCTACCGATTATGACATTTTTTGTCGTTTTGTGTCGCCTCTAATTCTTTTGGGGTCGCCCCTAAAGACCCCAGGTTTCAAAACCTATATATGTCAGTAATTTTTGAAAATAATGTTTGATAAAAGAAAATTTAAAGTGCTTTTTATCCAAAGCACTTCCAAATTCCCCAGCTTTTAAAAGCGTAGGAGGAGGAGCTTTTAAAATCTAAAAATTTAGTCCCACATGAATTTAAGAACGCGCAATTGGTGGATAGTTAAATTAATCGGGGGAGATTCAAATTAAATTTAAGAACGCGCGATTCAAATCTTATGTATTAGATTATCTAGGAATGAAATAAATAGAGCATTCGTAATTCATGTATAATCACAAAAAGCCGACATTGTAGTTGTATCCAACCCAATGCCGACATTCTGAAAACCTAAATTTCTGAAGGGTGCACAGAATACAGGCATTGACATATTTCTTATTTACCATGCCGATATTCATCAAAATTCTCCAAGTTTAAAACAAACCAGGTTGTCGGCATTGAATCATTAAACATTTTTGTGTTTATTGAGTCCAAATATTATACAGGATATGTGGTGACTTTCATCCTTATTTAACGACATAATTTTAGAAAATACCTTTATGTCGGCACTGCCGCCGACATTGAAATGTAGTGACCTGAACAACGCCGGAAAATATCCAATTATGCGAAGAAAACTTAAAAAATAACTTTTTTCTAAAAATCTAAACATGTTCAACATAAACCAAACAACTGAATTGTGCTTAAATGTTCTTAATCCAGCTACAATAAACCAAAAGTACACCAAACAACTAAAGAGTTCATCATGAGTTACAAACAAAAACAAGTTCCAAAAAATGAAGAAACACAAATACAAATCTTATATCACTTGGTCTTTTGCTACTTGAAGACCACCTTCCTTGTTTCCCTGAGCAGAGATTTTGCACTTGGGTCTTCCATTTTATCAAGCTTTTCCTCGACGTCCTTCATTTCTTCAGGGGATAGAACCTCTCCTTTCTCGTTCTTGCAACCAAACATCTTCCTCAACTTGCTAAGCCGACTCCGCTAGTTTCATACATCCAACACATAATTAGTATATATATATACTAATATAAGATTATGTATACATTAAACACTAAGCAATTAAAAATACTTACTAGCAATCCAACGGTCTTCCGAAGTCCGAAAATTTTAGGTGGTTCCTCTGTAGGAGTTGGAATGGGAGGGTTTTTCTGGGGTGGAACTTTGACGTCATCCGTGCGCACGACAAAAGGATGTGAGTCTTGTAGGTAATTCCATATGTAGTCGGGATGAGCGTCATGCAGTCATCACTGTTTTCCGCAATCTCCCAATTACTAATATCTACCAAACGACGTGGTTCCATATCCCTCCAATGTGTTGGTTCTGGATTTGGCGTATACTCTACTGTCAACCTTAAGGAAGTTGAAATGCTCCGATGATAGTCAACAACATACCTTTCAAGAGAGACTATCTCCAAATTATGTAATTGCTTATATCCAGGTTGCCGCATTACACGTCGAGGATCATCCATAACGTATCCTTTTGGGTGGAACAACGGTCCATTGTAAAATGCAGCGTTATGATACCTCAAAATTTGGCGGTTTTCTCTAGCTTCCTTGTAAGGGTCTAACACAACCTCTTTGGTAGTCATAGCGTCCAGAGCCAATCTCATATCTGTCAGTCTATGATTGTTACCGGGCTTCAAAGTATTGTTGATCTCGTATCTCCGAGCTCTAGACTCATGGGGTTCAAAACTTTTTTTTTTTTTTTATCGTCAAGCAATATTTGTAGTTTGTGAACAATGTCGGGAAGTGTTCATAAGCCCACACCTACACCAATGTAGAACGATACATATAAGAAGCAGTAATTTTGTTTTTAATAATAAGGGTACATGTGAACAATATATAAGAACATAAGTTTAAAAACAAAATTACCTGGAGTATGGTGAAATTCCCGAAAAATTGGTTGGTAACATCCTTAGAGGCCTTCTCATCTCCGCCATCAAATGTGCCATTACCACGGTGCCCCAAAAATAGAGACAGACCTCTTCCAACAGATCCAAGTTTGCAGGTGATTTGCACTCACCCTGTTCCCACTAGCGTCAGGGAATACCTTAGTGCCCAAGATGAATAACAGGTACGCATCGGCTGTATAACCAATTTGTGCGGGGTCCCATCCATCCTTCTTTCGTCTCTCCTCCGTATTTTCAAACCTCTCCTTAAGAAGCTTCAGTTTGATGGTCTTTGTCCTACTACTCTTATATACATAGAAGCTTTCCAAAGAAGTTTGGTAGTTCTAACCAAACAGCTTGTTAGTCGAGCGTGTACCTTCGACCATTCTTGGTCAGGACACTTATCTCCTTCTACAATCGATTTGCTTAGGTAACCTATAAGCTTAGAATGTTCTGAGAATCATCGGGGATTGGTCATCTCCCAAAACGGAAAGTGCATGGTATCGGTTTCACCATGATATCTATCGACGAAGAAATTGACTGTCACATAATCATACTTTACAAAATTTTCAACCAAAGCATATAATACAGAGTCTTACACTAATTTTTGGACCTTTCCACATTCCGTAGCCAAATTCCAATGAGTCGCGGCTTGGTGTCGGCAAACGCGCACAACTTTCTTATGATCCTACAATTAAGAGATTTTACATAAATACAACACAATGCATATGCACAAGATAAAAATTCTTCATAGGTTTGACAGATATTAAGAGCCCACGTGTCCTTGTAGCCAAATAACATTCTCGGATCTGAAGCTTCACCCCAAATTCTACCACGATCAAGGTCGGGTATCAAGTCATCAGAATGAGGAAAGTGCGAACATTTTACTTTGACTACTTTATTTTTCTCTTTATCTCCTTTTACCGGTTGTTCCCCTTCACCTTCACCTTGTGTCGGTTGTTGACTTGGCCCACCATCTTCCTCTAAACCTTCGCTTTGAATTGCTAATTGACTTGGATCAACCTCATTAGCTTCCTCCTCGTCTTCCTCTTCGTCGTGCTCATCATCAACTGTTCGAGTATGTTCTCGGATTTTTCTACGGTCCACACCACTGTCCAAATTTTTCCCTCTTTCAGGTCGTGCCCCCAAACGTTTTTTGCGACTCGGGAGTACCAAGAGCGTTCTTCTTTCTTTTCTTAATGCCAACATCGTTAGGATTTCCTTTCTTAGCTTCCTTGGCTTTAGCCCTATATAAAAAGACACACGGAATAAATATACCCCAACTAACAATCATATCAGATACCGACATAAATATGCAGAATAAAGCACATTGAAACACAAGAGCCGGCATTGGTAAACGAAAAACAGTCCGTGCCGATACCAAAAAACGACATTTGATTTAAAAAGAATTTATGCCGGGACAACAATCTAGCATTGGCTAAAAAATGTCGACAATGCCGGTAGTATTAGGTAATTCCTAGGTTTTTTCCTGTATACCAAAAGAGCACCGCCGGCATAGATGTAAACAATGCCTTAACTCGATCTTTGGCGTGGTATTCAACTTTGAAATAAATGTAGGGATTAAAAATTGAATTTCATGAGATTTTATCTTGTTAGCCGGCATAGAATTCATACTTAATTGAATGCCGAAACACGATACCGACATGGTATTCATACTAAATTTAATGACGAAACTAGTTACCGGCATTATATTCATACTAATTTCAATGCCGGAATTGACTGTAACTCAACTGTTTGAGTTAGGGTTCGCAATTTTAACCTAAACCCACTGCCTTAAATCGATTAAAACACTCATAGAACAGTTCAGAATCACTTACATTCTCACATAAGTCATCTTTTCGATTGTTTGATTGTCCGAATTCTCTCATTCTTCTTCTTAAAGAGCAATTCGATTGATCCTTTCTTCTTGTTTTTATTTATCTATTGATTGCGGATTGCGGATTGGGTTTCTATCGCGAAGGCATGGTTATTGATTCAGGTAATTGATGAAGATATTTTTGAATCGACGATGAAGAACGATGGTGTTAACGATGAAGAGCGATGAAGATTTTTTTTTTTCGAAACCCTAACCTACGAGTGTGCCGGAACAAATGAATGGGGATATTTGGTTTTTGATTTTTAGTTCTAAGTTTTTATTTTGTGGGAAGGGTAGTATAGTCTTTTCATAATATTTTTAATTAATCAAAGGGTATTTTAGTATTTCTGCCCCCAAAAACACCCCTTAGCAGATACTATTGGATGGGGATAAAAAAATTTATCCCCCAATTAGTTTAACTATCCCCAATCGCGTTCAAATTTAATGCTTGATTTATCTTTTTTATCCCTATTTTATTTTATAATAAATGGCAAAAGTTCCCTTAAATTTATATACAATCAACTTTTTTATGAATGATTAATTGGGGGATAAAAAAATTAATTGGGGGATATGTGCCGGCATAGTTTTCAATGAAAACCATGCCGGCAGCTACAATAAAATATCCCCCAATTAGTTTTTCTATCCCCCAATTAATCATTCTTTTTTATTCCTCATATTTTATTTTTTAAATATTATTATTTTTTATTTTCAAACTATTTTATATACCATTCCATTTAATTTGTCAACAATAAAATTAAATATTAAATAAAAATTATATATATATATTAAAAAGTGGTCAAGTAAAATCATTTTTTTTAACAATCATAATAATAGTGACAAGTAAATTTAATATTATATATATTTATATTTAATTGTAAAAAAAATAATTGTTTTTAAACCCAATAGAATAAAACTATTTTTAGTGATAAATATGTTTTTGTCATTTGTTACAACAATAATGGTTGAATATGATATTTTACCAAACACACTTTGATTGTTTTTTTAATCAGCTTTAACTTTAATTATTTTTTTTTACCAAACGTCTAACTATTTTTCCTCATAACACATCACAACAACGCACATCAGAAAAGTGCTTTTACAAAAGCGGCAGCAATACCGGTAGATTCGGGTCCGATTCTGGGTCATAAAATTGGACCAATTAACAACTTAAGACCCGATTGGACTCGAATGTTAACGGTCCAAACGGGTAATACCGGCCGTACTTGCAGGTATCGAGTACTCGGTTATTCATCATTTTAGCAAAATTATAAGTACTTTGCTAGTTTTGGTTTTAATATTTTTTTCATTTTTTTCTTACATTTAATCTTTAATTAGTACATTAATAAAGAAATGATAATAATTTTTTATGAAAATAATTTAGATTCAAGTTCAAAACAGAAAGAAATTAAGTTTTTAAGATTTTCTTTATAGTTTTTTTAATATCCAACGAGTACCCGGAACTTCAAATGGGTTCCGTTCTGGGTCTACGAATTTCGAAATCAGACCCGACTTTTATAAGTAAGGTCCGGGTCTGGATCTAGTGATACTCGGGAGGACCCGGACCCATTGACAGGCCTGATGCCAAACTAACCCTAAGTCTACAACCAAAAGTAAATTTGGGGACAGTTATTAAAACAAATGCTACTTACTTATGGGAGTTATAATTTCTACTTCTACTTCATAAGGCGTAGAAGCTCTTCTGTTTGTAGTTTGTCAAACACTCTCTGACAGAGTGTGCCAACTGCCAAGAATAGTTTTGGAGCCAAATTTCATATTGCCTTTCAGAAGGCAAAAAAAAATATTTTGGCAAAGCAAATTTTTTTTCTTGCTTCTAATTTGAAAACTACTTCTATTTCTAGAAAAGGAGAAAAACTTAACACTTTTACTTAAACTGGTCAAACATGCTATAAATTTAAGGGGTTAATCTCCACCGTGGCACACACTCATGCAAGAAAATTTTTTTGGAACTGCGGCTGAGCGCTCATACAATAAAACATGCATTTTCTTTTCTCTCTTTTCTCTCTCTCTTTTTTTTTTGGTTACTAGAGAAGATACATATGGTTGAGTTTATTAAACAAAAATTCAAAATATACCACCCGCTCCAACAATATTAAACTGCCTAGCTCCTCACATTTAGCTGAACGACGGGACGCAAAATGGCACCCTGCTAATCCCCCGAAGGACAGGGCCACCCCCAATGTGAGAAGGTCTTTTAATACTGTTAGGGGGAGATACGTGTACTACTCTTTTTAAATTTATTTCGTAAATGGTTTTTAATGTTAATCGAGAACAACATAAAAAGAATTCGGAATCATGATTGTAAATCTCTACGTATATCTTACAAATTACTGGGTTCAGATATCTAATACATTTCATTGGATATGATTAGTCGAAGATTGACAATAATAAAATCCAAGACAAAAAATTTTCAATAATTAGATATTTATAGGTAAGTTGTCATCCGACTCAAAAACCCGATGGAGGTTTTCCTTTAGAAACACTATATAAAATTTAATGACACTAATGTAACAAAAATGTTACTACAACATTGCTCGACATATGTAAAATCTAACGACATTGTTGTAGATCTCTAGTGACACTGCAAAGTGACTTGAAAGACATTTTGATGCCTTAATGAGTAATAATAGTTGCATGCAGGTTTTATAAAGATAAAATGCTTATAGTATGTGTACCTTTTGAGTTGGAATTTTACCTCTTTATATATGTTGTAGAGGGTATATATATACCCAACCTTATAATCATCTGCATCCAGTTGACAATGTACATGGACCCAAGTAGTTATTTCTTTGTGAAAAAATTCGGTTGGATTTTACCAAGATCCCATTTAGACTTGGTTGGATAGTTTGGCCACCTGATGTGGTTTGGTTTTTCGGAATTCTGAAACGGTCAAAATGCTTGTATGGACAAAGTTGTTAGTCAAGAAACTATATAGATATATATATATTTGATGACTGCATTTGTGAACTTGAAAAACTCAGTAAATTTAGCTGACTACCTCTGTTTAAAAGGTTGGAGACTTGGAGTGATTTCTTGAAATAACATGCAAACGATCAATGGTCATTTATTGATTTTTGATAACTGTATTTGTTGTATGAATGTTAGAAGCATATTTTTTTTTTATGTATGCGCAAAAAGGCTTAACAGGAAAGGGAAAGCTTTACAAAGGAGAACCAAAGCGGCAAAACCTCCCAAACAAAGAGCAAACAGGGTTCAAACACTCAAGAAGCATTACTTAATTATCACCAAAGTGGTTTTATTTTTGTTGGAAATTTGATGAAAATACTGATCTAGTGGAGGAGAAGGAAATCTCTCATTTTAAGTTAACCCTTTTCAGATGTCACTCAAATCAGAATGATATCTGATTTGATGCGGTGAATAATTTAGATGACATAATCATATTGAAACAAAGGATAAGTGCTTCCATAATAATCTATATTATAAGGGACAACGGTGTTTTCCCATATGGACGGTGATCCACAGATGGACACATAAAGAGTGGTCCAGATATAGCTAGGACACAATTGATGGAGATTCACATTTTGGACATATAAAGGACGGTCTAGATTCGACTAGCACGGAGATCTACATTTTTAATATATGGATTCTACCAAGTCTATGACATTCTTCCTAATCTCATGCCACGTATTAGTCCAGTAACAATACGTGCTAATACGCATTAAAGATAGCGTTTCATTTTTCCATACCCCTTAATCCTCGATCGGCTTCAACCATTTCAGTTTATTTAGTAAAAAATGTGTGATGCGTTACTCTGGAGCAGTCAATGTCACATTAAATCTCATTCATGAAGATTAAAAACTAGGTCATTTTCATTCTTATTTTTGGTACATTGAGGTTTAGAGTTCGCCTTCCATCATTTTGGATCTTTCCTTTCTTTTCTACTAAAATCAGGAGGTTTCTCCATCACCGTCTATAAATCCAGGTTGAAATACAGAAAATTGCCAATTTCTTTTCTTTTGTTATGTATGCTTTATCTTGAAAATAATTATGTTTCTGTTTCTCTTTAAATTTCTGATTTCTCATAGTAAAGTATTGTAGGTCACTCAAGCTTTATTGGATTTTTTTTTATCCCACAACAGGAATTACTCTACCTTGGAATGTAATAACTATTAGCTATTGCTGGCCTGTTACGGTAAGTAATCGTCCACTTTTCTCTTCAAAGATGTTCCTACATCGGACGGAAAGATATTATCCCCGACGGAGAATGAACCCCTATAGTATCTATTCATGCTCTTAGATGTCCATTTGTATGATTTTGTGTGAATTCATGCTCTGTGGAAGCTTGAGCATCTATTCAAGAAAAAGTTCTTTTTGCATTGATTGTTGTGTTATTTGATACCTCGATTATTAATAGTTTTTGAGCTATTGCATATGCAGGGGGGTCATACTTCCACCACTTTTGTGGAATCTTCCCATGAAGGTTGCTCTTTGAGCAGCTAAGAGACATGCATTTCTTCATAGAGCAGAAACACAAGTCATCTATAGAGACTCGAAAAGTTCAAGTATCCTGCTTCACTTGGTATGCGACTCCTCATTCGTGATGTAGATTCAGCTCTCACCTATGGTGATTACTTTTATGTTTTGATTTATATAGCGATCTCTATATTGCAATGTCAAAAGTTACAGATTTACAACGCAAATCTTTCAGGTTTTGGGTTGGCAAAAAATGTCCTACTGGTGATAAGACTCATCTGAATATAAGAGTAATGGGCACCAACGGATATGCCGCACCTAAACAGTTGTGTGTCTACAAGGCCCACAGGTACTATTAACCTTCCATGGGATTCATTTTACCTGAAAGCACTGGATTCTCCACCACGGTGAAAATACCGCGCGTAGCATTATTGTTGTCCCTAATTCATTTCTTCATCATTTGGGTATAAAATGTATTGGCAAGTTGGGATATGGTTTAACCGGATTCATACAGTAAACAATGGATGGTAATTAGGCTACGTTAGGTCGTGAGATTGATATTAATCTGTCCAACATTATCAAAATTAGGTGTGCCGTGTGCTCACAGTTTCAAAATTTTCCCAAGGTTCAGCCGTTCATCCAAAATGTAAGAAAATTGATCAACTAAAGAAAAAAGATAACTAAATTTCTAAATCAGATTGCTAATTATTGCAGGATAGGAGTTGCTTCTGGTAGGTCGTACTTCATCTCTCGCTCAAGGAATAATGTGCAAACAAGTTTCTGAAGTGGCAACAGTAGCATCAACATTAATCTCATAAGAGAGCGATGCTAGCAAAAACTAAGGCATGTTATACAAATTCAGCATGTACATCATTTCTCTCCACTAAGGAAGATTCAAGGAAGCTCGCAATCACTAATAATCCAAGGGAATGCTGTAGGATTCAAGGTTTTACATTTTTTTTTTTTGGACGTGGTAAGCTGGGTATTTTCTGTATGTTGTTATTATTTTTTAGTGTAACATCTCTCAAATATAGTACATTGTTTGGCAATACCATATTTATGCATATGACACAATGACACGTTTAATGGTCGTGAATTGTATTAACCAAACGTGAAATAATTGGACATACAGTACCTAAACGATTAAAAGAATTTGCCACAGGTTCAGTTAACTTTGATAAACCACACAATCAAACTCTATTTCTTAAACCATCCACATGCACACCCATACCCATCGTTCTGAATGTCGATTAAGTCCTTCATAAAGTTTTGGGCAAAAGTTTGTTTCGAGCACAAAATGCCCAAGCGATTTAAATGATAACTGGGCTGACCGATGATTGTTAGAAGAATGTAATTGACAGGTAGTTGGATTTAACAAGGGCAGAAGCTAAAAGGAATGTCAAGCTTCCGTATGGAAACTTCATTGAAAAAAGCTAAAATATTATGTTTAATGGTTGTTTTGCCGATATTTTAGTGATTATGATCGTATCATTTAACTTCATGGATACATCTGGAATTCCTTGCATGCAAAATACAAATTAACACACAATAATTTCTTTTTGTGATTATTTTTAAAATCGCCTTCTCTTACTAATATGGACGAATGTGTTACAAAATTTAGATGCAAAAGTGAAAGCCTGTAGCAAGAACTAACGAAAACCCGTGAAGAGGAAAATACAAATTAACACACATTAATTTGTAAAAGCATGTGACTGTAACAAAATCTCTTGCTGATCACCTGTTTATTTGAGTGACGTTCTTTTGATATTCCATTCATTAACTTATTATTATAATCTTACGGAAAATTCAATGACACATAAATTAATGTGTATCATTTTGAACATCAAGTTATGGTGTCTATTATTAAGTTATAGGTTTATGATCTTGATTCTTGAACCAAATACATGGAGTGAGTATCTTGAAGCACTATAGAAACATCAAACAGTGTCGCACTTCTCGAGAGCAATGACAATCCCGTGCCGTCACGGCATGGGTCATATCCTAGTCACTATTATAAAAAAAA
>JAJJWW010015859.1:187344-442762 GCA_023531295.1 Papaver armeniacum
AAGGCTGTAAGGAAAGGTTGAGCGGGGTAGTAAGGCCCCGGTGATACCTAGTCTAGAATATAAAACAAAGTTTAGACAAGTTAGGCAAGATAAAGAGCGATCAAGATTTGTGTAGGGAAAAGGTAAATCAATGGCTATGGTTGTTTGCATCATTATTGTATCATTAAATATTTTATTAATCTTACATCATAAATATCTTATAATTATCTTCATAAATAAACTTTCATTAAATATTTTATTAATTTTTCATTATAAATATCTTCTTACATCATAAATATCTTATAATTATCTTCATAAATGAATTTTCATAAATGTCTTACAATTATCTTAATAAATATACTTTAATCATTAAATATTTTATTAATGTTTCCTTATAAATTTATTATGATTATCATAATAAGTAATAAATTTGTTAATAATCATATCAATCGAGTGGTATTTGTGGGTGGTGATCTATGGAGCAAGTGATGATAGTAATAAGGTAAGGGTGATGGGTGGTTACGGTGGTGGTAGTGCAGGGTGGTCGAGTGTGGTAGTCAAGTAGTGGGAAATTCTTATTTTATGTCGTTAGGATACAAGTAAATTATTATGGAAGTTGTGGTTGATTTTTTTGATGTGAAAATAACCTAATTATAATACAAAAGAAACAATTGTACAGGATGGTCGCAATTTATTATACAAACAGTTGTGTAACCCGAGTATAATTCAACAATGATAGGGTAATGGATCTACTATTGGGATAGTAAAGGTTTTCAGTTGGTCCAATTACATGTTTCACTTAGTGGTTTTTTCGAGACAACTATTATGTTCAACCAAGCAATTCTCCAAAAAAAGCCATGAAAAAAAAAGGGTGTTCCTTTATATACCCCCAGAAAATACTAATGGTACCCCTTTATCTGCATACCCCCAACATTTATCTACCTACCCCATCAGTTCTGCTCGATTTTTGTACCCAAACACCGGAACAGCAACACAGCCAAAACTACCAACTCAGAGAAATAATAATTCTACGTAATCCCATGACCAACTCAGAGAAACAATAAATCTACTAAAGGAGAAGATGAGGTAGAAAGTAAATACCCCATCAGATCTCCTCGAAAGTCCAAACAGTATCAATCAAAACTTACAAAATTCTTCCCTTACACGCTAACACTTATTTTCAATCACAATCTGACAATGAATACAATTAAACATCTATTCCTAAAGAATTAATAAATGGAAACATGGACAGACAGTCATATAAAGTTTTGTACGACGAGGAAGTAAAAGAAAAGGTACGTAAAATAAAGAGGACGGCAATTGGTCCGATCATTCTAAGAGCTTAAGATCAAACGGTAATTGATCAATCACAAAAGAAGAAGAATATATCATAATCATTGTCAAGAAGAAGAATGCATCTTGATTTTGTTGATGCTATTGTTAATCAGTGAAGATGGGAGATTGGTTTTAGCTTTAGGACCCCTTAGCTTACGAGATTGGTTTTAGCTTTAGGACCCCTTAGCTTACGAGCAGCAGTATCCTAAGCTTTAGCAGCATCGGATGAACCAAAACTACCAAACCATACTCTAGTTTTCTTCCATGGATCTTAAGTTTCTGCTGCAAATCTTCGCAATGGTTTTCGGTTTTATTTTTTAGGTTTATATGTATCGTAATATTAATTCTTTTCAAAAGGGGTATCAGTATCAAAAATTTCATTCAATTTCTTGATTTTCTTGTTATAACTAACATAACTACCTGTGGGGGTATCGTTAGTATTTTATGGGGTATATAAAGGAACACCCAAAAAAAAATCAGTATATACAGAGCCAACAAAAAAATGACAAGGGCTAAAATTGACATAATTATTCTCTTACTTATTATGAAGCCCGTGCCGTAATGGCACGGGTGAAGTTCTAGTAAAATTAAATAAAACAAACCACGCATGTGCTAATGCACATCATTAATTAATTATACATATTGTGGTAAATCCATTTATTTAGTCTGTGCCATCACACAAACACCGGATCCAACACTGAAATCGCCCCCCACCGCACATCAATAGGTCGCACCCATAGGCGATAAACTTATTAAGGTTTATCGCACAGATGAGTGTTCAAGTCCTCGATATTCTTTTGCAAGAAGGCCAAATAATTAATAGGAACCGGAGAATCCTCGTTAAGCTTCTCATAATCGATAGTCCAACTCACGGTGCACCCCTTTCCATCAGCCTTTGGGTTAACATCTAGAATTGCATCAAACTTCTTGTAATCTTTCAACACGTCTCCTCCCACCGCACTGTGACATATCGTCATTGTTTCATCGTCGAATGTTGTTTTCTCTTTAACAACCAGTGTTTGACCCTCTGCATATAGACAAACATAATACACACACACAAGTGAAATAGTTATGAGCTCAAGTCAATAAATGTTTCTACTTAATATATGATTGAAACAGAAAGCAGACGTTAATTAATTGTGCGAATTTCTTGTGCTTCCGATCGGTATTTGTACATACCATGAACATAATCCCATTCCTTGATACAGCCAGAAGTAAGCCCATGTCCCTCGACAACCTTGACACCAGTGTATTGATGTGGTACCACGTTTGGCATGTCTTCGTGGTGCTTCCAAATTTCGTAATATTTGTGAGCTTCACAGTTAACCTCCGATATGGTTATGAGCTTCCCGATCAGACCTGAAATGGTATGGTGATGAGCCATTGATGATAATTGATATTGCCTTTTCCCTAGATGCTAGTTGGAAGAACTATGAAAGGCTGATTTTGATGAATATTTGATTATTTGTTCCTAGTTTATGGAGTTTATATTGAAACTAACAAGTACGGGTGAATTGATTAAAGGCTGACGGCATAATTTTATTATTTATTTTTCTAGGAGAAAGTTATATTAAAAAGAAAAAAAAAAAAAACAAATACCAAACCAAGGCTGACGGCATAATGACAAGGATTATATTTCCTTGCATATTTTTGCAGCTGTCCATCAAAGATACTGTACGTGATAAGAATAAAAAATGTCTGAGATATAGTCATTAAAGACAACATTATGAATAATTATGGGACTGTAGTGGTTAAACAACTCCATAATTGGAGTTGTACTATACATCTTATGAATAATATATAATCAATAATTCTAAACGAAGCTACAATACACTAATTATTTTTTAGGAATGTGGATTTGATCTGTTCCATACATGGCTCTACAAAGAGAGTTGTAGATGTTTATTACATGGATTCGTAGTGAAAAGATTCTCACAAATGGCTCAGAGTTGCAGCCTTGCAGGTGAGTCGTAATGGCTCTATTTTACCCATAAACATTTGACCACATTTTGATTGTGGATACTTAAGTCCTCCATATAGAAGGCGGTTCATGCATTTTACGGCAGACACTGAACGTGTGTGACTGTAACTCGGCCGATAGAATTTTAATGCATATCTATATAGATTTGACATTTTTTAATCAGCAAAGACAAGAGAATTAATTGCATTAAAAACGAGCTAACCACATCCTCATACATTACATCTCAGCAACTAAATTTAAGATATGTAGGACAATCCCATAATTTAGAAGTAAAGAAAAGCTGCTGTAAATTTGCAGAAATCTTATATCCAGATATGTAACTTTCATTTTCATCGCATCCTTATTTCGACAACAAAAAGAAATCACTGAGGAAAAGGTCGTACCGACACTACTTGGACAACGTGATACATGCGCGCATATAGATATACTGAGTTGGATGACCTAACACGTAAATTTGACTAGTAAATATGGTCCATACAATTACTTCCTCCGTCCCCAATATATAGACAGAGAAGTGGGTTTCTCTTAGAATAAGAAAATATTTTGATTTCATACATATCCACCCTCTTTCCCGTTTTACCCTTTGTACAATTTCCAACATTAGCTTAATTGTGGTGATAACTATCTATAATAAATAAGGGTAATGTATGGAAAATTTCATCTTGGAAATGAAAATCCGCCTATCTAATGGGACTAAAATTTTTCAAAACTCCGCCTATATAATAGGGACGGAGGGAGTACATCCTAACAGCGGAGTTGGTGTAAAGAGATTGAAGCAAATGAATGTAGCTTTTCTCAAGTGTTGAAATATGGGATTGAAAAACTTCAGTTGTGGTGTCAAGTCATCACCCTAGTTAGTAATTCTCCGAATCATTCCCGAATGATTCGCGAACGTATCCGAACTGACCGAATCTGAATGATATTTCCAAACTATTTGAACTCCGAACCTGGTTCCCGGATTATATGGACCTCACGAATAATTCGCGAACGTATCCGAACTAACCGAATCTGAGTGATATTTCCGAACTAGAACTTTGAACCTAGTTTGCGCCTAACCTCGCTCTCCCATAGGTAATTCTCTGACCAGAGTCCTATTGATTTGTTTTTGTTTGATTTTGTATATACTTTATATATTTAAATACAATTATTCAGTTAAAATTTTCTTTTGGTAGTTGTTTAACCAGTGTTTTATGTGTTAATTTTTGTTTAAAAGTCTATAAACTCGTTTTATAATTCATTTATGCGATTAAATTGTTTACTTCATGTTAAATAATGACGCTAAAATGATTTTTCCATCTTATAAATCATATACAAATAAAATTAGTCTCGTAATAAGGTCATAACACTTATCAATTTATCATATATGTAAACCAAATTTTATAGTGCCGAACTCACAATTATAAAACGAATATGCACGTACTTATGCCGTTCCGAACTAATGTCCGAACAACGAACCGTTGACCGGATTTTTGACCGAATCCGACCTATCCAAATCCATATAATTCCCGTACGTATGCCGTCCCGAACTACTACCCGCATCCCGAATTGCTAACTAGGGTCATCACAAAAAGTTTGGGTTTAGTGGCTCACAGTGGATGCCTAATGAAGTCAAAACTAGACATGGTAAATCTTGCACGAGAACAATTGTTGAAAGTTGCCAATTGGTTGAAAAGAACTGCACCATCTCCATCCATTCTGGCACGCCAATAATCCTTTTTTGAATGGATGCACATCGTCGTGATAGATGAGCACACAAATACACATCATAACATTTCAATATTAGTAGTAGTCCATGTTTAAAGTTATATGTTCTTCTTGAACAAAATAAGAAGAGTATAGCTGTAGTTCAATTTTATTTTTATTTTAGAAAAAATTATTTTGAAAATGATTATATCAAAATTTATAATTATTTTTTAAATAAAGTTTTTGGCTGTTAACCTAGCAAAAAGCTGGGCTCCAACACCTTTTTGGATAGCAATGCCTAATCTATGAAAAATAAAACTACCAAAACCCCTACTAGCGTCTTTGCTAACTATACAATTCTTCAGACGCTTGAAAAAACATAAAGTATCATCACCAAGATCCCCTAAAGTAGAGAAAGCTAGGACTCCCAAACCATGACCATGTGAAATACATTTGTCCAAGTATTTAGCGTGTTTTCGTGAAACAACTTTAGATATTGCTTTCCTAAGGACAAAAGAGCGAATTCCTTCACCAGTGAAGGGTGAGACACTTGTGACATCCATACAAACATCCTGTCCGTTTTCCCAGTTGAGCACAAGAATATCAGCAGGTTTCAGACCTTTGTCATCATCCTTCAAAAAACCAAGTGAAACTTCCTTACGCGCACACCAACTTTGTAACAAATGTCAAAAATGACATCACGAACACCATCATGTCGAAACTTGGGGCCTATATCCTTAGAACAGTGAAGCGCGTGGTCCCCAAAAATGTCCATGGATTTGTTACAACTTAGGCATAAACTATTCTCAACAAACAAAGGGATGCCAAAACGATAACAAAGCACAGCACGAAACTGTCTAGGACTGATGCACTGGTTGAGCCCGCTAATAGGTACAGCCAATAAGTAGTCTTGAGCATGCTTAACTCGATTGCACTGCCATAAAATTGAATCTCTTACAGACATAGAAAATTGGTTTGGGATTTACTTCTTAACCGCATCGAAATAAGTGACTGTCAGGGAGTGCATGGAAGGGTATGTGTGTGTGTGTGGGGGGGGGGGGGCAGTGTCATCAATACAGTAAGTAGCAGATAATCCACATACCTAGATGTATCTCTGAAGTGAAAAATGATAAGCAGAACCTTTGTCCGTTGAAAATGAGTTACCAAGGATCACCTTCTACACCGAAGTAGTTTGACTCTGAGAAGCGAGGTAGCAGTAAATGCTTGTATCAGCCATGGTGTAGATGCCCAGACCTCCATCTTTGATAGGCAAGGTAGCTAATCGCTGCTGTAAGGGACAAAACCCCGCACCATCACCCGTAATTAAGAGTCTCGGGTACTTAAGTAAATGATCATCAAAAAGGGCAGTGATAGATTGCAGGGATGCAGGATTAGTAGTACGCATTGCAAAATATAATCTAGACACACCAGTGCAATTACGAAGTAGAAGCATCTCACTTTGAGGGTCCTTGAGTTTTTTGATTGCAGTCATTAATTGAACAGTTTTATTCACCCTGCTCAACAACATATCACTGATAAAGTTCAGATTTAAACTCACCGGTCCACCCAAAAGCTTGATGCCAGAGAAGGTCTACCAATATCCACGGGGAAAACACCTTCGACAGGTGCTTCAGGATCAATCGAATGCTAAAGACTTAGTTTTCTTAATATTGAGATGTAAACCTCTGTCTGATCCCTCCGTTTCGATTATCCTCAAAGCTTTCGCTACCTCCAAAGTATCGCCAATAATAGTACCATCATCAAGATACCAGGCATGTAAGTGGAGTTTGCATTGAGAAGCAATAGTCTTCACTACGGGGTGAAGAGTCCATGCGAATAATAAGGGACCAGGGGTCACCTTCTTTGAACTCCCAAAGCAGAAAACAAAATATAATGGTTGTAATATAATTTAGCAGGTCTCAAGTAACAAAATTCCACCCAGCGAGAAATACCTGGACAGTGAAGACTGACTTCTTTGATGAGCTGTGATCTACTCACCATGTTGCAAGCATTGGAAAAGTCAACAAGCAATATTGACAACTTGACCGAACGGCCTTCCTTCTCAAGAATCTGATTTACAGCATGTAAAATACTTTCCCCCCAGCAGGCACACCAACCCCGAATTGGTAATGACCCAAATAAGACAACATGTCTTTACCGACAGAGAAAGCAACCACATTCGAAACCAACCTACGCCAGACCGTGCCCACAACAATTGGCCTAATGCCACCCCCAGGTTTGACTAACGGAGTTAAGGGCGCACTAGCAATGAACTCACCCGAAACCCCGGGACATCTTCCAGCCAACCAAAGGTTGACAACCCCTGTAATTGAAGCAAGTAACTCATCCGCCACGGCTGCTGCTGCTCCACTCAATACATCGACCAAGTGCTATGCACGTAGCCCGTACGACCACAATACGTGCCTTTTGGGAAGCTCCTAATGGCTCCCAAAAAAGCTGGAGAATCTACTATGATTGCGTCCACCACATCATCATCACCAAGAACAACAGGGGAGGTGCTGGTGGGTGTTTGTCCAGTAATTCAAGGTACGTGTTTTCATTGCATGGAGCCACACCGGATGATGACAACACTCAGATGGCTACAGTGAAAAGAACACAATTCAACTTCTTCTGACAAGCAACCAAGGTAGCAACATCTTGGTTCTTCGGGTCAGCCTTCTTAGACCCATTACGGAGTGGGTCTTTAAAGCAATTTGGTAGCCAGAGTAAAACATAACGTTAGGCTCTTTCCAAGCAGCAAGAGCTTGGTTAATAGCAATGACCTGCAATCGTTTCCTGTTACCAGATTTCTTCTCCGCAGAGTTTCTCGGCTGGAACAAGTTAAGAGTGCAAGTAGGCAATAGAATCAGCTGTAACCAAACTGTCAGATTCCCGGGGCTAGCAAGTACCGTATCAAGACAAGATTTCAAAGCTCTCGAGAAGCCCAACCTACATTGAAAAGGGATGCTAGTGACAGTCGTGAATTGTCTCTGAAACACGACATTGAGAATACCAATAGAAAGGATTCCTATCACATCTTCATTTGCACGGACAGAACTATCTCTAGCCACAACCTCACACTCTGCAGCAACACAAGAGAAATCAGGGCAAGTACTAGTTACCTCAGCTGGTTTATCTAATCCATGAAGAAGAAAATCAGCACCTGCACCGTTGAGAGGCCCTGCAACAACATCTTCATGCACAACACCTTCTCGGCCCATACATGGTTTCTTCCAACTATGTAGATGCATACACCTGCAACATAGCCACATTCGTAAACCTCCCAAAATCTTCTCCCACGCCAAGTAAATGTGTAAGTTGTTGGCAGTTAAATCTCTGCAGAATGCTGCATTAGAGGATAAATGCCTGTCATATAAATGCTTCACAATGGATCCTTTGGCGTAGCCTTAGCCGTTAACTCCATCAAGGCAACTATGAAAGTGTTTGAAGGGGCAATGACAGAGATTGCTGTCTGGTATGGCATCGACCGTGGGTGGAGAAGAACCTAAGAGCACCTGGGAAAAAGGGGTAGGCAAGGTACAGGAAGAAAAAAGAAGATTCCGAGGTGGGATTCGAACATGGCTCCTCTAATTCCACACAAAGTACATATAACCAACTGTACTACACACTTGTTTTTTATTTTATTTTATTTTATTTATTTATTTTGGAAAATGTTCCTTCTCTTTTCGAAAAAAAAAAACTTGGAAAATATTATAAAAGGCTTACCAGAAGTAAGCAAGAAAGAGCTCAAAAAGCTTACAGACCCAGCTGCTTGACAAGAGTCGAAACTAAATTACGAAGAAACCGTTCCAACTCCCCATTATAATGTCTAGTCTGAACCCCTTTAATTCATCTACATTTCTCTTCCAAAGGTAGACTTGGATTTTGGCTTGCTCAATAACCCTTTGAATATCTGCATTTCCATCGTCAAAGATGTGGGGGCGAAATATCGCATAGAGAAGATCCGCAACTTCGCTCTAACTAAGACAACCATTAGCACGAAGAAGAAATAAATTAGGCGAAGAGTAATTACGCGATGACAAGGAAGAAGCACGAAGAGCAACCACGCGATAAGTACAACGCCACATTTATCAAGAAGAACACGAAGTAGCAACGCGAGAGACAACGACATCTCCCCAAAGCCTGGCGAGTAAGACAAACTGAAAAAGGATCAGCTAACGGAGATTTTACATGTGATCCTCCGTTGTCTTCTACTAATGTATTTGCCTATATAAGGATTCAAATAATAAAGAGAGAGGGAGGAGAGATAGAATTCAGTTTAAGTAAGAGACAGTTCAAAGCTATTCTAGAGAAGAAAAGAAGCCATTAGAGCTTAGTCTTTATATCATCTTCTCCATTGTAATGTACAAGACACCTTTGTGATCATTGTAAGAACATCATATACTCAATACAAAGCACTTGAGAAGGTCATATTAGTGTCAAGTGGTTTATAATATCATTAATGTTTAAATTGATTCTCATAACTTAGGCTTTGTGTTATTATCATCTCAATGGGTGTAGTTGTGGGATTTTCCGCAACTACAAAAGATTATTTTATTCCTACGGTTCCAAATGGACCAACAAAGGGAGGCAGGAATAAGTGCCCAAAGCAACTTCCCAATTAGATGACGCAAGCGGGATTTCCACCACTTGATAATGAGATCTATACAATTAGGCAATGGACCAATGAAGCGGACCGTGTCCTTAATGCAAGGGAAGAGACTAAGGCACCAAGAGAATTAATGCAATGCATTAATACTCGATAGGTGTGATGGAGGCACCTACATGTCATTTAATGGGAGCACTGCTTAAAAAAAGATCACAATGAACTGAATTATTTTTCTTCCTCACATATTTTGCTGTCAATGAAAGATTTTGTGACAAGAAAAGATCGTGCTGGATAGCAGTAAAGTACTTCCATTATTGGAGTTGCGATACAAACCTTATCAACAAATCGCAGGAAATCTCGTGATAATATTTTTCTAGTAAACCAAAGTTACGAATTTTCCTTTTAGTTTGACTTGCAAAGATTGATAAACTAGATTAAACGGTAGAAGGGACAGAGCTCCTCCATGACCATGATGGAGGCACAGAAAATAAAAAACCAAGAGAGACCTTTAGAGCATCCACAGTCATCGACCAAAACTAAAAATTTGGTCGAAAAACAGAGACACTATCGAGTGGAGTATCGAGTAAATCCTAGACTAAAACTATAAACCAAACCAAATTTGGTCTTTGGTTTAGTTATAGTCAAGCGTAATCTGCGTCTCACCTTTGATTGAGGCGTAGGCCCGTAAGTTGCTTTTGTTGATGAGACGTAAATTTAGACTCAGCCGGTTGAAACGCAACTTTAGACTCACCCGGTGGGACGTAATTAACATTTGCGCCTGATACCAAGCGGCACCATAATATTGCGCCTCATTCAAGCGCGATCACAAATTACGTCCGATAGGGCGTGATTTTAAAGTCCGCCCAACATCGGGCGCAATCACAAATACTGCTTTGTTGAATGATGGACGCAATTATAAATTCGCTTTGTTGAATCATGCGGCGCATTTATAAGTTGCGCTTGTTGAATCATGGGGCGCATTTATAAGTACCGCCTGTTACTACATGGGGCGCAATTTATATCTACGCCCCATCCTTCACCGTTTTTCAAATATTTTCGAAATTTCAACCACCATTTTCATCCCCATTATAAAAGTCTGGAACTTCCCCGTGAACACCGCCCATCTTCAACCACCATCTAACAGCCATTTTCCAAAAACATCTCTAAAAACAACTCAAACACAAGCCAAACTCTTCTTTGATTTCGAGCTTCAGCTCGATTAATCCATTCCATCACCAACAATGGAGGAACCATCAGAATCATCATCGGAAAACGGTGACATATCACCGGTAACCGAGCACATTCTATTCGAGAAATACGAGATCGGGCGTCTACTCGGTTGCGGTGCGTTCGCAAAAGTATATCACGCAAGAAACATACGAGACGAGGCGCAGTGTCGCCATTAAAGCAATCGGCAAACGAGAAGATCATCAAGGGCGGGTTGATGACAAATATCAAGAGGAAATCTCGATTATGAGGCAATTTGCATCATCCGTATATCGTCAAATTATTGAAGTGTTGGCGACAAAATCAAAGATATATTTCGTCATGGAGTTTGTGAAAGGTGGTGAGCTTTTTCGCCAAGGTGGCGAAATGTAGATTTAGCGAAGATTTGAGTCGACGGTATTTCAATGAGTTGATATCAGCTGTTGGTTATTGTCATTCTCATGGTGTTTTCCATAAGTTGATATCAGCGGATTCAATAAGTTGCGCCCCATCAGGCGTTACCACAAGTTGCGCCCCATCAGGCGTAGTTTCAATTTGCGCCCCATCAGGCGTAGTTTCAATTTGCGTCCCATTCAGGCGTAGTTTCAATTTGCGTCCCATCGGCGTAGTTCGGGATTACGTTCACACCAAACGCAAATTTAAACACCGCCCAACATCGAGCGCAACTTAAAGTTGCGTCCAACCCAAACGCACTTAATGATTTCGCCCCATATCAGACGAACCCTTCTAACTCCGCTCGACCAAATTTACTCCTGTAACGTAGTGTCTCACCACGGACTAAAACCATATCTTTAACTTTTTTTTGGTTTTTAGTCGATAGTTTTACTCGTCCCACTGCAGTTGCTCTTAGGACATTTTTGTAGCTATGGATGCGATCTAACTCAGAGCACTAGCTATAGTGGGGTTAGTACTACGTACGTACAGACAGACGTACCTAGTTGAACAGTCGGTATCAAATTGTCAATGGATCGCTAAATTACATGTTTCTAACGGTCACAACAAAGATAGAGACTTGGCCAAGAATATTTGTAATCGAAAGGAGCCTGACTGGCACTCTTTTCATATCAGTTGAGTAATACAAATTTTTCCCAGATCAAAAAAGGAAAAGAAAAAAGAGTAGCAATTTTTTTTTTCTCAATCTGGCAGTTAATTCTACGGATGACGTCACTGAATGCGTGTGACCGATTTTTAGCACTGAATGCGGATCCATACAAGTCATTCCGACAGTTTTACGCACCGTGATACATGCAGATGGATCATTCTAACAGAAGCAACATTAATTGAAGAACAGGTCATTCCGACACTTGCACATCGCAGGCGATAGATGCACATGTATTGGATAGAGACTTCCTCATCGTGATATAAATGCATATATCAATATATTATGTGATAGAGATTGGGAATACAAATAAAATGATAAAACTTGCAAGTTGTGTGCATTTGGGTATGGATCATCCATGTTGAAAGGTAAGTGTTTCTCTTGCTTAAATGAAGAAGAAGGGTGGGCCTATGTTCTAAAAATTGATAGCTAACCAACTACGGTTAGCATGTCAGTTTGGAGTTCGGAAAATGGGTCATTTGTCCAAAAAAATTTAAAACACGGTTCAAATGGACGAGTAAATAATTTTATGGGTGAAATGGACAAAAAAAAAATTAGCAAGGATGAAACTGGATTCATCCTGGCTTAAACTTAAAAAATAGCAAGGATGAAACTGGATGCATCTTGTGTAAAATAAAAATAAGAAAAAATATTTGAAAATGGACGAGGATGAAGCGGATTTACATCCTGCCTATTTTTAAATTTTGTCCATTTGTGATATCTAAATCATTGTCCTTTTCACCCGGAAATTTTGATTTTGGTCTTTTTAACCAATTTTGTGTTTGGAGTTTGACTTCGAGTACTCAGTAATATCATAGAGGTTGTTGGCTTTACTTTCGGTTCCAAGTCCAAACATCTAAGGTGGCCAATTCAGATTTCGGGTGCTTCTGAAGATCATCTATCCATTTTTCTTGATGATCTAGTGATTGAATTTACATACTCACCACAACGTGTCCTACTTTGCTAAGTGATAGGTGTAGAATACACCGTATTTACTATTTAGTAGTTTATGCTTTCTTTGCTATTTTTCTTGTAAATTATGTATTTTACGTGTGTTTTTGAGTTATTAGGTACTCGGAGTCGCACGGAGGAAAAGAAGAAGAAATCACCAAAATTGAACAAAAAGGGCAAACTTGTCATTTCATCAAGGGCGAAGACTATTTGGAGTCCATAGGTGGTTAAGGGCTCTCATTGAGGTACCCCTTATCACTCAACGGTTGGTGTTACTAACACCGGGTAGCCCTTATCCGAGAGGATGGTTATCTTTGGATAGCACCCAATTGGGTCGGTCCTATCCATGGCCCAGATCCAGGATCCAAACCGAAATCGGATCCGGACCCATTTCACAACCTAACCCTATGTCAGAGAGAACTTGTCTCTCATTCTTCATTTTATTCTTCCCATACGAAATTGAGAAAAGAGGCGATTGGCGAGCTCATGAAACAGAGACTTGAAATTGGTTGTAATTGAATCGGAGAATGGGTTTGATTTTTGGGATTGTAGATGAAATTGAAGGTTCGGTTTTCTAATTGGAAGATTCAAAAGCGATATTGAGCGAAATAGAGATTAGGGTTCTCGGATTTAAAGATGGAGAAGGTTTTGGAATTGTGCTTGGTGGATACATTGATGAGGAGAGTCATGGGTATGAATCAATTGAATGCGAGAGAGAGTTCGAGGCGAGGCGGGGATTGAGTTACGCGTTAATTGGAAGAAACGAGATGGGTAAAATGGTTTCTTTGTTGCCGGGGACGTGTTTAATGGGTTGAGTCCAAATTCAGATTCGAGAAGGTTTTTATATGGTGTTTGTCTTGATGGTGATGCTAATTTTAGCTAGGAGGTTGATTGATTGAGAATGGGTGGTTTTGGTCAAGATGGAATTAGAAGGAGAAGGAGAAGATGAATCTGGTGGGATTTTGGTAGCTATACATGGCTTGAGATTGAGCTAATTTCGATTGAGTTGTGGGTGTTCTTGAGATAGGGAAGAAATTGGGCGAGTGTCAAGAGCAAGATGGGTGTGTTGAGTTCGATTGAGAGAAGAAGCGAAATGGGTTTGATTTTCAATGGATGAACTCGGTTTGTGTGAATTCAAAATTACGGGGTAGAATCAATGATCTTTGCAATGAATGATTTGGTGAGCGGGTGGTCGATGTCTCGAGATGGAGATTTCATTTCTAGATGCATGTTAGGACAGTGTGCGAGTTGATAGCAATGAGTTTCTTGGTATACGGATAAGTGGTTCAAATGGGAGTACGGGTTGGTCGGTGATGCCGTGTTGAGCTACGGGAGCGAGTTTAATTGCAGTGAGTAGTGAGGATGGACTCAAGCGGCGAAGTAATGGGAAGAATACAAGATGTGGGTGTTTATCTTTGCTTGTTGCCATGGCCGATGATGGTGTGAAATCTGGTTGTGTGAAGCGACGTGAGGATTGAAATTTGTGATGGCTTTGGTGATGGTAAGCAATGGAATGAGTTGTGAGGAGATGTTGGCGGAGGCGAGAATGAGGGTGATGCTTTTGGGTCTCATCAAAGGCAAGGAATGCGGGGAAGACTGGAGCGATCATTTATTGAAGTTGAGGCAAGCTGGTTCAGCTGGATTCAGGGCAAGAAAGAGAGAAGCAACTCAGGCTCGCGACGCCATTGAGAATTGCAGGTACAATAAATGGAGTTGGATTGCAAGAGTGGTAATAGTTTGCAGGCTGAATGGGAAGTTGAAGAGGCAGTGGTGTTGCAGCCACAGATGGTGCCACTGTGTTGAGAGGTTCAGTGTTTGCTTACAAGAGGGATCGCAACTGCAATGCGAGGTTGGAAGTGCAACTGCGGAAACCGATCTTTGTGATCTTTGTGTTTGAATGAGAGTGCTGATTGCCAAAAATTTGTAGTGTTGATGGTTCGCAGTGAAGCGGTGTTGCAATGGTTCGGTGGGATTCGCAAGTTGAAGGCGTCTTTGTTGCCGCATATAGAGAAGGCAAGAATTGAAGTTGCAGAATGAATGTGATTGTGAAGGTTGAACGTGCAGAGAATGCAGTGGAATGATGAAGCTGTTTAGATGGGATTATGCAAGGATTTTCCCAGCTGATGCACAATGATTGTGCATTACAGGTCGGCCTGTGCAATGGCCTGAGCCAAGGCTAGTCAGCTCACTCAGCCAAGCGATGATCGACTCAATCGACTCGAGTCGACTCGACCCATACTACTCCGGACCCGGTTTGACTCGTTGACCCGAACTCGGTCTGACCCGTTGACCGGTGGCGGGTGGACTTTCAGCCACCGAGATGCTTTTCGGCGACTATTAGGCGGGATTAAGAGCATAATCCCAGTTTTCCGGCGAGCGTTTTTGGGACAGAATTTCTACACGGGTTTCTCTCTCGTGGGCCGGGTGAATTTCCAACTAATGGACTTTGAAGACAAAACCTAATTTTGGAAGGAGTGGAGCTATAAAAGAGAAGACTTTTCTCAAAACACAAATAATATCTTTTGATTCTTTTTGGCCTCTAGTTAGTATTCTAGGGTTTAGAAACATGAGACTTCTCTTTCTTCTTGTTATGAACTCCATGAATATGAGCTAGAGTTTTATTATTGGTTATGGAATAAGTTGGATTTCCAAACATGAGTTTTTGTGCAATAAATTAGTTTTCTCTCATATTATCGTTTATGATTCACCATGAATATTGTTACATGATTTGAATGCTTGTTAGTCGAGTCGCGAATCGATTGAGTTTGTTTTCATCTCTCTTGCTAGATTAGGGTTATTATACGCAAAAGTGATAATTCCGGATTGCAAGTAGCATAAGTATGATTATAGTTTGTAGTGATATATTCTTATGATCATATGTGAACCATAACCTTTGTTAAATCGGATTAGTGCGCTTTCCACGTTCGATTGCTTTGATTGGCCTGATTTCATAGAACCTAATGCATCTAGGAATTAAACTTGATTAGTGCTTTTACACGTTAGGTTGTTCCTTTAGGTAGAATTCATATTCGCATCTTTTAATGTGTTTGTTGATGGCATGAGGAGATTTGCGGGATATACTTGCGATCAAGGTATTCTAGGGTCTTTGATAAACGTTGAGATTAAATATCAATTCTAGTTATTGTGAAAAGCATGTTAGTGAATGAAAACGAAATCCTTAACCAATATCTCTTCTATCTTATTTGTTTACTTTTGTTTATTTGCTTTTAGTTTATTTTACTCTCATAAAAATCGAAAAACACCGGTAATTTATATAGGAAACCACAACAATTTGATAACCTAGACCTCTCTGTAGGATCGATCCTTTCTTGCCCTTGATATATTTATATTTTAAGTAGTAAGAAAGTGTAATTATATTTTTGACGCTTACGACCGCGGTCAAATTTTGGCGCCGTTGCCGGGGAGGGAGCGGTTGTTAATTGTTTTTGGTTTCTTATTTTTGTATTTATTTTTTGTTTTATTTTTTTTTTCTTATTTTCTGGGTTCTAACCTTAGTTTGAGAATTATTTCAGGTGCTTATTTCTATGGAAGGAGCATATTACGTGGATGGATACGGGTTTCAACCTCAACAATATGATAACTACCAATTCCATGGGTATAATCAAAACCAATTCATTGGTTATGACCAATATTCCATGGAACCTTATGGTTTTCCTCAACAACCTTATGGCGGGTACGTGTGTGAACAACCACAAGGATGGGAGGATTCTTATGCTTGTGAACAAAAAGTCTCTAACTTTATAGATAAAGTTTCCACCTTTTTACAAGAGGAATTTCAAAAAGCAAAAGAGACTACAAACGAGCAACTCCAAGAACTTCGTGAAGGTATGACTATCTTGCGAAGAGGCATTGATCAATACAAGGAGGATATGGATAATTCTAATGTGCATATGGTTTGTGATGAATATTTGATTGATGCTAATGTTGAAAAAGGCCAATCCTTGGGCACTTTCGTTGATATTTGTGTAGTTAACTCAACTCTTGATCTTAATAATGATCATTCACCTATTCAAAAGGATGAGTTTGAGATTAGCAACACTAAATTCAGCGAGGAACAATCTTATGTTGACTATGATAGTGACGGTGATTATGATACATTGCTTGAAACAACTCATGGTGACATCTCCGAGGAGTCTTTTTGGGATCAAGATGAAGATGAAGAGGAATATGTCGACACTTGTGTAGATTACTCAAGCATTGATCGTAATAATGATCAAGAGCCTATTCAAAGGGTGGACCTTGAGGATGATGCATTTTCTAGTGTTCTAAAAAAGTTTCTTATGATAAAATTTGGATCCGCAAAAGAGTATGTGCCTTACAACAAAGAGGAGTGTGTTGAGAATGAAACCGTTATAACCAATATTGTGGAAGACCCAATTGAGCTTGCAAATGATTGTAATGATGATGTTTATGTCGAGACTTTGGTTATGGCGAAAGCAGGATGAAGAATGGTTGCAAGGTTTGATAGAGGATGATATACAAGAGGTGAATAATTCACTTGAGTTTTTCAAGGATGAAGAGGATTCCGTGATACAAGAGATTGTGAAAGGTTTATCTAACCCTTTGCCTATTGTTTCTTCTCCTTTACCTCTTATTGGTTTGAATATATGTGCTTCGAAAACATTGTTGAATGACTTTGTTTCTCGTTTTCCGCCATTAGAGATACTTGATTCTCATACTATGCAGGTTATGGAACCAGAAACCATGGAGGTACCCGACTCATATATTCTTTATGCACTTCCATGTGTGGACAAGAATAAGTGTGGGGGAAACTTTTACCGGTTCATAGCTTCACTTTTGTTTTATATTACTAATATTTGTGTGAAGCTAGTGTTTGCAAAACAGGTTCTATGGACGGATCCCCAACTTTTCCGATTATTGGTGTATGGGGAATGAATCTTACAAGAAGCTAAGTCGGGCCGTCGACTTTAAAACAAGCGCTAAGTGGGAGGCAACCCACCGGTTTTGTATCTTTATCCTTATCTTTTTACTTTTATGCATTTGCTTTTATCTTTATTTTCTTTGTTTTTGCATATTATTTGCGGAATTTCCCACCTTGACTTTCTTTGGACGATTCAATTTTACATTGAGGACAATGTAAAGTTTAAGTGTGGGGGAGCATTTATATGTTTTAGTTTGTTTTATGCCTTTTAAAAACAAAAAAAAAATCAGAAAAATAGAAAAACCAAGAAAAAATTTGTGCTTTTGAATTAAGATATCTAGAAACTTGTGCCTTTAGGATGACACCATTAGTGGATGGAACCATTTTGAATGCGGGAGTTGAGGAACCAATTAACTAAAAGGAAGAATATAGCTCGAAATCACAAATTAACATGATAGTTGTTACCATATCTCGGAATATCACCATATCACATTTATTTTTATTTTTCCATATTTATCTATTGTTCTCTAAGTGCTTTGGTGGGTCACTAAACATCGACGTGTTATTACTGCTAGGATGAAATAGAGTGATTGAGTTACTAAAAAAAAAAATGATGAAAAAAATATATAAAAAAAAAAAAAAAAAAAAAAAAAAAAGAGACCGACCAATTAGACCAAAACGGAATAAAAAGATACTTGGGAATAGCAGTATGTGTGAAACGTAGTCCCTGTCTCCGTCGCCTAAACAAGCGTGGAATGCAGGATCCAAGGCAACTATCATGTACTTGCTGACAAGAAGCATGCGCTTGGATCCAAAAGATCTAATCATGCCGTCTAAAAAAAAAAAAAGAGATATTGGATCCAGTTTGATCCAATCATATAAAAAAAAAAAAAAAAAAAAAAAAAAAAAAAAGAGAAGAAATTATTATTGTGTTGAATAAAGTCACTCTTGGTTCCCTTGTATATGCCAATTGATTTGATGTAGCATTCAGCACCAAGTAGCTCAATCCAATAGGATTAGGTTCATCTTAGCAAAGTGACCTTTAATGAGATATAGGAAACATCGAACACTTGTGAATATTCGCCAACATCTACATCTATATCCATCTTCTTAATCTTTTCATTGTGATTGTGGTTTGTTAGTTTCCGAGTATTGTGGCTTGTTCGACTATCTAATTAGAGTTTATTTACTAATATATGAATTGAATTTGCAAGGTACCTCCTCCTGTAGTCATTTTGGATTCGTTCATTGATTTGTCACGAATAGACGGAGTTTGAAATATAGGTTTTGTAGGTATATCTCTAGTAAACCTTCACGAGACTATAACTCGTCCACTAGGGACACCTAGGGGTTTAAAGGCTTGTTATTTATGCTAAAAGTGACCGTAGCCTCGACGACACGGAGTTGTTGTATTTTAATTTTGTTTGATTTGCTCGAGGACTAGCAAAGTCTAAGTGTGGGGGAATTTGATAGGTGTATAATACACCGTATTTACTATTTAGTAGTTTATGCTTTCTTTGCTATTTTTCTTGTAAATTATGTATTTTACGTGTGTTTTTGAGTCATTAGGTACTCTGGAGTCGCACGGAGGAAAAGAAGAAGAAATCACCAAAATTGAACAAAAGGGCAAACTTGTCATTTCATCAAGGGCGAAGACTATTTGGAGTCCATAGGTGGTTAAGGGGCTCTCATTCGGGTACCCCTTATCACTCGGCGGTGGGTGTTACTAACACCGGGTAGCCCTTATCCAGAGGATGGTTATGCTGGATAGCACCCAATTGGGTCGGTCCTATCCATGGCCCAGATCCGGATCCAAACCCGAAATCGGATCCAGACCCATTTCACAACCTAACCCTATGTCCGAGAGAACTTGTCTCTCATTCTTCATTTCATTCTTCCCATACGAAATTGAGAAAGAGAGGCGATTGACGAGCTCATGAAACAGACTTGAAATTGGCTGTAATTGAATCGGAGAATGGGTTTGATTTTCATGGATTGTAGATGAAATTGAAGGTTCGGTTTTTCTAATTGGAAGATTCAAAAGCGAGATTGAGCGAAATAGAGATTAGGGTTCTCGGATTTAAAGATGGAGAAGTTTTGGAATTGTGCTTGGTGGATACATTGATGAGGAGAGTCATGGGTATGAATCAATTGAATCGAGAGAGAGTTCGAGGCGAGGCGGGGATTGAGTTACGCCGTTAATTGGAAGAAACGGGTAAAATGGTTTGCTGTTGCCAGGGGACGTGTTTAATGGGTTGAGTCCAAATTCAGATTCGAGAAGGTTTTTATATGGTGCTTGTGCTGATGGTGATGCTAATTTTAGCCGGAGGTTGATTGATTCAGAATGGGTGGTTTTGGTCAAGATGGAATTAGAAGGAGAAGGAGAAGATGAATCTGGTGGGATTTTGGTAGCTATACATAGCTTGAGATTGAGCTAATTTCGATTGAGTTGTGGGTCTGTTCTTGAGATAGGGAAGAAATTGGGCAGAGTGTCAAGAGCAAGATGGGTCTGTGTTGAGTTCGATTGAGAGAAGAACTGAAATGGGTTTGATTTTCAATGGATGAACTCAGTTTGTGTGAATTCAAAATTACAGGGTAGAATCAATGATCTTGCAATGAATGATTTGAGCTGAGCGGGTGGTCTGATGTCTCTGAGATGGAGATTTCTGTTCTAGATGCATGTTAGGACAGGTCTGAGTTGATAGCAATGAGTTTGCTGGTATCTGGATAAGTGGTTCAAATGGGGGTACAGGTTGGTCAGTGATGCCGTGTTGAGCTACTGGAGCTGAGTTTAATTGCAGTGAGTACGGGGATGGACTCAGCGGCCAGTAATGTGAAGAATACAAGATGTGGGTGTTTATCTTTTGCTTAGAAGTCATTGCCATATTTTGATGGTGTGAAATCTGGTTGTGTGAAGCGGCGGGATTGAAGGTGTGATGGCTTTAGTGATGGTAAGCAATGGAATGAGTTGTGAGGAGATGTTAGCGAGTGAGAATGAGGTGATGCTTTTAGGTCTATCCAAGGGCAAGGAATGCAGGGAAGACTGGAGCTGATGGCTGTTGAAGTTGAGGCAAGCTGGTTCAGCTGGATTCAGGGCAAGAAAGAGAGAAGCAACTCAGGCTCGCGACGCCATTGAGAATTGCAGGTACAATAAATGGAGTTGGATTGCAAGAGTGATAATAGTTTGCAGGCTGAATGGGAAGTTGAAGAGGCAGTGGTGTTGCAGCCACAGATGGTGCCACTGTGTTGAGAGGTTCTGGTGTTTGCTTACAAGAGGGATCGCAACTGCAATGTGAGGTTGGAAGTGCAACTGCGGAAACTGATGTTGTGATGTTGTGTTTGAATGAGAGTGATGATTGCCAAAAGGCTGTAGTGTTGATGGTTCGCAGTGAAGCAGCGGTGTTGCAATGGTTGCGACAGGACTGCAAGTTGAAGGCGTGCTGTTGCCGCATATAGAGAAGGCAAAGTGAAGTTGCGAGAATGAATGTGATTGTGAAGGTTGAACGTGCGAGAGAGAATGCGGTGGAATGATGAAATTGTTTAGATGGGATTATGCAAGGATTTTGGTGATGCACAATGATTGTGCATTACGGTGGTCGGCTTTGTGCAATGGCTCGAGCCAAGGCTAGTCAGCTCACTCGGCCCAAGGCGGTGGATGACTCAATCGACTGGTCCGACTCACCCATACTCCGACTCGGACCCGGTTTGACTCGTTGACCCGAACTCGGTCTGACCCGTTGACCGAGTGGCGGGTGGACTTTGCCAGCCACCGAGATGCTTTTCCGGTGACTATTCCGGCGGGATTCCGGACATAATCCCGATTTTCCGTGCGAGCGTTTTTGGGACGGAATTTCTACACGGGTTTCTCTCTCTCGTGGGCGGGTGAATTTCAACTAATGGACTTTGAAGACAAAACCTAATTTTGGAAGGAGTGGAGCTAAAAAGAAGACTTTTCTCAAAACACAAATAATATCTTTTGATTCTTTTTGGCCTCTAGTTAGTATTCTAGGGTTTAGAAACATGAGACTTCTCTTTCTTCTTGTTATGAACTCCATGAATATGAGCTAGAGTTTTATTATTGGTTATGGAATAAGTTGGATTTCCAAACATGAGTTTTTGTGCAATAAATTAGTTTTCTCTCATATTATCGTTTATGATTCACCATGAATATTGTTACATGATTTGAATGCTTGTTAGTCGAGTCGCGAATCGATTGAGTTTGTTTTCATCTCTCTTGCTAGATTAGGGTTATTATACGCCAAAGTGATAATTCGGATTGCAAGTAGCATAAGTATGATTATAGTTTGTAGTGATATATTCTTATGATCATATGTGAACCATAACCTTTGTTAAATCGGATTAGTGCGCTTTCCACGTTCGATTGCTTTGATTGCCTGATTTCATAGAACCTAATGCATCTAGGGAATTAAACTTGATTAGTGATTTTACGTTAGGTTGTTCCTTTAGGTAGAATTCATATTCGCATCTTTTAATGTGTTTGTTGATGGCATGAGGAGATTTGCGGGATATACTTGCGATCAAGGTATTCTAGGGTCTTTGATAAACATTGAGATTAAATATCAATTCTAGTTATTGTGAAAAGCATGTTAGTGAATGAAAACGAAATCCTTAACCAATATCTCTTCTATCTTATTTGTTTACTTTTGTTTATTTGCTTTTAGTTTATTTTACTCTCATAAAAATCAGAAAACACCCGGTAATTTATATAGGAAACCACAACAATTTGATAACCTAGACCTCTCTGTGGGATCGATCCTTTCTTGCCCTTGCTATATTTATATTTTGAGTAGTAAGAAAGTGTAATTATATTTTTGACGCTTACGACCGCGGTCACTAAGAGATGTGATTTAGCGCTCACTCTTCATGAGTACTTGCTTACCCATGACTTTGCGGTGTTTACATCTCTTGCAGCATGAATGTACTACAAGAATATCTAAATCCGGAGAATGATTTGTTGTTCAGTTTATATTTATACGCCTTTAAACAGCGAGGTTGGATAAGTTATGAATAAAACAAAACTAAAAGAAATACAAATGCTTACATATTATTTTTTTCATGACGTACTACTTGCTGGAAAATTAACACTAAAATAGGGTGAAGAAAAGAATGTTATCTTTGGGTTCAAGGCTCTAATAATAGATTTTTTTTGAAAATTATTCGACCCTTCCCAATAAGATTGACGGGTGCAAATAGGTCAATGAATATTGCCGTCAGGATACTTGAAGCCCTACAACAATGTTGGATTCAAAGCTTGAACCTTGACCCAACCAAGAACACACAGGTTTTGATTCTGATGATGCTTGTTAGAGAGAAAACAGAGAGAGTTTGTGTTTTGAATGGAAAAGAAGGATTTTATTTATAGAGAGTTTAACATCTGCGGAAGATGACTCTTCATCTCTAACAGGCATCTTTTCAGAGCGAATAGACATCTCTACCAACAATGGTGTCTGTTGGGGAAAACGAAGTTTCTGTTCGGTTATCTAACTGTCATTAGAAACCCTATCACCGAACTCCGTTGAAGCGCCTAATTAAGGGTTTGTTGAAAATATCCAACAGTACTGTTGAAAATATCCAACAGTACTGTCGCCTAGTCGTCCATATACTCAGTCAATAGCATCAATGGAAATTTATTGAAGCGGCGCCAAATAATATGTGTTCAAGTCTTTGATGCACACACGTAATGGTTATAAACGTAGGAAATCAATGTTTAAGTTCACAATATGAAAACAAAGTGAAAATATCATTTGAGTTTAATCAATCTTGCACAATTTTGTCTCTTGATAGTTCACGCTGATTCAACAACAGTCGACCAGTTAACTTGACCAATGCTGATCCCGATCGACTAGTTGAACAACGACACTTTAGGCTAGAAATGATATTTGGAAACAACATTTTTGTAGTTGCAGGAAATCCCACAACTAACACCCCAATAACAATTTCTAGATCTAAACTTATTTAACATGAAAATGAAGATAAAGATAATGGAAATGTAAAATAAGACACAAGATTTACGTGGTTCGATCAATGTGATCTACATCCACGGGGTTAGGGTTCTTTACTATGATTGTTTGTAATTACATTTGGATTACATTGAGACTCCATTAATGAATATTTGGAGCTCTAGGTTGATGAAGGAAGAAGAAGGAGATAATAATAATACAAATTATGTTTTCTCTCTCTCTACAAATGTGTCCTCCCTAAAGTGTGTCTCTCCCCTTTTCTCTCTCCTGCCTTTCTCTTTATATAGGTGTTTACATAGTGGATGACAGCTCACATATAGTGGAATACAGCTCACGTTGTCTTATGCTCCCGCTACGTTCTCGCAGGTTCTTGCTACATTCTCGCAGACTCTTGTTATATTCTCGAGCTAAGAGGAAATGAATGCATCTCGCACACTAACAAATGTGTTGTGCGATATTTTGATCCTACAATTTTTTTTCATAATAGAAATCAAACACACAAGTTCGGTACACATAGAAATCACAGGAATCCACGTATGACTGTGGTAAATCCACGTAGTCATTATTATTACATGCACACACAAGTTCCATACACAGAGAAGTCACCGAAATCTTTTTTTTTTTGATCGGCAAAGATAATGATATTAATCAAGAAGGAAAACTCAGCAAAAATACTGAGCCCAGAAGTAAATGCGAAAGAAAAACTAGAGCGGATCAAAGAATTTTGATCTCCAATTTACAATGATATCGTCAAGAACAATATCGCTAAAACAGTTTAAAGACTTAACCCAAGAAAAGTGTGGGTACAAAATACCGCACACTCATTTTGTATCTTGATAACTCTATTGGTATCAAGCGAACACAAACGCGTAAGACATATCCAGAATGACGAACCAGATGATGTCACCTAATCACGAGTAAAGTGTGAAGATCCATGCGGAAGTAAAGAGATCGTGCGGCAATGGTGTTACTCCCATACGACATTGACGCACGTCAGATCCGAAATATGGGGCTTTATTAGTTGTCTTCCACTATGTAAACTCCTATGTAAGGAGCCAAGCGTCTTTGTAAGAGGGAGAGATCCTTTTAGAGAGCTTAGACAAGATATTTAGGAGAGAGAAAGCTTAATTATTTCCCAAGTTAGGGTTTTCACACAACTTTGTATTTGATTGAAAGATTTAATAAAGTTCTTGAGATTCTTATGAGGATTTCTTAGATTTTTCTATAGATTTTACTAAGGGTGTGGTTGTGAGATTTCTCGCAACTACATTTTGGCGCTAGAAATTAGCTCGGAATGATGTACCCTGTTAGTGAATTTCTTTAAAAACAAGTTTAAACTTGTACATAGTTTTTGATCGATCTATTTACAACCTTTGAGAGTTTCGGAAATCTAGATCTAAAAGATTGAACCAAAGGTTTTTATCTCAGAAAAACAGATTTCATTAGTAAAGTTTTCAGATCTTTAGTACGTCAATAGAAGAACAATTACAGGTTTAAGAAATTTGGTAAAGTTATTGATTTCGCACAAATGGACGAAACAAGTAGCAAAGTATGGATCCAACTAGGGTTGTTCATGGTCGGTTTTGGTTCGGTTTCCAGCCAAACCAAAACCGAAACCAATACTATCAGTTTCTAAAAATCTAAACCAAACCAATCCATTAACCATTGGTTCGGTTTCTAAATGGTTTTAGTCGGTTTCGGTTTGTTCCATTGGGTTAATGGAAAACCGATTGTATGTCAGTTTTCTGAAACTTACAATTCAAATCTTTAGAAAAAATAACACATTTGAATTTTTTAACCTACCTGAAGAATGTAATTAACACACAAGCGTGGTTCATAACTCAAGTTTATAGGCATAGTTCAAAACATAAACATTACAGATTCAAAATACATAAACTCCAAGTTTTGCATGTTCCAAATATGATCTCGTCTGGGTAAGGGTAGAACTTAGGTTTACAAAGTGTGAGATGGACGGGGTAGATTAAATCTATCTGATTTTAATCAACTGCCTATACTTATCGGTTTTCCATTGGTTTTTGTTGGTTTTTCATTGAGGTCAAACCAAACCGAACCATTAATGTCGGTTTCCAAATTTTTTTACCATAACCAATCCATTAGTAAATGGTTTGGTTCGGTTTCTTCCTTATCAGTCTGGTTCATTCCGGTTCCGGCGGAAAACTGATCGCTGTCGTAAGCAACACAAATATAATTACACTTTCTTACTACTCAAAATATAAATATAGCAAGGGCAAGAAAGGATCGATCCCACAGAGAGGTCTAGGTTGTCAAATTGTTTCGGTTCCCTATAAATAATCTAGGGGTTTTGTGATTATAATAAACTCAAATAAAAGCAAATAAAGAAAGTAAACAAATAAGATAGAAAAGATATTGGTTAAGGATTTCGTTTTCATTCACTAACATGCTTTTCACAATAACTAGAATTGATTTTTAATCTCAACTTTTATCAAAGACCCTAGAATACCTTGATCGCAAGAATATCCATAAAATCTCCTCATGCCATCAACAAACACATTAAAAGATGCGAATATGAATTCTACCTAAAGGAACAACCTAACGTGTAAAAGCACTAATCAAGTTTAATTCCCTAGATGCATTAAGTTCTATGAAATCAGGCCAATCAAAGCAATTGAACGTGGAAAGCGCACTAATTCAATTTAACAAAGGTTACGATTCACATATGATCATAAGAATATATCACTACAAACCATAATCATAATATGCTACTTGTATTCAAGGAATATCACTTTTGCGTATAATAAACCCTAAACTAGCAATAGATGTGATTAGAAGTTCTACCAATTCGCAACTTGACAAAACAATCAATCAATCATAAAACAATATTTTCGTGAGAATTGCAAACGATAGATATGAGACAAAACTAATATATTGAATCAAAGAATCATATTATGTGAAATCCAACTATTCCATAACCAATAATAAACTTAGGTACTCATATTCATGGAGTTCATCACAAGAAGAAAGAGAAAAGACTTCATGGTTCTAAACCCTAGAATAAGAGAAAAAAGATAATAATAAAACGTAAAAAGATCTCCCCAAATTGTGCCTAGGCTTCTCTATATATAGAATTTTATAACCTCCTCTTGAAGAAACTAGGAAACCTAGCAAAAAATAGGAAAGTGTCCGTGCATCACCCCGTGCAAAGTGAGAATTTCCAAAATAAGCCACTGCCAAATTCACACGTCCAAGGCTTGGCCGGAAAAAGAATTAAGAGAACCAGATGGGCTCACGTCAAAACTGGAGAAAACCAGCCCTTTATAACATTAGCTTTGTCGGTCCATTGGGCCCGACAAGGCATTTTTTTACTTCCCAAATTCTCTCGGGAACTCGTGGATATGGTGGCTGTGAGAAATATTCTGGGTTACTCAGAACTCGATCACTTCTCGGCTCCTTCTTTCTCTCGACTTCATTAACTCCCTTTTGACAACTCGAACCCGATCACCAACCATTACTGCCATCACTCATACGTGGAAACCTTCTTCTTCTTAAACATCATCCATGGCGAAAACGACACAACCTCTATCCGTTCTATAACAACAGCTCCAAACTCATATTCTCTGCCATCGCCATCCCTGTTATACTCAGGTTCTCTTCGATCACTGCGGCACTGCCCCTATACCTTGAACCCACGAACTCAGCCATACTCCTCCATCGTTATTTCCTCGAGCTCCATCAATACCTTAACCCCTGTATGATCCGAGTTCTTCTCAATCGATTCCAATACCCTCCATCATCTCTGTCTTCAGTAGCTGCAGCTGAAAGCTTCTGCAATGTAACCAATGCAAACTGCAGGATCTTTCCTAGATAGTCCATGTCAGTGAGAATATCGACATCTATAGCTTCGAAAATCTCTTGCTTCCAACTTTGAGGAGCCATTCCGCAAAGGCCATCCCTCACCTCCCTCATTAGTTCAATTATACGGCCATAGTCGGGATCATCCTGCTTCATAGACTCCGCAATTCCATCCCAGAAAGCATTCTCCATCGTCTCTCTTACTTTGGCTGGACACCATTTTGATCCCCATCGCTGATATCAATACTGTCAGCAAAAGCATGGCGGTTCTCATGGACAATCTCATTGACAAGCATTTCATTCTCTCTGTTCACTTTCTCATCTGAAGAAGATTCCAATCGACTATCTCTGTCCTCCCTTCCACTCAGTTCTCAGCATAACCACAGCTCCTTCCATCGTCGACAAGCAACAACAACAGCATGGGCCATCTCGTCATCACCGTCATCATCATACTCGAGCAGCATCTTAGCTTCCGTTCAACCGTCGGAAATATACTCGAGTTCCACAGCTCTATCAATCACCTCTGCTCACAGCTCGAGCAACAATATTTCCATTACATGCTTCTCCTCTTGAGCTCAACTCTCCTGAACCTCGTTTACTCGGCCTCAGCGCTAATCTCTCTAACCAACGAATAATGACATCACTCCATCTCTACCAAGCTCTTCTCGGTAACCAATAACTCGATATCCTTCTCGGTTCATAATCCATCTTCATCTCTCGGTAATGGCAGCCTCAAGCTCATCGATATCGGCGTGAGACCTTCTTCCTTTACGTTAGATTCTTGCCAAGATCACAAGCTTCTTCCATTCGTGCCCAGCATCTCCATCGTCACCGTAATGGCGACAAGCCAAAACCATCATCGACCGCATCAATGGTTCTCGGAAACCAAACTTCCGCTTTAGGCCTCTTACGGTGAAATATGAAGATGAAGGTGCCCATAATAAAATGGTGGTGCCCTTTAGTACTATTTGAATTCTAACTTCCCCATTTGTAAACGACCGAACTGCCTTTAGCAGTTCCTTGAACTCAACTGCCCCTTAACATACGAGAGGGTCCCTTAGCGATCTTCATTCAAGCTGTCGGTCTGGAAGGCGACAGTTTTTGTTCAGACTTCATTCTTGTTTCGCCCATAACTTCTTCATACGATGTCGGAATGACTCCATTCTTTCGGCATTGTCTTCATCTTCTCGTCCTCTACACAATGAAAAGTAGAATTCTTGTATTTGAACGAGTTCCAATTGGTCTTTTTGCTCCAAATGACTCCATTGCACCTAATAACTCAAAACCAATATAAGATACATAATTTACAAGAAAACTCGCAAAGAAAGCATAAATACTAGATATAAAATTAGGTGTTTTACAACACCTATCAAAAACCGAAACCATGTTCAGCCCTAGATCCAACAGAAGAACAATTACACAAGCGAGGTAGATGTTAAAACACAAAGCAAACAAATAGAAGCAGTAAGGATCATCAGAGTAACAGATGGAAGCAGGAGTATACAATGTAACTCAATAATAAAAACGTATATCAATAATTTTCATGCAGGAATCACAGGAAAAATACATAAGTGCGATTTTGAAGGAAAGAAAATCTTGACAATGGAAAAAATATCTCCCTTTAAGGAGTGGGAAAAACAGAAGATAACATTTGCAGCGGATGAGATACCAGAAGAAAATTTAAGGCGAACGGATCACATGGTGGTTACCGTAACAGCAGAGCGAATGGGAAGGAATGAAAGCGTGAAAACATTAGAAGAATGGGCGGTAGACAGAACCTTGGTAGACACGGGTAGTTCGGCAGATATCTTGTTTTACCGCGTATTCAAGAGTATGGATACAAAGACGCGGATATGACGCTCTCAACATAAAACATTACTGGTTTTGATAAAACTACAACAAAACCAAAAGGCGAGATAACCATGCGAATACTGTTGGGAGAAATAGAAACGTAGATAACTTTATGCTAGTTAATGTAGAATCACCATACAATATGCTATTGGGACGACCATGGGTGCATGCGATAAAAGGAGTAGCGTCGACTCTTCATCAATGCGTGCGTTTCCCTATACCAAGTGGAATAGACGAAATCAAAGGATATACTAGGAGTGCGAAAGTCTGCAATCAAATAGATGTAAAGAATTATGAAGGACGTGCAAAGAAGCGGAAGGATAGATGGAGAAAGGCAAGAGAATCAAAAAAGGAAGAGGAACTGAGAATATACATGATAAGAGCACAAGAAGTGAAAGGAATACCAAGCGAGATCCCGGAGAAAGAAGGCGAACCGATACACAAAATAAAAGAGCCAACACCACAGGGAGAACCAAAGGCGAACTTCACCGCAGCAGAACCAACGAAAGACATCAACGTTGGAACATAAAAGGAACCAAAGATATTAAATATCGGAAAAAAAATGGACAAAGAAGAAGAAGAAAGGAAAATCGATCTCCTTCGGTAATATATGGATGTTTTCGTGTGGAGTATGGATGAGATGCCAGGCATAGATCCTAATGTCGCATGTCACAAGTCAGATATCAACAAAAACGCAAAGCCCTTCAAGCAAAGGATAAGGAAGATAGCAACTACATATCATCCTCAAATAGAGGCGGAGTTGCAGAAAATGTTGGATGCGGGAATAATCAGACCAGCAAAGTACCCAGAGTGGATAGAAAATATGGTTGTTGTGCCAAATAAAAATAAAGGAATACGGATCTGCATCGACTTTAGTGACCTGAATAAAGCGTGCCAAAAGGACATCTTTCCACTTCCAGATATACCACAAATGGTAGAAGCGGTATCAGGACATGAAAGATTATCATTAATGTATGGATATTCAGTCTACAATCAAATCCCATTGGCGGAAGAAGATCAAGAACACACGGCTTTCTTCGCGCCAAGAGGATTGTATTGTTATAATCAAATGCCTTTTGGTTTCAAAAATGCTGGAGCGACGTATCAAAGAATGGTAGAAAATTTATTCTCGAAATGGGTGCATACGACGTTAGAGGTCTATGTAGATGACATGTTGGTGAAAAGCAAAAAAGCGAAAGATCATGTTGAAAACTTGAGAGAGATATTCAACAGATCACGACAATTTAAGATGAAGATAAACCCGACAAAGTGCATCTTTGGAGTCGCATCAGGGAAATTTTTAGGTCACATTGTATCAAAAGAAGGAATAGAAGTCGATCCAGAAAAGGTGCAAGCGGTGCGTGACATGCCATCACCCACAACTGTGAAAGATGTGCAGAAATTAAATGGGCTTCTAGCATCATTAGGGCGGTTCATTTCGCGCTCATCAGACAAGTGCAAACACTTTTTCAACATCCTAAAGAAGGGGAACAAATTCGCATGGACATAAGAGTGCGAGAAAGCATTGCAAAGCATTAAGAACTATCAAATGAATTTATCCATTTTGCAGAAAGCAGAATCAGACGAAGAGCTATTAATATATCTAGCGTCAACACCGCACGCATTAAGTGCTATCTTACTTCGCTTGGATCAAGGAGTTGAAAAGCCAATATACTACATAAGCAAAACCTATAATGTTGCAGAGAAAAATTACTCAAATATTGAGAAACTTATCCTTGCATTAGTCTATGCAACACAAAAGCTCAGAATCTATTTTCAAGCTCATAAGATTAAAGTAATGACAAAGATAACAATTGAATCTGTAATGAAGAATTCAAAAAGATCGCGAAGAATAGAAAGATGGAACGTGCAAGTAGGGAACTTTGGAATCAAGTATGAAATACTATCTTCCCCAAAATCACAAGTCATCGCAGATTTCTTGGCAGAATTTCCATTAGAAGAAGATGAACATGTAGAAGAAATGATGGATATAGATAAAGAACAAGGAAATCCTAAGAACTGTTTGAGATAGTAACCCAAATAGATGGGAGATCTTGGTGGACGGATCATCAAATGAAGAAGGAAACAGAATTGTAATAGTATTCATTTCGCCAAAAGGAGCAAGAGTGGCTTACTCATTTAGGTTGGAATTCGCATCCACCAATAATGAAACCGAGAAACGTATTGATGCCGATCTACTCAACTAATCAATCCAATCTACCACAAGGATAAACTGATTATAGTTGGATCCTCTTTAACTGAAACAAGTATTGTGCACACCAAAGATTATGAACCCAAATCAGAAATCTTCAAAGTCTTCTTTGTCTTCAAATCTTCTTAGATCTTCAATAAACACCTGCACACAATCAACTTGAATCTCTTGTGATCAATCACGCACACAACGGAGTCTTTTAACAATGGATTATCACAAGACGTCTTTATATCTACAAATTGGTCTAAAGATCCTCGTCGAAACTTCGATCTAGTTTGAGTGAATCTTATATCAGAAGAGAAGATTCTCAAGCATAAACAAACTAGGTGCAATCAAAGTTCAACAACCGTTAGTCAATCAAATCAATCGAAAACTAATAATAAACCGCAATTATCTAGTTTCCCACCAACGGTACTAATAGAGCTTCTCAACCCCAAAGAAATCTTTAAACCCAGCGGTCGTAAGAGATTTCTCCTAATTAGGTTACTTTCCTCTCCGAATAGGCGGCCCCACCTGTAACAACACAACTAGGTAGTTTTGCTGGCTCTTAGGATTAGTTTGCTAGAAATGCAAACTTTGATATTTATAGACCAAGGAAGTTTGGACACCAAGGAATTTTCAAAACCGAAAATATCCTCAAGATATGCAATATATTCCAGATTCGGTTTCCATAATTCCTGGAAATGCTTTGTCCAAACATTGACCGAAAATCTCTTAGAAAATCTCAAATTAGTAAATGCACATTACCAATTTTCATTTTCCAAAAATAAAATTAAAAACCTTAATTAAGAGATTCTCGACTTATTTTTCGATCCGGGATTTTCCTTTAGCTATTAAGGAATATCTTTGAACAATAAAAGATAAGCGTTACTGCACATGTTCAAAGTATGTCGACATCTTTACTTTGTAAGTTCTCTTTCATACTTACAATCTTGAAACCGATTTGCCACACTTCTAAACGAATTTAGAATTGATTCATATGACTTTCAAGAACTATGTGATTGATTAAGAACACTCAATCACAAATCATGGGTTTCACGGTTCTACCAAAACAAGTTTTGTTTCTACCTCCATGTGAGTATTGTGCATAGTCACACTAGCTTTCCAAAAATTCAGTTGACTAGGTACTAGGATCGGTTCCCCACATACTTATGGTAACTACTTGTATTTGCTGCACATGTCCGTAGGATCGGCTCCCCTTTCACTAAAAACTTGTTGCACATGTTCATAGGATCGGTTCCCCCATATACTAAAAGCGTGTTGCACCTCTTACAAGGATCGATTCCCCTTTTGTGATCGGTTGCACCTCTTCATAGGATCGGTTCCCCTTTGCCTAGAGTTGGCCATACCAATAACACTAAATCGATCATACCATCTCAGGTGATTACTTAAGATCGGTTTCACTAATAAAAGTAATACCAATACAAAAGTCAGGCCTTGTGAATAGTTTTACCAAGAACATAAATAAGTAATGAGCGGTTATACTAATCACACATATTGGTAGTTCAAAAGATATGCAATGAATCACAATACCAATAAGCCTAGCGATTTCGATTCACGAAACAAGTTCATGAATTTACTTCCTTTAAACTAATGTAAAACATTGTTTCCTAGGATGAAATCTTCACCTCATACCAATAAATAATCACAATAGCATTCAAACGATTATGTCGATGTCTTATATACGAAGTTCAAAATATAAGCGTTATACTCCGTATTGTATTCCTTAATACTACGTCTAACTAGAGTGTAATCATTCATGCTTCATGATTATATTTTCAATATGCACGACTTGAAAGATACGTTAGGGAATGAAACAGTTCAAGTCAAATATCACTAACCTCAAGTGGAAGGATGATGTTGTTGTTGTAGCTCCTTACTTCTTCACTTCTTCAAGTCTTCGCAATACTTGTAATGTCTCATATTCTAATACTTTCAAGCTAACCTATACGAAGTTGACTCTAGTACATAATCAAGCGATTCTTTAAGTGAGTTTTGGTTCACTAAAATATGACAACCAAACTTGACATACCAACGCTTGGTGGGTTCAACCGAGCTATGCTCTAACAGAATTCCTGCGAAGTAAAGAGGAAGATTAAAAGAAAGATTCACGAAGCACTATGAAGATTCACGAAGCACTATGAAAAGAAAATTTAAGGCTTACCAAGCCCATTATAGCAGCATGTTGCTGGGTAGACAAATTTAGCGAGCAGTTTACCAAGAAGGATTGATCCTCATCAAGGAAAGTGTCTGAACTGAAAGAAGCCAAAGATTCAAGAGCAGGTGATCTGAGAGAAGCACTTCCCCGACCTGAAATGAAGATCTTCTTCAGAAAATCCATGTCAGGGACATAGGCATGATCTTCCACTTCATAAACCTTCTTTTTGTCCTTGTGTTTGTAGTTGCAGGAAATCCCACACTACACCCCTCACTATATTTTGTAGATCTAAATCTTATTAATGATATGAATTTCAAATATAAGTGCTAGAAATTTAAATAGACACATAAGATTTTTTACGTGGTTCGATCAATATGATCTACATCCACGATTCTTCACTATGATTGTTGAGGTTACATTGGTATTACATTTACAATCTCCATTAATGGATATTTTCTAGAGCTCTAGATCTAGTTTTAGAGGAAGAAGATGATAAAGAAAATAAAGTTTCTCCCTCAAAAATATCTCTCTCTTCCTAAAAGTGTCCTCTCCAAATTATTCCTCTCCTTTCTCTCTCCTGCTCTCCTCTTTATATAGGTGTTTACATAATGGATGACAGCTCACATACAGCTCATATTCTCGCGAGCCTTTTAATGATTTCGCAGGCTCTCGCTACCTTCTCTCGAGACATTCTCGCGAGCCCTTTAATGATTTCGCAGGCTCTCGCTACCTTCTCTCGAGACACTCTCGCGAGTCTTGCTACCTTCTCTCGAGACACTCTCTCGAGTCTTGCTACCTTCTCTCGAGACACTCTCGCGAGTCTTGCTACCTTCTCTCGAGACACTCTCGCGAGTTAAGAAAATAATTGAATCTCGCACGCTAAGAAAATATGTTGTGCGATATTTGAATCCTACATCTTGCCTCTTTTTCCTTGAATATTGCTTGAAGAGCGATCTTTAAGGAAAAATCTGTTGTTGTAGTAATCTTTGGTCTTTGTTGATGAAGGAACGAGCGGAAGAATACTGGACTTGAAAAGTACGTACTTGCCTCTATTCTTTTGCGAAGTTCCGAAGCTTTGCGAAGTGAATAAGAAGTATTATCTCTTGAAGTATGCGAAGTATGAAGTATCCTTGAAAAAGTATAAGAAGTACTTAATCCTCGAAATATATAAGAAATATGAAGTATCCTTTGAGAAGTATAAGAAGTACTTAATCCTCTAAATATAAGAAGTATTGCGAATCCATCATGCAAAACTCTCGCTCCATGTTCTTTGCCTTATGCTATGCTGTAATGCAAATAAAAATTTAGATTAGTACTCCACATTTCTTTTATCAAAGATATTTATTTAATTTCAAGTTCAAATCATTTTTCTTTGTTTTGATTTCCTTTGTATAACTTATTTTGTTTCATCCGATAAACATCCTTCATGGAGATGATCCTAATAGGTACCCCCTTATATGACGCACTTTAGGTACATTGCCTCTTGCGAAATCCTAGAGTAAATTCGCGAACTAGGGTGTACGCCATAAAGGTTTGCCCGCTACTACTCTCCATGTTGGATATCATTCTCATTTGAAACAAAGTGAGTATTTAAGGGAAATATATAAATTGATCTTTGCGAGATATTGTTCTCGGTTTCTCTTGTAATTGTATAATCTTTGTAATTCTGCGATTATATCGTGTTTTGTAAATCAAATCAAAAATCTTTTATTTTTTGTAAGTAAAATGTTTAAGGAAAGTGGTACTTAGCTTTTGTGGTTTGTTGTTGTCAATCTCGTGCTAAAAAAAAGAAATGTGAAAAGTGAGACTTGAACCCATGACCTGCTTCTTGGATTTTCTCGCAACATACCAACTGTTCTAACTCCCTCTCGCGAAATTCATTTGCGAGATAATCATCAACTTTCTTCTTTGCGAGATAAGCAAAGTCTAGGATCATAATATCGCAACATACAAGGCTCGCGGGATTAATAAACGACGGTGTCGCGAAGGAGTCGCAGGAGCTAAAATAAACGACGCAATGAATAACGCAGGCAAAACATAAAGAAGACGTGAAACCTGGCGAGGGTAAGAAGTGTCGCGAAAACGAATGTTTGTGCATCTGCGACACTTCGCGGGACATTCCCGAAAATAAAGGATAGCTTAGCTGTCTTCCACTATGTATTACCCTATATAAAGGGCTGAGTGAATCTGTGGTAGGGAGAGATCTTTTTGGAATGGTTAAGCAAATCAAGAGGAGAGAGAAAGTTTAAGAGTGTTTTAATTTCTAAGTATAATTCTATTTTCCTGTGTAAACATTTCATGGACTCAATCAATAAATGTTCTTGATCTTATATCTTTCAATGGATTAATTAAGCAAAATCGAGTAAGGGGTGTAGTGTGGGATTTCCCGCAACTACATATGCGCTAGAAACAGGGACGATCATTGGTAAAGAGAGAAGATTGCAATTAAAGTTGTTTGAATCAGGAAAATGAGAAAGGAAAATCTTAAATCGGATGAAAAAGATATGGCATACAACACAGATACAAGAGTAATGATTAGCGAATTTCATGAAAATATCAGAGGAAGAATACACAAACGAGATTTTGAAGGAAAGAAGATTACGGATAGAGAAATAACATCACCTTTGAAGGATTGGGAAAAGCAAGAGATAACATTCACGGCGGGGGAAATATCCAAAGAAAATTTGGATCACACATCTCCATTGGTGATCGCAATTAACGCGTATAAGGAAGGAGAGGAATCGGAGAACACGGTGAAAACATGGGTGGTGAATGGAGTTTTAATTGATACAGGGAGTCTGGTGAACATCATGTTCTATCACGCTTACAAAAAGATGGGATATAAAGACGAAGATATGACTTTCGCGGCATACAATATTCAAGGTTTTGGTAAATCCATAACAAAAGTTAGAGGGGAGATAAAAATACGTATTCCATTAGGAAGAATCGAAACACAGGTGATATTGAGCGTAGTAGATATGGAATCACCGTATAACTTATTACTAGGAAGACCATGGGTACATGCAATAAAAGGCGTGGCGTCGGCGCTTCATCAATGTATCAAGTTTCCTACACCAACTGGAATAGGCGAGATCAAAGGGGATCTTTGCTAAAGGAAGAATATATTATCAAAATGAAGTAAAGTGTTGCGAGGAACAAGTAAACAAGCGAAAGAATATATCAAAGCACCGCAAAAAGATGGCGAGGGCGGCTAAGAAGGAAGAAGAGTTCAGGGTTTACATGATAAGAGCAAAGGAAGGAAAAGGCATACCTAGCGAGACCTCGGGAGAAGAAAATGATCTTGCGAAAGAGCCAAAAGGACCAACCCCCATGGGAGAACCAACCCCCAGTTACGTCGCGGCAGAACAAACCACAGAAGTGAATATTGGAACTAAGGAAAAACCCAAGATGCTAAAGATTGGAACTAACATGGAAGCGGATGAAGAAAAAAGAACTGTCGATCTGTTGCGAGATTATAAAGACATCTTCGCGTGGGATATGGATGAAATGCCTGGTATAGATCCGTCGATAGCTTGTCACAAGTTAGAAATTGATAAAAATGTGAAGCCATTTAAACAAAGAATTAGAAAGATAGCAACAGACATATCACCCTCGAGATAGAAGAAGAAGCTGCAGAAGATCTTTGGATGCGGGGATTATCGGACAAGCAAAATATCACGAATGGATAGCGAATATGGTTATAGTTAGAAGAAAAACAAGGGAATAAGGATTTGCATTGATTTCTTGATTTAAATAAAGTGTGCCCTAAAGACAGGTTTTCCATTGCGGATATTCCACAACTAGTCGAATCGGCGGTAGGGAATGAAAGAATATCATCTACGGACGGGTACAAAGGTTACAACCAGATTCCACTTGCCGAGGAAGATCAAGAGCATCTTGCTTTCTTCGCTCCAAGAGGATTATCTTTGCTATACTAAAATGCCGTTTGGTCTGCGAAATCTTGGAGCAACGTATCAAAGGATGGTAGAAGAGGTATTCGCGGAGAATGGATACATAAAACACTAGAGGTATCGTAGATGACATTCGGTAAAAAAGTAAGAAAGCGAGAAGATCACGTCACGAGACCTAAAAGAAATTTTGAGCAAATGAGGCGTTTTAACATCAAAGTAAATCGAGAAAAATGTACCTTCGGAGTTGCATCGGGGAAGTTCTTGGGTTACATTGTATCAAAGGAAGGAATACATGTTGACCAGGAAAAAGTAAAAGCGATTCGCTATATGCCGACACTGCGATGATAAAGGATGTTCAAAAATTTGAATGGATTGTTAGCATCACTAGGAAGGTTCATCTCGCGGTCATCGATAAGTGTAAACACTTTTTGGCGTTTTGAAAAAAGGATCGAAATTTAAGTGGACAGACGAATGTGAAAAGGCTTTACAAGGGATCAAAGAACATTTAATGGATATATCCATTATGCGAAAGCGAGAACAGGAGAGGAATTATTAATATACCTCGCGACAACTTCGCATGCTTTAAGTGCAGTTCTACTGCGAACGGACGCAGGAGTAGAGAAACCAATCTATTATATCAAGCAAAACTTTTAATCTTTGCGAAAAGAAATTATTCGAAGATCGAAAAATTAATCCACGGCATTAGTTTATGCAACGTTCAAGCTTCGCATATATTTTCAAGCGCATACTATTAAAGTAGTAACGAAAATACCAATCGAGTCAGTGATGAAACACTCAAAAAGATCGGGAAGAGTTGAAAGATGGAATGCTCAAATAAGCCATTGTAAGCTCAAATATGAGATATTATCCTCAACTAGGTCACGGGTTGTCATGGATTTTTAGCGAGAATTTCCCTTGGAAGAAGACGAAGCGATAGATGAGATGATGGATGTAGAAGAAGAGTATGGAGACCCAAAAGACTGCTAACTGAGCCGGATAGGTGGGAAATATTAGTAGATGGATCATCAAATGGAGAAGGAAATGGAGTGGGAATTGTTATGATTTCGCCAGAAGGCAATAAATTAGCTTTCTCTTTTAGATTGGAGTTTGAATCCACGAATAATGAAGCAGTATGAAGCTATAATACATGCTCTGCGACTTGCAATAGAAATGAAATTGGAGAATATACGGGTTACAGGTGATTCGCAACTAGCAATTCACCAAGTATGTAGAGAAATACACTACAAATAATCCATCTTTGAAAAAGTATAAGAAGCATGTCGAAGAATTGTCGGCACGAGATACCGAGAATAAAATGGAGGCACATATCAAGGAGAGATAATAGACTCGCGAGACGCTTTTGCCTTTATATCAAGTATGATGACAGACCGATTGCTGCGAGGAATATCAAAATACAGACGCTACTGGCGCCATCAATTAATAAAGAGGAAGGACAAGAAGCGAGATATAATGATGGTGGTAGATGAAATGCAATGTCGCGAGGAAGGCGGAGAGTAGAACTTCATGCGTACTTAATGAAAGGAGAGGTACCAAGAAATAGATTGGAAGCACACAAGTTAAAGAGTCGGGCAACAAATTATGAATTACGAGATGGCGTGCTTTATCGGCGATCTTTTGAGGGCCTTCGCTTCGATGTCTAACAAAGGAAAGAAGGAAACCATATTGAAGATCTTTGCATAGTGGGGATCGGAAATCACACGGCGGGAGATCTTTGGCATATAAGGCAAAGACGCAAGGATATTATTGGCCATATATGCATGAGGACGCGAGAGCGATATCCAGACAGCTGCGAAGGTTGTCAAAGACATGGGAAGAAGATACATGCACCAGGAACACTTTGTTAAATTCTTCGAGAAGTGTGTGGCCTTTTGGAAAATGGGGTTTAGATATTGTGGGACCATTTTTACCGGGAATAGGACAAAGAAGGTACTTAATTGTCGCAACGGACTATTTCACAAAATGGGCAGAGGTGAAAGCGGTCCAACACATTCGCGATAAGGATGTTTTTACTTTCATATTTGAAAATATTATATGCGAGATTTGGGATCCCCGCACAATTGGTATCCCGATAATGGGGAAGCAGTTTGAAGGACAAAATATAGAAGTTTCTTGCTTAATGCATTTCGAGATAAGATGTGGAAAATCAACTCCATTATATCCACAAGCTAATGGCCAAGCGGAGGCAACAAACAAAACAATTGCCGATATATTGAAGAAAAAGTTGGAAGGACACAATAGGGGATGGTGCGAACAAGTACCCAATGCGGTATGGGCTTATAATACAACTAGAAGAAGCCACGGGAATGTCCCCTTTTTGCTTAACTTACGGGTCGAAGCGTACTCCCAACGAGAGGTCGTGATTCCGACAACCAAAAAAGAGGTTTGGGAGAAAAATCTTAGCGCAGGCAACATTCTAATCAAGTTGGATGAATTGGAAGAAAAACGAGAAAAGGCATTGCGACACATGGAGAATTATCAACGAAGACTGGCTAGAGAATATAACAAGCGTGTAAAAATACGTGAGTTCCAACCAGGAGACTTGGTGCTGCGAGAAACCCCAACATATCAACGTGAAAGTAGAGGCAAGTTGGCGAGAAAATGGGATGGACCTTATATCATCAAAGAAGTAGTTGGTACAGGGGCATATAGATTGATGGATCCCGAAGGAAAAGATATGGGACAAAAATTGGATAGACCATGGAATAGATTATATCTAAAGAAGTATTACCCGTAAAAACGAGAGAGGAAAAATGAATCAAGAGGAAGTACTTCTTTGCAAAATATTTGCGACATTCAATAAAATGCAGAGAAAATCCGCGAAGATCTCGCGACAAGAATAACAAAAAGTCATGAATGGCTTAACAAAACAACAAGAGATAATGAATGATTAAATGAATTAATCGGCGAATATCTCGCAAGAAAAATAGCAAATGATGAAGAATGATTGAATAAAAGAATGAATGAATGGGACGAACCTTTATGGCGTACACCCTAGTTCGCGAATAACATTTCGTAAGAGGCAAATGTAAGACCTAAAGTGCGTCATATAAGGGGTATCTCTCGACATGGCTCAGGGGAAAGGTTACACCGCTCCTGAAGCCTGAGTCATGAAAATTTGGGGCCCATGAAAGCCTATCAGGAGAGGTACCTTGGATTCCCAACTATATATATAAGGTTATACCCTGGTTGGGCGACCGAGGGTCTCTTCCAAGGAGTCGGTGTATGCTCAAGGCGCCGAGGTACACGGTTGAGCGAGTGCAGGATGGATGAACCTACCACGGCCATTCTTGGCAAGTCTTGGCATATGTTGCACTCGAAGAAAACTCCACTTAGGGTGCGGTCTCGTAACCATAAACCATATAGGTATAAGGGATAAGAGGCTGCAGAAAACAAATTTGGTTGTTGTTAAGGCCAGGATGGGAGGAGCTAGTCTTGTATGGCCGATGTTTCGCCTCCTTGAAAGGGCAATAGGGAGATGATAAGGCGACGCTCTCCATTGGGGAGTATCAAAACAGACGCAAATGTCATAAGGCTATATTTTCGCAAGAAAACTTAGGCTCGTCATATTTGTGCAATGATCTGCACAGAGGCAATAATACTAACGCGAGGGTAAGGCGAGATCAATGGGTCTTTACGAAAGTGTACGGACGTCTGCGATTTCGTCGCAAGGCGGCAATGTCATGGGACTTTATGTTCGCAAGGATATCTAGGCCTGTCATATTGTCGCAGCTAAAACATCCTGCGAGGCAAAAATACTTGGAAAATGATAAGGCAAGATCAATGGGTCTTTACATGCAAGTGTAAAGACGTCCTGATTTTGCCGCAATAAAGGTGACGGGGGAAGACCTCTAATTAGGGAGGTCTAACTTGGAAGACCACACAAAAATGATAAGGTAAGGTCAATGGACCATTGCATGAAAATGTAAAGGCGATGCGACCTTGTCATGATAAGAAGAATTAAGATCAAATCCACGATCGGGATGGTTTTACTTAATAAAAAAATTCAATGAGCGAACATGCTCGCAAGGTTGTCTTAACTAAGAAAGGAAGAAAGAAATATGGGAATTACTCAATCAAAGAGTTAAATCATTCACACAAAAAGGAATTCTGGCAAGATACAAAGAGAATTTAACTCTCTACATCAGCATTATCAAATACGAGAGGATGGTTGAGACTTTTCTGCGCCTTTATCAGCTTCGCCTCCTTCAGTTGGTGGATTTTCATCAGAAATGTTTTCATCACCTTCGTTCTCGCCGGTTACTGGATTTTCATCAGGAGTCTTTCTATTTGGATCTTCATCGACTACTTCCTTATCAGGGAGATCTTCGCTGCTTTCATATTCATAATCACTATCTGGAGAATTAGGAACTTCATCATCACTTACTTCCAAAGGATCGACATGAATAGGATTAAGAGACTTGACAACAAAATATCATTCACAAGAACTTCCGCTTTAAGAGGAATTGGCGAAAGTGGTGCCTTTTGACGATTCTTACTATCAATGTCCTTACAATAAGACATATAATCAAACCTTCGCTCCGCACGGTCGCGAGAACGAGCAAGAGGCGTGGCCAGTAGTCCGTTTTCCTTGCGAATTTTAGAATAATCGGACACGAGGGGGCGGAGATAGTGGGCGAAGCTTTCTCTCGAGTCTGCGCATAACAAATACACAAGATCGAGAGAAAATTCTTATCGAACATTATTGGCATTTTTAGGGTAATAAAGCATTCATGGAATAAATAAATAAATTAAGATAGTCAAATAATTTGACTACCTTCCTTTTGAGAAGTAAGATGTTGAATTAAAGGCTGCGAAGTTATTCCCCAAGCAGTCCATGACATCATCGAATGAAACTCCAACTAAGCCTTTCAATCGAGATCGCAAATTCTTTTCATTGGAAACAAGTATGGAATTTTCAGTCGCAAGAGTAGAGTTGGATTTTTTCTAATTTGGCACATTGTTCTTGGAATTGCTTCGCTTTTACACTCAAAGTTATTCTACCTTGAATAAGTTTATCTCTCTCGTGATAATTTCTTCAAGTTGGTTTTTCAAAGTATGTTTAGATTGTTCTTGTTCTTCACATAACTTTTGACAAGCATTATACTGCTGCGAGTAGCTCGCCATCTTATTCAACAGAGAACGTTTCTCTTGTGAAAGAGTTCGATTCTCATCTGATAAAGTTTCCAACTCCAAATTAGTTTTAGTCAAAGAATAAGAGGCGAGATAAGTCATTACTTAATGAGACTTGCTTTTGCGATAAATCAAAATTCTCTTTAGACAAGTTATTTATTTGATGTTGCATAGGTATGAAGATTATCTAAGAGATTATCTTTGCTCCATTCAAGCATCTCTTTCAACTCGAACTTCTTCAACCATAGACTCGTCGATATATCTCCATTATTCGTTTACGGTTTAATACTTTGAGGACGAGCAAGGGTTTGAGTTGTAAAAAAAAAAAAAAAAAAAAAAAAAAAAAAAAGGAGGGAGTTGCGAGTATACCTTTTAACTCCTCATTTTTTCCTGTAAAGATTGTCACGATCTAGCGAGATGTTGTGAAATTTCTGATTTTCAAGGTGGAGATTATTGCACTTCGCGGTCATAACTAGGAGATCATCCTTCAGCTTACTAATCTCTTGAATTAAAGATGCTTGCGAGACCTTATCAGGACCAAGATGCTTACTTAAAATCTCGTAGACATTAGATTTGACAGGATCAGCAGAAGTCTTTTTGGCATCATTCACGAGATCAGAAAGGACCTTAAAGGCCACATCTATCCCTTCCAAATTTTCCGAAGTTAGAGGAATTTGTTCAAACAAAGAAGACGAGTCGTCCTTTGTCAAAGGAACCTCATGAGAAGAGGAGGTTTCAGGGAGAGAAGTGATTGGAGAAATAGCAGGGACATTGATAGCAGGAGGAGGTATAAGATCGTTTGTAGTAGGACAGTTATAAGGAACTTGGTCTATGAGGAGTTGAGGTATAGAAATATTGTCGTTGGTAATATTACCAGGGGAAGGGGCACAAAATTATCTTGCGAAGATTTCGCAGCAGGAGACGAAGGTGTGAATGAAGGAAATGGAACGTTGGGAGTAACGAGGTTTGGAGTAGCGAAGCCTTTTGGGAGCATGACCGGTAGTTTTATCATCTGCGAATGACAAATTAAATAAACAGAGGCAACAACGTATTGTTAATAAAAAACAAATGTTTCTTGAATACCTTGTCACTCATGATTTGTCTTTTTGTAGCCATAGATTTTGCTGAAGTGGGCTTTGGTTGTGTGAGGATTCTGTTGCGAAGTAGATTTCGATGGTGAGCCCAAAGAAAGAAGAGGGTCCTTCACGATAAATTTAGTTACAGGTTGGTTCTTGCTAAACAACAATGGCGAGAAGAGAACCACAAAGTTAATCATACCAGTGTGATTTCAACAAGGAAAGCTAATCTCAAATTTGATCAACCACAAAATCAGCCGGATATGGCAAAATTAACAAACACAGGACGCCATGAGAATAACATTTGGTAGGAATAGCTAAAATGGTGAAGAAGACGGTAAGAGACAACAATAGGCAAACACTTGCGTAACGATGAAGAAGAAGAACACTTGCAGACGATGAAGAAGATGAAAAGGGAAAGGAAAATTTTTCACATGGGATGCTCCTATAAATAGATGAGAAAAATGTTATGATTTGGATAGCATTAAATGCACCAGGTAAAAGAGGTAAATATAGACACGTGTAAGCGGTCCTTTGCTAAATCCAAGGAAAACTGACGGAAAGAACTTTAGTAGAATCCAAATATACAACGTATTTCCTAATAGGCGAGGAGAAATTGCGAAATTGATTATTTTACGTAACTCATGAGGCAAGAAATGACACTTGAACATCGCAAAAGAATAGAGGCAAGTACGTACTTTTCAAGACCGTATTCTTAGCTCGTTCCTTCATTAACAAAGATCAAAGATTATTGCTACAATGATTTTCCTTAAAAATCGCTCTACAAGCAATATTCAAGGAAAAAGAGGCAAGATGTAGGATCATAATATCGCAACATACAAGGCTCGCGGGATTAATAAACGACGGTGTCGCGAAGGAGTCGCGAGGAGCTAAAATAAACGACTTGATGAATAACGACGAGCAAAACATAAAGAAGACGTGTGAAACTGGCGAGGGGTAAGAAGTGTCGCGAAAACGAATGTTTGTGCATCTGCGACACTTCGCGGGACATTCCGAAAATAAAGGATAGCTTAGTTTGTCTTCCACTATGTATTACCCTATATAAAATGGCCGGAGTGAATCTGTGGTAGGGAGAGATCTTTTTGGAATGGTTAAGCAAATCAAGAGGAGAGAGAAAGTTTAAGAGTGTTTTAATTTCTAAGTATAATTCTATTTTCCTGTGTAAACATTTCATGGACTCAATCAATAAATGTTCTTGATCTTATATCTTTCAATGGATTAATTAAGCAAAATCGAGTAAGGGGTGTAGTGTGGGATTTCCCGCAACTACATATACCTGGAAATTAATGAGTTCATGGTCGCGAGTTCAAGTCCCATTGAACGTCCATATTTTGCATGGATTTTTCGCAACAGTATCTCGCAAGAAGAAAGTAGGTGATTATCTCGCAGAAACACTTCGCAGAGGCATGGCTAGCACAGTTGGTCAGGAGGCATGAATTTGAGCAGAAGGTCGCAGGATCAATTCTTGCTCTCGCACACTTATTTTTGTTATGAGAGCCATGCCTCCTGACCAACTGTGCTAGCCATGCCTCTGCGAAGTGTTTCTGCGAGATAATCACCTACTTTCTTCTTGCGAGATACTGTTGCGAAAAATCCATGCAAAATATGGACGTTCAATGGGACTTGAACTCGCGACCATGAACTCATTAATTTCGCGAGTGACCAAGCTGTCTTGCCTCTTGTTTGCGAAAGAATGAAACAACCTTGCGAAATTATCCATTTTTTCCCCTCTTTGCGAAGCAAAAATTCTTTGCGAGGAGGAGATTCGAACCGCGACCTTAAGCTCCTCATGTTCGCTCGTGACCAATTGTGCTACTCCTCCTGTGCGAAAGGATCGCAGAATGCTAATACATGACTTATATTCACCCTTTGATATTCAAGGAAAAAGATGACAAAAATTCTTCGCGAAGGGTAAGACTCGAACTCGCGACCTTATGTTTATACTCTTCGCCAGTGACCAATTGTGCTAGCTGCTTGTTTGTGAAAGAAACACACAATACTATAACTTTATTCACTTCTTCGCTCTCGGAAGTTCAAAAATATGTAAAAGGTGGGATTCGAACTCGCAACCCCAAGCTTATTCTCTTCGCGAATGACCATCTGGGCTACTTGCTGCTTGCGAAGGAAACACACAATGCTATAGCTTTATTCCATTTTTCCCCTCTTGAAAGTTCAAAAATATTTGAAAAATATGAGCTGTGGCGAGATTTGATCTTGCGACATCAAGCTTCTTCGCTCCAACTCAAACCATCTGTGCGAGCTTCCTTTTGTGATAAAAATCACAGCGTTTTGTTCTTATCCTTTTCTTCGTTCTTCCTTAATTTCCTTCAACAATTTTCCTCTTTTCTTTTTCTCCTGTACATGGGAATCTTCAACTAAAACTTCAATTTTTTCCTTAAATTTCACCACAACAACTAATCTTTTCTCTCACTCTTTTCAGGTCTTTGAATTAGTGATGATGTCTGCTCCGTGGAAATGTGATTTCTTCCATAAAATTTCCATTTTTGCTCCTGAAACTTTAAGATCTAGAAATAAATATGAACAATAACTAATTTTCATGGAAATTTCTTGATCCAACAAGTTACAGGAAGGATAAAATCCATTATTCTCTCCCTGTTTCTAGCGCATATGTAGTTGCGGGAAATCCCACACTACACCCCTCACTATATTTTGTAGATCTAAATCTTATTAATGATATGAATTTCAAATATAAGTGCTAGAAATTTAAATAGACACATAAGATTTTTTACGTGGTTCGATCAATATGATCTACATCCACGATTCTTCACTATGATTGTTGAGGTTACATTGATATTACATTTACAATCTCCATTAATGGATATTTTCTAGAGCTCTAGATCTAGTTTTAGGGGAAGAAGATGATAAAGAAAATAAAGTTTCTCCCTCAAAAATATCTCTCTCTTCCTAAAAGTGTCCTCTCCAAATTATTCCTCTCCTTTCTCTCTCCTGCTCTCCTCTTTATATAGGTGTTTACATAATGGATGTGACTCACATACAGCTCATATTCTCGCGAGCCTTTTAATGATTTCGGAGGCTCTCGCTACCTTCTCTCGAGACATTCTCGCGAGCCCTTTAATGATTTCGCAGGCTCTCGCTACCTTCTCTCGAGACACTCTCGCGAGTCTTGCTATCTTCTCTCGAGACACTCTCTCGAGTCTTGCTACCTTCTCTCGAGACACTCTCGCGAGTCTTGCTACCTTCTCTCGAGACACTCTCGCGAGTTAAGAAAATAATTGAATCTCGCACGCTAAGAAAATATGTTGTGCGATATTTGAATCCTACAGTGTTTCCCTTTCTTATCCTTGAGAGGTTTGTCCGGAGAATCATTCAACTCAATAATTGGAGTAGAAAGAGTAGGCCCTACATCCTTAGAAGACTTGGGAACCACAGTCTCTTGACAAGAACCGGTTGATTGATGTTTAGGAGGAGGAGGAGGAGTAGACTGACTCGAAACTATTTTGGAATCCTTACTCAGAGCAGATAAATCCAAGACCCTTCGTTGACGCTTAGGGAGGGAAGAAGGATTGGGAGAAACAGTAGAGCCACCCTGCAAAGAGCAAAGTTAGACAACCAGCTGAAGGAAAAGTTTCGCAAAGTAAAGAAAAGAAACATACCTCATCAGCAGATAAAGGAACATGAGAATTATCACGCTTCTTGTGACCCTTAGTAGACCCAGTAGCATCTTGAAGGCCAACAGGATCATCCTCCTACGAAATATAGAGTTAGAGAATAATACGACAATAAAGGGAGCGAAGTACAGCAACTAAATAATACCTGTTCAGAAGCTGGAGAATCAGTGGTGGCTTACTTCTTCTTTCGGTCTTTGGGTAAACCAGGAGGAGGAAGTTGATACTAAAACAAAGAGAATAGAGTTAGAAATGCCACAAATAAGAAGTGAGCGAGTTAGAAGGAGAAAAGAATTTACCCCAGTTGGCATCTCAGACCATTGGAATCTCCGGTGCTCATAAGTCTGAAATGGTTATGCTCAGGAAGAGGGCCAGCACGAACTTCGCCATTCTCATTAATTCCCCAGACCAAAGGACCTTCCGCAATCAAGGGGAACATCATCCAATCTTCGTCATTGGAAAAACAAAGACGATCATTCCTCGCACGACCGAACGGCTTAACATCTTGGATAAGATCTTTAGAAGGGTCATCCATGGGTTTCCGAGCGAGCTTAACACCCCATTCTTGATATTTACTCGTAGTCATGGTTTTATCAGTGTAGTTCACTACGAAGGAATCTATGTTGTAATCTTCAGGATCAAATTCCTTCGCGACTAAAGGAATCTGAGAAGGGCCACCCTTCGAATGTTTCACGAACTCATTTGCAATACGAATTGCATTCCCACTCAACTGATAAACATCTCGCTGAAGTTTGGTAAGTATCTCGTAGAACAGGGGATTAGATGGATCGTACAACGGAAATGAGAGACCTGCCTTCAGCTGACCTAATGTGATAATGATTCTCGTAGAGGAACAAGATTACGATCGAATCCATATGTAGTTTAACTCCATGTTCTTGGTTGCAATAACAGGAGGAGTAACCGAGGAATCGATCGTTGGAGTTAAACTTAAACCCTTCTTCTCAAACTCGGCTTGAAAATCTTCGAGAGTTTTGGATGATGATGGAGATGGAGTTTTCTTGGGGGCCATTGCTTTAAAAATTAAGAGGTTCTGAAGATCTAAAAACGTAGACAGAGTTGCAACATAAAAGATAGATAATAGATGAGGGAGAACGGCAACAACAGCAAGAGCAGCAACAACATAGAAGATGGAGATTGAGAGAAAATAAGATAAGTAAAACGAAGTCGTGTATTTATAGTGAAACTGAAAATGCGGGGGTCTAACAACCACACCCAATAATTCGTTTGGCAATCTGAGAGGACTTACTCCAATACACTTTCTAGAGAATCAACTAGACAGTCAGACTCAATCTAGAATAAAGTGTGTCAAAGAGTTTTAATATCTCTGTTTCACAATGTAATCAACAAATCAAACAGATAGAAATACGCGAGCCTGATTATTATGTGAAACAACTTGAACGGTACCAAAGACCAATGTTCAAGTGTCAATCAATGTAAATCAACAACCAAAGTTTGGATATAATTGATTGATCTTAACGCACAAACTGTGCTATTTCAATTATATAACAAAATATAACGCGGAATAGAAATAACACAGACACCAGAATTTTGTTAACGAGGAAACCACAAATGCATAAAATCCCCGGGACCTAGTCCAGATTGAACACCACACTGTATTATGCCGCTACAGACACTAGCCTACTACCAATTAACTTCAGACTGGACTGTATTTGAATCCTAATAAATCTCACACTGATTTAAAGTACAATTGCTCTCCTTATGTCTCTGATCCTAGCAGGATACTACACACTTGATTCCCTTAGTTGATCTCACCCACAACCAAGAGTTGCTACGACCCAAAGTCGAAGAACTGATAGACAAATCTGCCTCACACAGAAAAGTCTATATGATTGAATAAATCTGTCTCCCACAGAAATACCCAAGAGTTTTGTTCCGTCTTTTGATAAATAAAGGTGAACATGAACCAATCGATAACCCAGACTTATATTTCCGAAGAACATCCTAGAATTATCAATCACCTCACAATAATCTTGATCGACTAGCGAAAGAAGATATTGTCGAATCACAAACGATGAGACGAAGTGTTTGTGATTACTTTTCTATATTGCCTATCCGAGATATAAAATCTTGAGCCAATTATTCCAATTGTACTAAACACGATTGAAACAACAAGATCAGATCACGCAACTACAAAGATAATAGTTGGGTCTGGCTTCACAATCCCAATGAAGTCTTCAATTAGTTAACCTACAGGGTCTCGAGAAGAAACCTAAGGTTAAAGGAGAATCGACTTTAGTTATTCCACTAGTAACACACAGGAGGTGTGGGGATTAGGTTTCCAGTTGCTAGAGTTCTCCTTTATATAGTTTTCAAATCAGGGTTTGCAATCTAAGTTACCTTGGTAACAAAGCATTCAATATTCACCGTTAGATGAAAAACCTGATTCTCCCAAGCTAATATCTTTCAACTATTAGATCGAACTTAGCTTGTTAAACACAAATGAAATGTACCCTCATTTAGGTTTATGTGACCGTACCTAAACGTGTACACCATGTTGGTTCACAAATAGTTAACCGAGGTTAGCAATTTGATTACTCTCATATCAACCTTATTCATCTTAACCATAACTAGTTCAAATGACTCAAATGAAACTAGTTAAAGATTTGTTCAATTGCATAGAAAACACAATTGAAACCAAATTGGTTTGATTCACTTGAATTAATCATGAACATTATAGCCACGGTTTGCAAAGATTACATTCCTTATGATTTAAATGTTTAATTCCATGAACTGACCGATTTGACAAAGTAACCAGCTTAAGTATGCGTACAGGTATGCGTACTTAAGCAACCGGATTTGAGTTTGTTTAGTTTCAAAACTCAACAGAAATTTTCGGTTCGAAAACTTCCGCCAGTATGCGTACATGACTAGTTTAAGAGTTTGTCAAAACCAAACTTAGCAGAAATTTTTGATTCGAAAACTTCCGCCAGTATGCGTACTCATACGCATACTTAACATGTCTCCTTCACCAATTTCGTATACACACATATGCATACTCTTGGCTCCCGATTTATGGATTTATACACTAATGCGCGAACACACTATATATGCTTATATACAAAGATGGTTACATTCTCAACTCTTTATTTCAATCATTGAAACATTCTTGTATAATGATAATAGCCGTTTTCACACACTATTAGCATCAAAGCAATTTTCAAGATATTCAAATAATCATTATCGAAACATTCCAAGCCTATATCAAATGATTGAATCACACAAACCATGTAAGATGTTACTCGGAAATTTTCTCATGATATAAGATGAACTTGGTCGGTTTTTAAAAGCTTACCAACACATATTTCGAGAAATATGTAAGCGAGATATACTCAAATAAAATCTCAAATGTGTATAGAGAAAACTATATCGTAACACGACTTATGTCTCAATATAGGATATAGTAGAAATAGACTTTCCAAGTGATAGATGAGTTCAAGTCTCCACATACCTTTTGTTTAAGAAGTTCCACAAGCTCCCCTTAGTAGTTCTTCGTCTTCAAATGATGAACTCTGTTAAATCTAAGCTCAACTACACTATCTATGTCCTAGTCCGAGACATCTATAAATAGGCTAGAAATCAAGACTTATAGTTTTGATCACTAACATTGAAAAACATGCTTGAGATAGCAACGCATGCGAGTTTGACCGAGCAGTGCTCTAACTATCTCCCCCTTTGTCAATTTTAGTGACAAAACTATCAATACATATGGATTAAAAATTAGATATAAACTGTAGCTTCTCATCCAAATGCTTGATCTCCTTGGCATCTTCAACGCGACTCGAAATCTTCGTCACTTCCAAGTACTCCATGATCCTAAAGGTTGTAAGTTCAGCATCATAGTTGTTGAAGATCCGTAGCGATAACAATTAGAAAACAAAATGCTCTCAATCATTGTTATACAGTGTCATAGTATTATTACACAACATTAAAGTTCAATTGTATCACAACTTTGACAACAATACTATGGTGATATGTATCACTCCCCCTAATTAGTCAACCCTACATCTCAACATGAAAACCACTCCTCCTTACATAATGATCCGTAAACCATATGTGTTTGTAGTATCACACTACACATTAATTCTCCCCCTTTTTGTCAATATAAATTGGCAAAGGTACGAAAACTAGTGGGATCCTCATGAAATTTTCACAGAGATACTTCATGACCAAAAGAGAATATCATATCAACTTATTTAGATGCCATCATAAAGCCGAAGCTAAATGCATTCACCAAAGAGTTTATAAAGATACAAGATAACCCCTAATAATTCCACAGCCGCACTCCCCATAAAGATTTGGCACTTAAGCACAAGTTCAAAATGAACTCTCCCCCATAAAATGTCATTCCAGAAAGAACAACAAAGGCGACCTTGCTTTTACAAGAAAATAAGGATTTCTTTTGGATAACATCAAATCACATGAAAACATGAATTTGTATCCAAAATATTCAATTGAATTAACCACAAGAGAACCCGTGATTAATACAATCAAAAAATACAACCAAATTAATCACAAGAAAACTCACGATTAATTTAATTGATATACACAACCAAATTAACCACGACGTGATCAATTCAATTGGTCATGCTCGACATAAGTGAACTTACGGAGCAACAACTAAAATAACCACAAGAGAATGATCAATTTAGTTGGTCATGCTCAAACATAAGAAATCTTATGGAGCAACACAGTATGTGCACAAAAATGTGGATCGGAGATCGACAAGTACTGCGGAATAAACAAGGATTCATTCTATTTTCCATCACCATTTGCACAATGACATATAATAGACTTAATCCCTGTAATCAAAAGCTTTATCCTTTCTTCCATCAAAACAATGACATAAAAGGCTTTAACTTTTGTAAAGTCCAAAGTTCATTCTATCTTCTATTAATACTTTCATACCGAAATAATAGAGATAACTTTTGAACAAGTATGGGATAGTCACAGGTTAACGGACGTAAACAACATATCCCATAACAATTTTCAATACATAAAATCATAAAAATTAAGATTGCAAAAATCATCTTCCGAAAAACTTAGAATTTAATAAATAAATCTAAAAACATTGAAGATGAAAATCGTTGGACATAGCTATGTGTACTCACAATAATGGCTATTCCAAACCCTAGTTATTCTTCTAAAAAACAAGAAATAAATTCTCTAAAAGAAGATTTAATAGACATTGAGACCTTTGAAGAATTCTTTATCGTCCCTGAACTCCTTGTCGTCAACAACCATGGGAACATAAGGTTCGTGAAAAAAGGAGTCAATTCCAACAAACCTTCTAGGCTGATGATGTCGAACCAGGGCCTTCTGAATTTCGAGAGTTCTCATAACATAAGCCTTTATTAGCTGCATCTCCTTCCTTATTTCCTTCAACTCTTCAAGAACATCAGAAAACTTCTGAGAATTTGAAGGAACAGCTCTTGGCTTCCTCACATTCCATCTTTTTCTTTTCAAAGTTGGAGGCAACAGAGATTTTTCTTTTTCCTTTATGATTGATGGCTTAACAATCATATTAACATCTTTTCCATCAGAACACATGATGCTTGGAGTCTCCATACGTGTATGGGTTTGTGAGAGGAAATCACAATTTAAACTCAACAGGCAGTCTTAAGATGAAAAGAGTTTCAGAGAAGGAAAAATGAATGTAGGGTTATGGAACCTTTTAACCACACAGGTTCACGCACGCTCAATTCATGACCCTAAAGATAGTGGAATTGACGAGAATAACCCTCTTTTATTGAAAACACAGGGAAGTCTCTTCCAATATCAATCAATTTAGATATGAAAGAATTCCAGATCATACAGCAAAACTAAGACAACAAAAACAAAAAGTTTTTTTTTTATTAAGCCTGAGGTGTGCATAATCTTGTCTCTTTTAATTAGGCACATGAGATAAGATGCACTAAAACAACACAATTAAGTTGTGCTGCGGTGAACGACAATTTGTCCACCATAACCTCTTTGAAAGGAATTCATAGAACCCTGTCTATCAAACCGTTTAGATCATACTCTTCTCTCTAGTGGTCTTGACTTATCTTTAGAAACCAACTTCTTTGAAGAGGATAAAATCTTACATACCTCAGCGGATTTTTGAACAAGTTTGAGCTTGTTTGCTAGGCGATTTTCTCTTCGTTGAAGTCTCTTGACATGTCTCATCTTGTGTTTATACTTGTAACACTTCGAAAGTTCATGACCCTTGAGTGAAAAATAAGAACATGTCCCTGGATAAGATGATTCAGACACACGAGATGTGGAAGCTGCTAGGCACAAAGTGGAACCTGAAAAATCAGACATAGGTTTTCCAACAGAAAGGTTAATTTTTTCTTCCAGATTGGTTGAATCTTCTTCTGGAAGAATATCAAGATTGATATATGTATTGCTACAATTATCAAAATCAATATCTTCACAAAGAAGTGCAACACTTGATTTTTCGTCTTCATTGGAATCATAGTGATCAGACATTTCATCAAGAGTTGCAGCAAGACCTTTGTTTCCAGTGTATTTCCTACGATTTGGACACTCATTTGCAAAATGACCAAAACCTTTACACTTAAAGTATTGTGGCATATCTTCGTCATCAGCCTCGTCAGCATCCCTATTTTTAGAGGAATGCGGTTGTGAGGTTTAACTGATGGCCTAGGTTTGTCTCTAGAAAACCATTTACTTGTCTTCAATAAAAGATCTCTAAATTGTTTTGTGATCAAAGAGACTGATTTGTCAAGATCTTCATCCGATGAATCAGCCTCAGAAAGATCATCCTCAGAGACATAAACACTTTTACTTTGGTCAAGTAATTTAGTATTCTTTTGTGCTTTGAAGGAAACATCCTTTCCAATTTTGGATGTATGCTCATGATCAAAGATCTTTAGCTTTCCAACCAATGTGTTTCTGGAGAGAGCATCAAGGTTATTTCCTTCAACGATGGCATGCTTCTTAGAATCGTATATGGATGGCAGCGATCTGAGAATTTTCATCACAATATCCTTTTCAGGAATAGTCTTACCCAATGCAAATGATGCATTAACAATTTCAGACACTTTATGATTAAACTCATCAAACGAATCTTCCTCTTCCATACGAAGGTTTTCCCAATCAGAATTAAGATTTTGAAGCCTAGATTCCTTTTCATTGTTATTTCCTTCGAATACGGTTTCTAAGATATCCCAAGCATCTTTAGACCTAGTGCACGTAGTCACATAGTGCTGAAGATCCGGGGTAATGGCATGTATGATGGCATTCAAACCGTCGGAGTTTTTTCTTTGCAACAAGTATCTCGGCAGACATTGTATTCACCAATGTTCTTTGGAGCAGTTTGCATTCCCTACTGCCACAACGGGAGCATCATAGCCATTAACCACATAAACCCATGATTGAAAATCACGCGCTTGAAGAAAGGCACGCATAGCAATTTTCCACCACAAGTAATTTGAGTCATCGAAGACTGGTGGTACGTTTATAGAGATATCACCTTTGTCCATATCAGATCGCTACAAACACAGACTTATGAGGTCTTTAATGTGTTTGCCTGCTCTGATACCAACTGAAAATGCGGGGGTTTAACAACCACACCCAACAATTCATTTGGCAATCTGATAGGACTTACTCCAATAAACTTTCTAGAGAATTAACTAGACAGTCAGACTCAATCTAGAATAAAGTGTGTCAAAGAGTTTTAATATCTCTTTTTCACAATGTAATCAGCAAATCAAACAGATAGAAATCCGCGAGCCTGATTATTATGTGAAACAACTTGAACAGTACCAAAGACCAATGTTCAAGTGTCAATCAATGTAAATCAACAACCAAAGGTTGGATATTCTAATTGATTGATCTTAACGCACAACCTATGATATTTCAACTATATAACAAAATATAATGCGGAATAGAAATAACACAAACACCTGAATTTTGTTAACGAGGAAACCGCAAATGCAGAAAAACCTCGGGACCTAGTCCAGATTGAACACCACACTGTATTAAGCCGTTATAGACACTAGCCTACTACCAATTAACTCGGCCTGGACTATAGTTGAACCCTAATCAATCTCACACTGATTCAAGGTACAGTTGAGCTCCTTACGTCTCTGATCCCAGCAGGATACTAAGCACTTGATTCCCTTGGTTGATCTCACCCACAACCAAGAGTTGCTACGACCCAAAGTCGAAGACTTGATAGATAAATCTGTCTCACACAGAAAAGTCTATAGGATTGAATAAATCTGTCTCCCACAGAAATACCCAAGATTTTTTGTTCCGTCTTTTGATAAATCAAGGTAAACAGGAACCAATCGATAACCCGGACTTATATTCCCGAAGAACAACCTAGAATTATCAATCACCTCACAATAATCTTAATCGACTAGCGAAAGAAGATATTGTGGAATCATAAACGATGAGACGAAGTGTTTGTGATTACTTTTCTATCTTGCCTATCGGAGATATAAAATATCGAGCCAAATATTCCAATTATACTCAACACGATAGAAACAGCAAGATCATATCACCAATGAAGTCTTCAAGTCGTTAACCTACAGGGTCTCGAGAAGAAACCTAAGGTTAAAGGAGAATCGACTCTAGTTATGAAACTAGTAACACACATGAGGTGTGGGGATTAGGTTTCCCAATTGCTAGAGTTCTCCTTTATATAGTTTTCAAATCAGGGTTTGCAATCTAAGTTACCTTGGTAACAAAGCATTCAATATTCATCGTTAGATGAAAAACCTGATTCTCCCAAGATAATATCTTTCAACCGTTAGATCAAACTTAGCTTGTTAAACACAAATGAAATGTACCCTCATTTAGGTTTATGTAACCGTACCTAAACGTGTACACCATGTTGGTTCACAAATAGTTAACTGAGTTTAGACATATGATTACTCTCATATCAACCTTATTCATCTTAACCATAACTAGTTCAAATGACTCAAATGAAACTAGTTAAAGAGTTGTTCAATTGCATAGAAAACATAATTGAAACCAAATCAGTTTGATTCGCTTGAATGAATCATGAACATTATAGCCACGGTTTGCAAAGATTGCATTCCTTATGATTTAAATGTTTAAGTCCATGAACTGACCGATTTGACAAAGTAACCAACTTAAGTATGCGTATGGGTATGTGTACTTAAGTAACCGGATTTGAGTTTGTTTAGTTTCCAAACTCAACAGAAATTTTCGGCTTGAAAACTTCCGCCAGTATGCATACTTGTACGCATACTTAAGGTGACTAGTTTAAGAGTTTGTCAAAACCAAACTCAGCAGAAATTTTCTGTTCGAAAACTTCCGCCAGTATGTGCTGAAGAGTATACATTTGAGATTTCGGGAGCCAAGAGTATACATTTGAGATTTCGAGCTGAGTATATCTCCCTTACATATTTCTCGAAATATGTGTTGGTAAGCTTTCTCTTCGACCAAGTTCATCTTATATCATGAGAAAATTTCCGGGTAACATCTTACATGGTTTGTGTGATTCAATCATTTGATGTAGGCTTGGAATGTTTCGATAATGATTATTTCAATATCTTGAAAATTACTTTGATGTTAATAGTGTGTGAAAACGGTTATTATCATTATAGAAGAATGTTTCAATGATTGAAATAAAGAGTTGAGAATGTAGCCATCTTTGGATATAAGCATATATACTGTCTCCTTCACTAATTTCGTATACACACATATGCATACTCTTGGCTCCCGGTTTATGGATTTATACACTAATGCGCGAACACACTATATATGCTTATATCCAAAGATGGCTATATTCTCAACTCTTTATTTCAATCATTGAAACATTCTTCTATAATGATAATAGACGTTTTCACACACTATTAGCATCAAAGTAATTTTCAAGATATTGAAATAATCATTATCGAAACATTCCAAGCCTACATCAAATGATTGAATCACACAAACCATGTAAGATGTTACCCGGAAATTTTCTCATGATATAAGATGAACTTGGTCGAAGCGAAAGCTTACCAACACATATTTCGAGAAATATGTAAGGGAGATATACTCAGCTCGAAATCTTAAATGTGTATAGAGAAAAGTATATCTTAACAGGACTTATGTCTCAATATAGGAGATAGTAGAAATAGACTTTCCAAGTGATAGATGAGTTCAAGTTTCCACATACCTTTTGTCGAAGAAGTTCCACAAGCTCCCCTTAGTAGTTCTTCGTCTTAAAATGATGAACTCGTGAAATATAATCTCAACTACACTATCTATGTCCTAGTCCGAGACATCTATAAATAGGCTAGAAATCAAGACTTATAGTTTTGATCACTAACATTGACAAACATGCTTGAGATAGCAACGCATGCGAGTTTGACCGAGCAATGCTCTAACAGAAACCGAGTAGTAACTGGCTATGACGGGTCATAGAATTAGTGGAAGAAGTGGAACCGATTATGGACGGTTACAAAGATCGTGGGAACATGGAAGCGAGAATAACGGAAACGTGGCAGTTACGAATTTAATGCAAGATTCTCTTTCCATCCTTAATCCTTGCGAATGGAACGAGAAAAGGCAAAATGTAGGTACAGAAATCCTACTCGCCACGTGGTCGAACGAGGTTGCACGAAGCTGACAAATTAAATCTTAGGCAAAAGATCCTTCGTCAAATCCGAGAGTGAATGTCATTGATAATTCAAGTCAAGAGTCAGAGTTGCTTTTACGAATATTAGATCTGCGAAATACGAACCCACTCCGAATATTAGATCTGCGAAATACATATGGATAACCAACAGGCGAAGTAATTACGATCGAGCGAAGAAGCAATTAACGAAGAAACATCGAGACGAAGTGAACAGTAGTTTCAGACGAAGATGAATTGTTGCTCAAGAAATGGTACAGCTGTACCGAAAAGTTACCGAAGTTATTGGCGAAAAGAATGGAATAACTTTATGGAAAATGGCTCGAGCGAAGTAAAAAGCAGAATCACGTGAACTGTGATTGGGGGGGGGGGGGATTTGTATTTGGAGAGGTCATGTTGAGAGATAGTAAGTTAGGGTTCTTGTGAGTTTCCATACTTGTATCATCATCATCTTAACTTGTTTAAAAGGGAATTTCTATTTTGTGTGCATTCATAAAGGAAAAATTTAATCTTGTTCTTATAACCATGTCTTAGATTTAGTGTATTTATCATTTGGGTGTGCTACTGGATTTCCAGTAGTTACATAAGGTACATATAATCAAACGTTAATCAACCCATTGCAGGGCCATCATATCAAATGTATAATTCAAATATAATCCTTGATATTTTGACAGATAGAGATATCGCTAAGCAGCAATTCATGATGAGTAGCACTCGTTCCGATAATTCTATAATGCTACAAGACTTTCCCGATCAAGAAAGCAACGCAGCTACAGAAATATCGGTACTTCCTCAATCTGGCAGTACATTTATTGGCCGAGTGGCCCGAGACTGAACGACGTGGCTGACTATTCCCGATTTCCGATATAACATTTAATGCCCATACTTTAAGACATTATTTTAAATCATTATCAGCCAAGATTTTTTATTTTTTTATTTTTTATTTTGACTCAGAAAGGGAAAATTATATTAAGAGACAAAAGTCACCGGAAGTGACAATTGCCAAACGAAAAACAAGAAGCTAGTAATTAGCAATTGCCGATCACATCCTCCTAATTACAAATAAGAGTACTTAAAGAGTAGCCATCAAAAATCTTAAAAGTCATAGCCCAGTTAAAGAGGGTACACTTTATCGCAATAATAAGTTGATCAAAATTTCTTCTCCTTCCGCCATACAATCTAGCATTTCTTTCTTGCCAAATTGTCCACCAGACTGCAAATGAAATAAAACACCATATTTTCTTCTTCATATTTCTACCATTTTTATTAGGCCATTCCCAAAGAGAAGCTTTAACGCTTTCCGCAAAAACCCAATCATGACCAAAAGAAGACCCTTGTAGTTTCCGAACAATGAAGAAAAAGATGCATATTTGTTTCTTTTGCCACATTACAGAACAAGCATATATCCGAATTTGGCTGTTTCCAGCCTTAACTAAATAATCCAAAGTAGGAGCACCTTTATAACAAACGGTCCAAACTAAAAAACAGACTTTCAAAGGAATTTTAGGATTCCATAATTGTTTATGTGGAAACGATATTATCAGCCAAGATAGGATAACGAAAATTGCATCATCCCACCTATTAGGATATTTATTACTCCCTCCGTTCTTTTTTAATAGACTAGTTTTGTTTTTTGAGAAAATTAAGGAAATTAAGAGAACTAATCATTGAAAGTGGTCCTCATGATACTTGTCAATAAAAGAAGTGAACTGAAATGGTCCCCATGACACTTGTCAACAAAAGAAGTAAAGTGAAATGGTCCCCATGACACTTGTCATCAAAAGAAGTTAAGAGAAAAGTGGTCCAGAAAACTAAAGTAACATTTGACTTTCCCAATTAGAAAACCAGCATATCTTATTTTTTGAAACATTTATTTATAGAAACCAGCCTATTATTTAAGAACGGAGGGAGTAAGATATAAACTATAGAGAACAATCAAATTAGAGGGGCGAAGAAGTTTAGTTGATGAAAAAGTGAAAGACTGTTGCGAATTTGCAATAATCTTATCAAAAACATAGCGTTCATGACATCCTCACTTCAGCATTAAACAAATTGTTGTTCTTTAATTTGTTGGATCACATCAATTATGCTAGCATTGAAGAACAGGTCATTCCAACACATCCACATCGTGATACATAGATATATTGTACCGGATAGAAACCTCCTCATCCTCAGTACAGTACTGGGTTGCACGGACGCTCCATTTCTTGAGCCGTGTCCGCGTCCGACTCACGGCGGACACAGGACGCGCGTGGGACGCTGACACGACGCGTGTCCAACGCACCAATTTGCGCGTCCTGCGTGTGTCTAGTTTGGACGCACCGATGACACGTGTCCGACGCATTTTTTTTTTTCATTTTCATATAAACTTTTTCTTTTATTTTTACTATTATTACCCAAATGAATAAAGATAAACATTTAGATCAATAATTTAGGTCTTTATTAAGATTTTGTAATTGGAAATGACATCACGTATACCCTTAGTTGGACATGTGTTGATCTAAGAATGCATTTTGATTGTGCTATGTGTTTATTATATATATATATGGTGTTGGATAGAGACTTCCTCATCGTGATACATGGGCGCGGGGCTATTGGAGAACCATCTCTGTTGATTATTGAGGATAGTACCCTAGTTTAATCATAGATCAAACTAGTCATGGTACCCTAATTATTGGATTGTTCATTTTTCACGATAAATAGCCAATATTAACGGCGTATAGGAAAAAAAATCATGTTCTGTGTGAACATAAAATACTATCAAATTAATGAAACTCCAAGTTAGAGTCATTGAATGATGGAACTACTTTTGATTGAAGTATAAGTTGCTCTAATTTGAAGAATTCGATGAAAATGATTCTGAAATTATGACTGAGTGGATTTGGAGAGATACCTTGATGCTTTGTGGAGGAAGATTATGATTCAAGAAAAATTTTAAACTTATGCATATTTTCTCCTTCCCATAACATGGTATTGGTAGGGATATGTGGGCTATTATTTTAACTTTTTTACTAGAAATGATAAGTTTTATGGGTCCTGTAACGTGTATATCCATATACACGTTAACAGGGGTATTTAGGTATTTTTTCATCATCGAACTTTGAGTCACTTACCGAAATTATAAACTGTGGGACCAAAACAGACTTTTAGATCGGAGCTGCTATTTCACTCTCTAATCAGAGCACTACTTACCACTCACCCACATCTAGACCCTAGATTTGGGAAGTGAAAACCCCTTATGGTGAGCAGGTGGGTCACAGTTGAACAATCATGACCAATATTCTTGAGACACATGGATTTGAGTGGTAAGTAGTGCTGTGAATGGAGCTTAGAATAACATTTCCGCTTTTAGATGGATAAAAACATTATTTCTTAAATTGACCATTAGTATACTAGTACTTCTCTCTCAATATTTTATGTTTCAACTTTGATCTTGTTCCATTTTTTTCTCTATGCTAAAGTTTTGCTTTTTTATTTTGTAACAATGATAACGTTGGATTGAAAGGATTTTGATACAAAATAAGTATGATCGATGATAATGGGCAAATTCTATACCACTGAAATTCTCACAAAAAATTAAAGCACAATTTTTTTTGTAAAGGTGAATGGTTAAAATCGGACGATGGGAAACTAACACAAAAAATGCTTCAAATCTGATGCTCAAAGAAGATTAAGTAAGTCATGGATATTGGTTTTTTTTTCTTCCTGTTTGTTTGAAAATTGGTTATAAGTGGAATAATTGTTTGAGTTTTCTAAGAACATTGATGTAGCAGGAGTGAAAGTGTCACATCGATGGATGATGATCATGTGGTTACAGAATAATCAATGTTGGAAAATCTTTTAATCAAATGGAAAGTTAAATCTGTAGCTCAAGCTTGTTGTGATAGTGAGAGGATTAGTAATGGGTTCCGTACAAGACTGATGGTGAGAGAATGAGATAGAAATTTTATTGGTTCCGTTCTACTTCTCCATTAATGGGTTCGGTTCTACTTCTCCAAGCATAAACTTAATTGTCCTGTAAGGGTATTTAAGAAAAATCGGTTTCATTTAATATTGGATTTTATTTTTCCGATAAAATAACAATCCCAAAAAAAACAAAAAATCCAAAACAAGATACTCCCTCTGTCCTTTTTTTATCTGTCCTAATTTCTACTTTGGTATGTTCATTTTTATCTGTCCGCTTTGTTTATAGACATACTTTTCCCTTAAACTATCAAATATACCCTTTATTAATATCCAAATCTTAAATAATATCACCATATATAAGGAAAAAAAAACTTACTCAATATCTTTGTATTAATTGTCATTTCTTTAAAAAAAAAAAAAAACATTTATGAATAGTTATAAAATTCTTAATAAACTTCTACTTATTTTAACATTAATAATTTAGTTTTGGTAATAATATAACATTAAATAGGCTAGTCAATGGCTAGTCATGACAATTTATAGGATTTCCTTAATATCTTGACTTAGTCGAAGCGGACTTTTAATTTAGGACGGAGGGAGTAATAATTAAATAATCTTGTTACCATGTATACGGGTATACACGTTATCAAAAGCCAAGTTTTATTGATCCAACTTTTTTACTCATCATTCTTGGGATCTTGTCGAATCGGAGACTCTTTTTTTTTTGTTGTTGACGAGTTTCGAGCTTAGATCACAGGTACTCTCATCCAACAACTTTACCATATTGATATGTAATCCCGGGTTCCTTTAAAACTTAAATATCCAAGATTGCTTAAACTCAACTTTCAGAAAGAAGCCACCGAATAAGATGTAATGGATTCATATATTGATTTTAAGAGAGAACTAAATCCTGCAGAGAGGATCGAAATGCTCGAGCTAAAGCATGAGAATGGTGCTTTACATATCCAGGAGGATGCTTCTGATAGTATCAACTACCTAACTACTTCTCTACAAGCACCCTTTTATAACTCTTGCAGTTACTTCTTATCAGCATGCTAATGCCAACAAACTAATATGGAACTCTTTGTTCCCCTTAAGATCTCTTAATATTTTGGCAGCTCTTCATGACTTAATTCCTTCTAGAATTACGCTGCAGCATAGAAATATTCATGACCGGCCCTGAGATTTGGCTGCCCCGAAGCTATGGTAAAATTGTTGCCTCATTCATCCTGGTACCCGTACACACTTGAGCTGAGCTGGGCGGCACAGTTTTGTTGTAAATTTCCTCGATCACAAACTGTAATGTGATTATTAGGAAGTTAATTATAAGAGGCCTGTAAGATATGCAATTATAACCCTTTCCTGCAGGCAATCGAGACAATAGTAATTCTTCTGGTATGAGGTTGCAAGAAATTGACGAAGAGGAAGTCAAGATGAGAATCTAATCGAAACTATGATGCTTGTACATACGGGTCAAATACCAAGAGCTCCAGAGCTCCAAAGAAGTATTATCAAGAAGATATACGTATCGAGGGAGGGAATTTTACCATCGAAGCTCATGCACGATTATTTTCTTCCCAATTGTGTACTCGATCGAGATTTTCAAGGTCGATTCCGCATGCCTGGGTCATCCGGTGAAAAGATTATTGAAGAGCTTTGTCGAGTGGAACCTCAATTCAATTATCGATTTGATGCACCGAATATTAGAGGTCATAGTCCCGAACAAAAAAGTTACTTCGGCTTTAAGGATTCTAGGTTATGGCACTCAAAATGATGCGAATGATGAGTACCTTCATTATGGGTAAAACAACTTCTTACACTTACCTTTCATTGTTTGTGAAGTAATGATTAATCATTTTGGTCCAACATATTTACGAAAACCAACCGAAGATGTTAGACAAATATTAAGGGAGAATGAGGAAAGGGGATTCCTGGTGAATGCTAGGTAGTCTCGATTGTATGCATTGGTATGGCATGGATGCCTGCTTATCAGGCTGGTCAATATAAAGGTCATTATCCAAACCAACAGATTATCTTAGAAAGTGCCGCTTCTTACGATCGTTGGATATGGCACGCTTTTTTGGTCTTAGGGTTCACAAAAATGATATTAATGTTTTGCACAAGTCGCCTCTGTTTGAAGATTTGAAGTATGGAATTTCTCCATCCGTCCGTTTCATGATCAACGGCCATCAAGACACTCATGGCTATTATCTTGCGCGGATGGTATCTACCCAAAATGGTCCACCTTGGTTCAATGCTACCGTCGGCCTCCGCTGGTGCATTGGGCCATTCATACCGATATTTTAACGATGCCCAAATGGCACTGAGGAAGGATGTGGAACGCGCTTTTGGAATTTTGAAGAGGAAGTTCGCTATCATTTGTGGCCCATATCGTGGGTTGAGTCCTCGATATGCACAAGACTATGCTCACTTGCATAATTCTTCATAACATGGTAATTCAGAAACCAGACGTGATTCGGATTGGATTAACTATGATGATGAAGATTTGAGGTAGGAGATTCGAGCACGAAAAGAGGCCTCCCGCAAGGAATTATGGTCAAATGACTAACTACATTAGAATAGTAATTTGTATGACCAGCTAAGAGATGATCCGAGATTGAATCTTTGGGCAGAGCATGAAGATGATTTTATGTATTTTTCTTAATGTTTTAGCTTGATTTAAGTTATGTTATGTATTGTTATTTTTCTAATTAATAAGCTTCAACATTTCATTTCAAACTAATATTAATTGAATGCATAACAACATATCAAATTAAAACTTAAACTAGAACATTAAAACTTAAATCGCTACATTAAACTAGTTATAAACTAGTACATTAATCATTTAGAGGAATTATTTCATCAAACTCATCATCAGTTCCATCATCATCATCTTCTTCATCACGGTTGTTAGTAAATCCAAGCTTGCTTTTCAATCATATTGAATCATCAAATTCGATTTGCCATACATGTTTTTGTTGGGCGTTCATAATTGAGGTGTTGGCTTGAAGAATGTTATGCTTGTCATAGTCAACCGAATTTTTCTTGAGAAAGACGACTTTTCTTACTCTCCCGGTTTTGAATTTTCCTTTGAATGGATCTTTCCTTCGCGATGGTCTTTTGATAATCCATAACCTCGCCATGTTAAATCCTACGGAACTCCTCCTTCTTGAGCTAATTTTCTAGCCAGTTTTGCCTTATTCCTCCTCGGAAGTTTTCCCTTAGTATTACCATCAATATAATTATTGAAAACTACGTTGGAATTTGAGCTTGTAGGGGTATCTCGTGAAGAATTTGATGGACCTTGTGAAAATGGTGAAGAATTTGGTGTTGAGGGAGAAGAATTATATGGTGAATTTTCAGGTACTATTTGATTATTTGCTAATTTTTGGTTAGATATGCCAATTGTGTGCAACATCGAGCACAGTAAAACTTAACCAAACTAAGCAACCAATATGCATTTGAGCAAACAATTTAAGTGCCTTCCCTTACAGTGAAGTTTTTGGTAAAGTTGAAGATTCGAAATAGTTTTGAGCAAATACAAAATAAGCAACCAACAAACAATGGAAAGTTTATATTCAACTGAATATATAAACTTAATAAACTAAATTCAATTTGTACCATGATTGTTGTATCTATATAATAAATAATCTTACATGAGTAATAGTTTAACTCACCATTAATGGTGGTCGACGACAGTAACAGAAAGGGAGAAAGAGGATTTTAGAACTGTAGAGAACGATTTAGGCTAAAGTAAACTAATGTTTGTTTCTGAATTTTTAAATTTAAAATTATATTTTTATGGTGGGACCACTAAGCAAACAAATTATTTGTATTGTGCCCCTTCTTTTCTAACGGATTCGTCCCAATTTTTATTTCTAATCACATTTTATACCAGTTTTGCTCTTTCTTAAACGTGATATCCCTTGCAAATATCCTAATTTTGATGCCACAAAATTGGTCAAAAAGACCAAAATCAACAATTCCTGGGTGAAAAAGACACTTAGGTTTTGATACTGTTTAAATAGCCAAAAATTAAAAAGATACTGTTTAAATGGACAAAAATTTAAAAATAGGCAGGATGTAACCAGTTTCATCCCGTCCATTTTCAAATATTTTTTTCTTATTTTTATTTTACACAGGATGCATCCAGTTTCATCCTTGCTATTTTTTAAGTATAAGCCAGGATGAATCCAGTTTCATCCTTGCTATTTTTTTTTTGGCTATTTCACCCGTACTTTTTTTTACTTGTCCATTTGAACCGTGTTTTAAATTTTTTTGGACAAATGACCCATTTTCTCTTTTGATGCCCCTGTTCCGTGATGCCCCAAAGTCAAATTTCGTTGACTTTGCCTCAGGGCCGGCCCTGGAAATATTCAACTGGCATCAGATCTATTTTATGCCTACTATGTAACTCCGAGTCTCTGAACATGAATGCTCTTCGCACTTTCTTCTTCATTGCTCACTTTCGATCAAATTTTGGAGCTATATTTTGAAGTCATCTGGTATTAATTGGATTATTACACCTAAGAACATTGTTTTGTTTTGTTTTTGTTTTTGTTTTTTTTTTTTAATCAAAACGTTGAGCTTAATAATGGAAGGAGTAGAAAGCTTTGACCTAGCTCCTTCTGCTATTGTACTGGTAAATTTGGAAAGAAAGAAATTCCAGAGTTTATGGGGGTAAGTTCAACGATGTGGAAAATAATGTTATGAAGTCGGGAATCATTCATGTTGGAAATTGGCAGGAGATGGCGAATCTAGTGAAGGAAAGGAAAACTGTGCACACACTGAATAATTTAGATGACATATTCAACAACGAAAATAAATAAAACAAACCACGAATGTGCTATGCACATTACACCATTAATTATACATAATGGGGTGAATCTATATCCTCACACACTCTTAGTCTTTATTATCAGACAAACAGCATACACACCCAACATTGAAATTTCCCACCGTATATCAATGGGTCACTGGTCACCGGTCACCCATAGATGGTTAATTAACTTGTTCAGCTTCGCAAAGGTGGGTGTTCAAGTCCTCGATGTTCTGCTGGAAGAAAGCCAAATAACTAATAGGAACTGGAGAATCCTCGTTAAGCTTCACATAATCAATAGTCCAACTCGCAATACACCCCTTTCCATTAGCCTTTGGTTTAACTGCCAGAGTTGCGTCAAACTTCTTGTAATCATTCAACACGTCTCCTCCAACCGCACTGTGGTGTATAGTCATTGCCTCATCATCGTATGTTGTTGTCTCTTTCACAACTAGTGTTTTACCCTCTGCATACAAAAGAATATATATACACAAGTGTGATAGTTATAAGCACAGATCAATATTGCTTAATTAACAAATTAGAAGGAGCGAGAATTAAATTTAGAAGTTAATTGTGCGCATATTTTGTGCTCAAATCGGTATAAGTACGTACCATGAATATAATCCCATTCCTTGATACAGCCGGAAGTAATTCCGTGTCCCTCGATAACTTTGACACCAGTGTACTGATGTGGTACTGCTTTTGGAACATCTTCATGATGCTTAAATATTTCGTAATATTTGTGAGCTTCGCAGTTAACCTCCGATTCAGTTATAAGCTTCCCAACCAGACCTGAAATGGTGTGATGATGCTCTTCAGCCATATTGATAATAGGTAGTTTGCAAAATAATGAAAGATATTCAGCTGATTTTGATGAATTTGATCTTAGTCGAATGGGTTTATATAGGAGCTAAATATCGTTGAATTGGTTAAATGCTGATGACAGAATGAGCTGTATTTTTTTTTTTTTTCTCGAGGCATGTATTCTCTCTCTATTCTAGTTCTTTGTGCATTTTTTTTTTATCTAAAATTAAAGATTTGGAGACAAAAATAAAGATTTTGTGAGATAGCAGTTGACTATATTATCCAGCCAATTTTTAAAGATAATATAAATTTTATTATCAAGCTAACAATTACTCCCTCGGTTTTTGGATAATTACTCCTTCGGTTTTTGGATAAGTGATACTTTCAGTTTTTCATTTTAGCCTAAAATAGGTCAAATTGAAAAAGTGAAAGTATCTCTTTTCCTGGAACGGAGAAAATAGTAAATAGCTTAGTGGAACAGATCCCATGGTATACGCTAAGATCCACTGCCCAATCGCCATTAGGAAATTGTAATAACCATAGACACCAGTCACACCATTGTCTAATGTTATCATGATTGTGAGATAGTAGTGTTTGTACCCTATTAAAATAGTATGTGTGTGTACCGCACAAGCTATTTGATGTCGGTACAATACGGTTTATTGTGGAAACCCGCATGACTTATTATGGAAGCCTAACCCGGTTTATTGTGGAAACCGTTGGGTTTATTGTGGAAACCCGCATGGCTTATTATGGAAGCCTAATCCGGTTTATTGTGGAAACCGGTGGGTTTATTGTGGAAACCCGCATGGCTTATTATGGAAGCCTGGATTTGGGTTGTTAGGGAAACCAGTGGGTTTATTATGGAAACCCACTAGGCTTATTATTGAAGCCCAAGAGTCTTGAATAATTATTTATAATTATTAATGATATTTGAGATAAATGAAGGATCCTAAATAAAGAGGATAATTATCTTAAATACTTATAATTATTTCAAGATGGTTATATTATAGATCATTATTATTACATGAAACTAGTTGGAAGCCTAACAAGCTAAGCTCCAACGACATACTACTACATTAATTGAACAGGTTGATGTGCTAGTCTACCAGCGGGCCTCATGGGAAACCTTGCCAAGGGAGCCGAAACGGCGGGAGGGGGGCGAGATTGTGTCACAAGGGGGGCAAATTAACACTATCTTCCATGTTAATTCCTGCAATATTACGCCATTTGGGGAACGGGGATGACCAGCTGAGCTAGGGGCCCGTTCTTTTAAGATAAATATTATTTAAGATAAATAAGGATTATGGTAAATATTAGGGTTTATCATGAATCTGGATGTTATTTGAGGTTTATACAGATGAGGGAAGTTATTAGGATAACTATCAAAACCCTAAAGCTACATCTATTTCTGCCTATATATAGAGGCTAAATCTCAACACAAAAGGTACACAATTTCTATTCCTTTCTTAACAACCTACTTGCATAGAACTCTTGTTGATTTTAGCATCGGAGTGTCTTTGCAGGTACCCCCACCATTTTCAATCAACAATTCTTTGGAGAATCTAGTTAATGGCGGCGATTCGATCATCATACACACATCTCGAAGATTGTTGGGGTGATTAATTTTGCACCAACATCTTTTGGCGCCGACTAAGGGGACTACGAGAAAAGATCGTGCTCCCCCCGTTTGAGGAAAGTTTTTTCAAGTGGTTTTGCAAACTAGGGTTTCAAAGACATTTGAAAAGGAAGCAAATTAGATCGCAACTTTTCTGGAAGTCGCGGAAAGTATAACCACTTTCCGTTTGCAACTTTTGAGAAAGTTGCAGTAAGTTCCAACAAGGTACAGAAAGTTGCAGAAAGTTCTGAACACTTTCAGAGAGTTGCGAAAGATTTCTGAACGTTTCAGAAAAGTCACAAGAAGATCACAACCTTTCAGAAAGTTGCAAAAAGTATCGCAACTTTTCAGGAAGTTGCGGAAGATTCACAACGTAACAGAAAGTTGCAGAAGCTACAGAACGCTTTGAGAAGGTTCCTGGAAGGTTCAGGACTATTTCATAGAGTTGTTGAAGATCCGAAAAGTCGCAGAAAGTTCTGCCAAAGTTGTTGAAAGAAAATCTAAAGAAACGAATGGATGCATCAGGAGTAGATCAACCTGAGATGTATGTAAATGTACACACCGTCAATCTGGCGAATCAGTAGGCTAACATTCGAACCCTAAGAAGTGATGTAGTCCAAGGTACTATGATGAGAGGGATGGAAGAGAAACGTCATTGTCATCAACGGCATCGGCTTCTCGATCTCGTACATAAAGATTTGTGCCACGAAACAGGGAGAACTATGTTTCGATGCATAGATCGCCACCCCCAGCCACTAACAGAAACTTCCATCATCAAGGAAGGTTTCAAGGACAGCACCAGAGCATCCATGAACGAAGACAGGAAGATATCGTTAACAAAGGAGTACGTTCTCGTGTTAAAAATCCATCGGCTGAACCAGCTAATGTCCGATCAACTTCTCAAGTTATTATCTCACCAATCGTGCAAGCTAATATCCCGCCAGCTGCTCGAGTTGATGACCCACGGGTTACACAAGTTAACATACCACAGTAACGCCAATCGACCTAACAAAGACGAGAGCGTTTGCAAAAGAGTGGAAAGAGAGAATAAATGGATCAAGATTGCGTTAGAGAAAAGAAAAGAGATCGAAGAAACAACTATCCCTCATTCGGGCAAAGGATGATCATACCGTCACCGAGAGCCCGACAATCCACCACGTAAAGGGGCAAACTAAAAGGCTGCATACGGACTACTAACAGTCCCAAGGACATGTCAACCCAAAGATAGGGAGAGCTACTTCACCAATAACTAACTGTATAGGCTTGCGAACTATACAGACTTATAGGCGTCTTTCGTGTTCAGAGACAAGGAAAATGTTAGCACAGCAAGGTGTTGCAGGTGAAGCCAAGTTGCTGCAAATGAAGATGTGCTGCATATGAAGATCAAAAAACTAAGGTCAAGGACCACGAGCGGGAAAGATCTCACTTGCATGTTGGTTGCCGTAAGAGTAAACTCACATGCACCACACCATGACGCGAGGATGAGGAACACTTCCTTGCCACTGCTACGATATCGCAAAAGGTACAACGCCACTTATATGAATGGTAAACTAGAGTTTGTATAAGAAGCAAATTCTAAAGGAAATCAAAATATGATTTGATTTTGTGGTTCTCTTTTAATCGATCCAAGGAAGAACAGAACACTACAACTGTTACCGAGGGCCGCGTATACTTGATAGAGAGGAAATTGTTCTCTTTGTCCGCAAGTATAGGAGTTCTACTAGCCGTATGGGGAAGCCACTACTAGTCACTCCAGAACACACGCGTTTGTGCATAAATACTTGGGATTGGTTTTTGGCTCAAACGTTCAGATGGAGCTAGCAAAAGGGAATGCAACTATTGGTGACTTCGTTATGTTAGCTAGCGGTTGGAAGCTAGTGGAACCGTATGAACGTGACGCTCAATTTGTGATCGCCACACTAAAGATTTAAAAGAAAAGTTTGGTTGAATATCGACCACCCAAGAAAGAACTGCGAAGGTCCTGTCAAAGAAGGATTCAATCGGGTTGTGGTATATTTTTTATCCTGCAGAAGACGACTTGGCAACGTTTACACACATGTCAAGGAGGCTCCGTAAGGAAGTTAGTGAAGTTAGAAAGGTTGATGCTGCTCTCGTAATATAAATATACAAGAATGCATTGAGTTATAACGTGCTTCGAATTTATAGCTCCTAACAGTTCAACCGGTTTGAAACCTCAAAGAGTTGAGCGACAGGCCGGCAGTGCACTGGGAGCTGAGAAAGAAAAGAAAGCAAAATTGACACGTACGTCGAAAGGGTCTGGAACCGATGGATACGCCACACCAAGACAATATTTCGATGACGATTCCAAAAAGAAAAATCACGATGAGTCCAGAAATAAGATGGCAACGGAAAAGATACCATAAGCTCAGATCCATCTAGCAAGTGAGGATTGGATATAATGGATCTAGTTCTTGCTTCTCCTGGGGGCGTCTTTGCTATTTCGAAATATCTCTACAGATATTGGGAGCGGCTAAAGTGACGCCGAGCATTCAATCAAAACCAACATGGTTAAGGAAGTCAAACAATAGGACGCATCATTTTCATTATAATTGGAATAATGGGGGCGACTAAGGTGGAAGGAACGAACGCCTTGGGAGGTAAGTCTTCCACGATTACATTATAAATCAAGTTTATCGTCACAATTGAGAACACTTTTGCATGTATTTATTAAAGAAATACATGCAATGTCTTTCTATAAAAGAGGACGAAAAAGACGAAGTATTTTGGTTATTAAGGAAATAGTTGCAATGTCATTCTATAAAAGAGGAAGACAAAGACAAAGTAGTTGCAATGTCTTTCTATAAAAGAGGAAGACAAAGACGAAGTATTTTGGTTATCAAAGGAACAGTTGCTATGTCTTTCTAGTAAAGAGAAAGACATTTAAGTATTTGATTATAAAGGAAATTGTGCGATGTCTTTCTAATAAAGAGAAAGGAGAAAACAAGATGTTTCAACATAATTAAGCTGAAGCTAAAATGGAGCGAAAGGAGCAAAGAAAAATATTAAAGAAACTCGTATGGCTTATTATGGAAGCCCAATTTGGTTTATTGTAGAAATCAGTGGGTTTATTGTGGAAACTCACATGCTTGATTATAGAAGCCCAGTTCGGTTTATTGTAGAAACCAATAGCTTATTATGAAAGAAAATGTATGAATGTCGACAGTCAACCTGTACACCAGAGATTGTCGCACATTCATTATTTGCAGACACAAGCGCGTTGAGTCGGAAAATTCAAGGCCATTACGGGAGCATAAGGGCAATCAATATGCCTAGCAAGATACGGGAGCAACCTGCGTTCGAGTGAGACGACTTTGGGGCAAATCCACACAACAAGCTGGCCAAGGCCACGGAAGGTTATCGGATAAGCAGCATATGGCGAATTTGAACGACCCGAGAAGGTTAGTTCTATTGATTTTCTTAACTCTTCGACAAGTCGAGAATTAAGAGGGGGTGATGTTTGTACCCTATTAAAATAGTATGTGTGCGTACCGCACAAGCTATTTGATGTCGGTACAATACGGTTTATTGTGGAAACCGGTGGGTTTATTGTGGAAACCCGCATGGCTTATTATGGAAGCCTAACCCGGTTTATTGTGGAAACCGTTGGGTTTATTGTGGAAACCCGCATGGCTTATTATGGAAGCCTAATCCGGTTTATTGTGGAAACCGGTGGGTTTATTGTGGAAACCCGCATGGCTTATTATGGAAGCCTGGATTTGGGTTGTTAGGGAAACCAAATGGGTTTATTATGGAAACCCACTAGGCTTATTATTGAAGCCCAAGAGTCTTGAATAATTATTTATAATTATTAATGATATTTGAGATAAATGCAGGATCCTAAATAAAGAGGATAATTATCTTAAATACTTATAATTATTATTTAAGATAAATAAGGATTATGGTAAATATTAGGGTTTATCATGAATCTGGATGTTATTTGAGGTTTATACAGATGAGGGAAGTTATTAGGATAACTATCAAAACCCTAAAGCTACATCTATTTCTGCCTATATATAGAGGCTAAATCTCAACACAAAAGGTACACAATTTCTATTCCTTTCTTAACAACCTACTTGCATAGAACTCTTGTTGATTTTAGCATCGGAGTGTCTTTGCATGTACCCCTACCATTTTCAATCAACAATTCTTTGAAGAATCTAGTTAACGGCGGCGATTCGATCATCATACACACATCTCGAAGATTGTTGGAGTGATTAATTTTTGCACCAACAAGTAGCTAGGCTCAAAAATTATGTTACTCAGCCGAGTCCTAGTGTCATCATTTTGCAGACTAAAAGGCTATATATATATGCTCGACAAATGATCCTATAAATGATTTTGGAAGACGGTTTATAAATTGGAAAAATGCCACATTATAAAATTAAGAAGGGTGTTTTATCAGTGCGACATTATTACTTGGTCACCTGGAATTGGAAAGGTCCATAGTTCAGTTTTTTTTTTTTTGTTTGATCGGCAACTATTAAAAATGGACGGAAAGACCCGAAGAGACGAAGCTACATCAGGGAGACTCGCACAGCCATAGCTAATTAAAATGGATGAGAGCCAACAGTGGGGTATGAATACCACGCACGTATTTGAGCAGTCGATATCAAATAGTCAAAAAGGATACAGGAGGTGTGGTTAAACTACATGTTTATACACAAAATTGGTTAAAAAGACCAAAATCAAAATTTCCTGGGTGAAAAAGAGAGTCAGATTTAGATACTGTTTAAATGGACAAAAATTTAAAAATAGGCAGGATGTAACTAGTTTCATCCTGTCCATTTTCAAATATTTTTTTCTTATTTTTATTTTACAGGATGCATCCGAGTTTCATCCTTTTATATTTTTAAGTTTAAGCCGTGATGAATCCAGGCCATCCTTGCGTTATTTTTTTTTTGTCCATTTCACCCATAAAATTTTTACTCGTCCATTTGAACCGTGTTTTAATTTTTTTTGGACAAATGACCCATTTTCCGATGTTTATAACGGTTACAAGAAAGGCATATTCTCGTATTTCATTTGTTAGTCATTAATCAACCCCATCGCAGGGGCCATCATATATCATCTGTCTAACTCAAATGGATGCCTTCATATTTTGCCGGATAGAGACTTGTCTAAAGAACAGCTAATGTAAATTTGCAACAGTCTTATCCAACCATATCGCCTTCATTGAAGAACAGGTCATTATACCGACACCTCGACATCGTGATACAGGCGCATACCGATATATGTAATTAGGTATGGACTTTCCCATCATCGCCATAAATGCACAAACGTATATAAATATATTTTGTTTTTGTTTTTTTTATACGAGAAAGAGAGTAGCGGCACCTAGCAGGAATGCCTACCCCGGTTACATCCGTTGTGATGCTTGTGCTAACACTAGCAACAGGGCCATGTTCTCTAAATATATGTAGTGTTATTACAGGAATTCATATCAAAATGATTTCCAAGCAGGTTTAGACAAACCTATCAAGGAAAACATTCCAACTACCAATCCTGAGGCCATAGCCTGCCAAAAAAAATACAAGAAGCTGTTAGAGAACCACAGAAGCAAAAATTCCCAAGGAAAAAAGAAAAACAACATCAAAGAAATAGTAAATATATTTTGTTGGATGAAGACTTCTTCCTCCTCATCGTGATACACGAGCATACAACAGAATCCTAATTTTACGGTTTGGTTTTTGGGGCTTCACCGGGTCATTAAATAGTAAATATAACACCCCATATCCTATTATTTTATTTTTAGAGAAATTGGGTTAATTGCCCAAATATTTTTAAAACATGGTTTTAATGGACGAGTAAAAATTAGTATGGGTGAGATGGACACAAAAAAAATAGCAAGAATGAATTTGGATTCATCCTAGCTTAAATTTAAAAAATAGCGAGGGTGAAACTGGATGCATCCTGTTGTAAATTAAAAATAAGAAAAAGTATTTGAAAATGGGTAGGATGAAACTGTTTACATCCTGGCTATTTTTACATTCTCGTCCATTTAAACATTATCAAATTTTACATGTCTTTTTCACCCAGGAATTGTCGTTATTGGGTTAATTTACCAATGTTGTGTTATATTTTTATTCCTGATATCCCTATAAGTGAATTAGTGTTTATTACGATGATTAACTAACATAATTATAATTAGTGAAGGATTAGGATTAATCGAGTGATTAACCTTTGGAAAATCAAAACTTGTTTTCCTTTTTTTCTTAATTTGGAAAAAGGAGAAGGGTATTTTTGATGAACTTTTTTGAAAACCTTTGAAGAAAATGATGAAACCTATCCTAAAATTAGTCAGGAGAACCTTGTAATCAAACCCAATAACAATTTTAATTGATTCAAATCAATTAAAAATCATAACTTAATCTTTTTTTTTTTACCAGTTACGGCTGGGATGTTTTATCGTTTTAGCCGTAACACGTGCGATTAGCCGAGAAAACGCTCCTTTCCAAGCCGTAATAGAAGGTTGCGGTGGGGAAGCTAAGAACATCAAACCGTAAATTTGGAGTATAGGATGGGTAAGGATGAACTCCTGGCCAAATCATCATCCAGAGTCACCTGCGTGTCTTTACACTAGTGGAAAATGGGGTTTTCTTGACCCACATCCCCGACCCTCAATGGCGGTCAATCGACCGTGGACCGGTCAAGACCGTCTCTGATATAAAAAAAACACGGAAAAATTCATGAGCAGTTAAAGTTGGTCGTTGATTAATTACCATTTTAACCCTCCAGTCCGACTCGCACCCACGAATGATGGACCTAGTTTATTATGTGACACGATTTTCTAGGCCAGAATAATAATATCTATATCCTAATATCCTCTTTCCCTTCTCAACTTATCCTTATCTCTTTCTCGCTTCAACTCTGCAGACCCAAAAACTTCTTCTTCCCCTTTTCCCTTTCTCATATCTTTCTCTCTTCGAATCTGCAGAATTATAATGAAATTTTTCTGCTCAAAATTAACAGAACCCTAGAATTAAAACCTTTAGTCGGCCTCTCTAACTCATTGTCAAACCTCACCGCAGAACTCGTTTCCATCTTTCTCTCAAAAAAAAATCCCAATCGTAAGAAATAAGGTCATACCACTAATTAAACCTTCAAACCCTTAATTACGATATTTCTCTCAGTTGAATCAGTGTGAAGATTTCAATGGTTTTGAATCTTGAAATCAATTGAATCGATACATCGTTTTAATGGTTCATGAGGTTAGTTTGCTGTAATCTAGGGTTTCATTTGTATTCAGTTTTTGTTTTGTCGATTTGGATGTTAGGGGTTTTGTTGTTTTTGTGTTTCCAATTTGGGTTATATGTCCATAACCTAAAAATTTGCGTATCTACTTCTTTGATTTGGGTAATTATGAATTCATTTATCTTTTCCCTCTTTCAAATATTCACAGTTCTAGACTCGCTGGTCTTGAAATCCGAAGAAGGGAGAGGAAGGATTATCTTTTGCCAATGTTATGGAATTCGTTGGAGGGTGAATTGCTTTTTTAGCATCAACTCAATGAATCCAGAGAGCCCAATTTCTAACTGAAAAAGAGGTAAGTTCACAAATTCGGGGAATAAATTTTCGGTATCATGATTTATTGTTATATTATTTTTGCCTGAGTTTGGATTTTCTGTGTTTTAACTAGATATTTTTGGTATAGATCTGATTGTTTTTTGGTTGTTTGAATTTGTAGGTGAAAAAGGAAGAAGGGTTAGATGACTGACTTTTAATGTACAGAAGAGATATAAGGAAGAAGGGTTAGATGACTGATATAATAAGTGTGTTGATAGAAGGGTGGCAACGATGCTTGATTGAGTTGTTGTAATGAAGTTTTGTTTGTTTCTTACCAGTAAGCGATAATTAAGATTTATAAGTTGTTGTAATTTATGGATGTATTAAGCTTGTGTATTTTGTGGGTTTGGATTTGTATTTGTGATGTTGAGAGATTTTTATTTGAACTGTAGGATTTTTATGAGGATTCGATTGAGGAGTTGAGCAAGTATGGGGAAATTGATATTTATCTAAGACAATTGAGATTACTGGCTGATCATACGGTAATGTAGTTTCTGAAACTCCATTGTCCAATGGCTTAACTTCCTGTAACCTATCCTTTTTAATGTTATGTTTGCACTTGCTTTCCAAAAGACCACAACTGTCGTTGTTAACATTTCTTCTTGTCTTGTTTTGATCTATCAAAGGTGCATGGATGGAGATCTGCCTAGTTTTGAAGAATATACTATCTTGGAAACTTTGCGGAATACTAATGCAGAGTTCAATATACTTCGATCTTGGTATCCCTGCACAGGTACATATATCCTGTCATGTCAACTTTTTGTGAATCTGTTTCGTAGTTTTGATTTCCATTCGACTGCTCATATTTTTTATGTTTGGCAAAAATTGCAAAAATTGTAAACCTTAATGGAGTGAGGTAGGTTTTTGAATCGATTTTTCTTTTTAAATCTGTTTTCCTAGGTTACCTTAACTTTTAAAATACCACCGTTCATCTTGCAGTTGGGAGGCATCGTTACTTCCCGCTTGCTTAAACATAAGTCATAACAGAATTTGAAGCTTTACTGCACCTGAGCCTTTGAACATAAGTCATGACAGAGTTTGATGCTTTACTGCACCCGAGCCTTTGGGACTGTTAATGCCTCTAAAAACTCAAGATTTTGATCATTTTTTGTGTAATTTGAACCAAATTAATGTTAAATTGAATGATTATTTGTGTGTAAATTTAATTTGGTTCTCATTTTTGTTTGATTTGAATTTGGTTCTCATTCGAGTTTGACTTTATTCTCGCTTGAATTCTAATTTTGAGTTTTCATTTGGGTTTAATTTGAGATTATTCAGATTCAGTCAGGCAAGATAGATTCAGTCAGCCAATCTGAATTTGAGATTATTCATTTGGGTTTAATTTGAGTTTTCCGCTCTTGCAGTAGACTATGGGTACCTGCAGAAATATCACAGTTGAAGAACGACAAGTATCATGAGCTCACAGTAATATCAGTTCGTCTTTTATAACTTAATTCAGTTGGTTGGGGGACATGAAGGAGAGCTGCTCAAAAGTGGTATTTTCAGGTCCAATTCTATCCTATGCTAGTGATTTTGCAGTTTGATTTATCCATCTCTGCCTCCTCATCCTTTATGCTCTTTTCTGTTCTTGCACCAGACTATGGGGACCTGCAGAAATATTACAGTTGAAGAACGACAAGTATGAAAAACTTTTATCTTTTGAAGTCTTAACTTGAAAGGGGTTTTGGTTGTAGTACTGATGATGTTGGGTATGATACAGTGGAGATAGGATGGGACGAATGCGAAAAAGGTGTTGCCACTTGCTATAAATACAGGCTTCGGAGATTTTACGTATGGTTAAAAGCTCAAGTTCTTGGAATGGCTCTTGGGATCCCATGCTTTGACAGGTAGTTGATGTTAGAGCTGTTTTCAGTGTTGTGTTATTACTTTTGTTTCTCATCTATTAAGAAATGATGTTTCTTTTTCAGTCTCATCGAGGAAGCGGAAGCTCAGTGTGCCTTCATTGAACTTACAACCATTATGTGTAAGTTGAAATACTAAAATGCGATTGATATGTTTTGGTTCATAGAGTTACCAAATTGGTAATGTTACAATCCTTGTTTTAATTGTTGTTGTTGGACTTTGTTCCGTGTTTGGTGTGAAGTTGAGAAAGGTATGGGTGTGAAGTTGAACATTCATTCATCTTTTCAAGTAATGTATTACCCTAGCAAGCTAGTTCAGGATCGGAAGGCTGAAAACGTGTGTTTCTTTTCATGTGCAGGTCATACATATTTCTGGATAGATTTTATCCCCATCGTTCTAAGCTTTCTAACCCTCACATGCACCTTTTACGTTAACTACCCAGTATGCATATAACTCTATTTACGATGAAGCATATTGTGACGAAGATGCCCAGGAAAAAATTGGTATTCAGTACTTGTTTTGGTTGAGATAGGTGGAGAGTATTAAGGAAATATTGAGGTAAACGTTGTACTACTGCTGCTTTTCTATAATGTGGATAAATCTAGGCAGAAGAGACATTTCACTGACAGTTATCTCTTGTAGCTTGTAGGCTTCCGGTGAAGACTACTCTGTTGAACCCAGCGATATGTGAAGGTCCTTCTGTGCTCTTCTTGATGTTGCAAATATACAAAAAACTACATAGGTAATCTTGGCTCCTGAAAATGTTATGCAGTGATGTTTTCCAGATATTTACCATTGGTAGCATCATCAAAGTCTACTGGGTTGGAGCTTTTGATTAGTTCTAAAGTTTGTAGGATGTTTGTTTAGTAGAAATTCTGATAGCACCTGTATAATGCATCTGCTAAAGATGGTTGGTCCTAATAATTTCATTTCATACTTCTCATATGCACAAACTAATGCATGTACTGTTTGTTACATAGGTCTTGTATATATTAGGTTTTTTGTTTGACAGTTAAGTGGCTGAATGCCATTATACTAGTTCCGATTTTTTTGATATGAAAGTTGCCCTGTGTACAAGTAGTATCCATACTCTGTTTTTGCGTTTAGGTAGTTTATGCACAATCTCTCTAATTTCTTTTCACCGCGATTCAATGCCTTACTGTATTTTTGCTGTTTCTTTTTCAGGTTGTTTAGCTTTGAAACCTGTTCTGGTGGTGAAATTCTTTGATGGAGGAGGAGATGTTGAAGATCAGAATTCTGGTGATTATCCAGTGGTTTTTATTTAGACCCCTATGTACTTCTATTTTCCTTTAGTGTGTTGTTTAGCTGTCTCTTTATGGTTTTGCTGGTTAGTTGCATTTCTCTCTTTATGTCAGTTGTATTCAGTTATAGGTTGTGCAATGAATACAATGAATGTTTAATGGAATGAAATATTCGAGTTTGATTTTCTTCTTATTTAAGCTTCATATGAATTCTAATTTGAGATTTAGTCGTATTCAGTCAGGCCAGACGGATTAGTCAGATTCAGTCAGGCCAGATGGATCAGTCAGATTCAGTCAGGCTAGACAGCCAATCTGAATCTATTTTTTTTTATATTAAGATTTATATCTATGACTGATTCTAGTCAGTCATAAAGTATTAACCGTTAAAATCGGTCGTTGATATAAGATTTTCAACGACCCCCAAAGACACGTCATAGTAGAAAAAGACGCTCAAACAGCGACCCTTTCTTTGACCGATGAAGCAAGTCATTTACCTCGTATCTATGACTTGCTTCGTCGGTCGCGAAACTGCTATTTTCCACTAGTGTTAACGGCTATAAACCCAACTGTGAAAACAAAATACGGCGGGGATACCCAGCCGTTTGGTGTCGACACTCTCAACCAATTCATTCTTCTTTTTTTGACTTGGACAATGTGGCTGAGTCTCTAAACGACTAGTTTTTCAAGAAAAATAGTTGTTAGGACTTAGGGAATTTAACTCTATAAAAGATCCCTTCTATCATCTTTTCCTCACCCAAATTATTGTTTAAAGTAATCTATTTCTCATCCAAAAAAAGAAAGCAGAAAAAAGCATCTTGGTGACTCCCTACCCTTATCTTTAAGATTCTGCTATTATCAGAGCATGGGTGACGGTCAGACAACATGATAAAGATCTAGACATTGACATAGATCAAACATCTGACTCTTTTTGGAACCATATATTCATAGTTTTTATGGCGCTAAAAGAAAATCATAACTCACGCACTTTGGTAGTCATTAAGGAGATATTAATTCAAAGAGATATTCGAAGAATGCGAAGCTTTCAAAAAAGAAATGAAAGTTGTAAAGGAAGCCAATCCCACCACGTTGGGTCATATAAGAGTAAGTATTTTAAACAAATAGGCATTCGTAATATGAAGTTTTAAATATAACTTACTAACTTATATTTGTTTCGTTTTCAGGGGTGGCTCGTGCCAGATATGAAGAGTTTGAGCAGTATAATAACTATCGTATCTTGGAAAATTCTACTTATGATTTAAACATATATGAATAAGTGTTTAAGTGTGGTGATCTATATATGATATGCATTTTCCTTCAACATTATGATATTAAAAAAATGTAGTGTTTCTAATTTCAATGAAATCGAGAATTGAGTTTGGTCTATTATGAGTTTTGGAAATTTATAGGTACTTTCGGCTAGGTTTTCTGCAGCAAGGGTTAACCGTTTTGAACTAAATGGAAGAAAACTAAAATTATCAGATTTACGGTTTGGATAATGAACCATGACCACACCGTAATCATCACAACCTCTAGGACCTTAGCCTTTCCTGGCCGTAACTTGTTTTACAGTAGAACATACGGTTTGGAATTTTATTTTCGGCTGGGAAAAAACAAGTTGCGGCAGATTATTTTGGCTGTTAACTGTGATTTCCAGAATTACGTTTTTCTTACCTAGCCGTATTTCCGACTTGTGTTGCAACGAGTTATTCATCAAACTTTTCACTTTCATTCATCAATTCATAATGTTACCATTACATAATTAAGCCGCATTACATCTCATTATACCTAAATGGGAAAAAAACTTAGAATATCGCTTAAATAGTTAAGCTTTGTTGAAATGCTCAAAAAACTCTTTCGTGATCCAATAGCATTTCTCATGCTCAAATTCTTTGCGACAAATAGCTTGATATCGGGAAAGAGCCAGCGCTTCTGAAAAATGACATTTCGGGACTCTTCGCCTTCGCCCATTCCAATTGCACCCTTAAAACTTCCATTTCTAGGTAGATCTCCTCAAACCATTTCTTTATTTGGTTCATTGATCTTCCATTTTCATTACCATCTACGGCCACAAAGACCATAAATGCATGATTCTATTAAGAATCATTACTTTTATCCACGTTAATGCCTTGATCTTCTTCATGCTTTCCAATCGTGAATGTCGCTCGAACAATTGCAACATCCTCCTTGGTAGTGTAGAGAGTAACCATGTTTCTTCTTTTTTGTTGAAGGAATTGGAGAGTTTGATGAAATTTGAGAGTTAGAAGAAATTTAAGAGTTTTTGCACAATTTCTTTGTTGGAGAAGTGTCTTTTTATAGGAAAACATGACCCAACAATTAGTTTTTTAAAAATATTAGCCGTTCCTCGAATTACTCAATGCGATCTCGGATTTACGGCTGGGATTTATAGAAGACACCCAGCCGTAATATAAACACGGGTACCACAGATAAACCTACATCCGGGACGTTTATGAACCGACTGGGAAAGTTCATATTTATGGCTCTTTGTACAACAAAACCCAGACATAGATTCTTATACGGACTGGTCTCCTCTTTAGATATTGGCCGTATATCTGGGATTGCATTTGAATTGACTTGGAAATTTCAGATTCACGGCTTAATAAGGGTTATAACCCAGCTGTTTGCGCTTACATCCTGGTCTCCTTTATAAATCCCAGTCGTAAATCTGAGAGCATTAAGTAATTGCATTGAGTTTTCCGAGGAACCGTTTTTTTTTTTCTTCAAAAAGCTAGCCGTTGGGCCAATTTTTTCATATAAAAAGAGACTTCTCCAACAAAGAAATTGTGCAAAAACTCTTAAATTTCTTCAAACTCTTAAATTTCTTTAAACTCTCCAATTTCTCCAACAAAAAATAAGAAACATGGTTATTCGCTGCATTACCGAGGAGGAGGTTGCGATTGTTAGAGCGTGGTTGACGGTAGTAAAGTATCATGAAGATGTAAACATTTACATAGATGAAACCTCTGATTTTGTTTGGAACCATGTGCGTTTTTTTTTTTTTGTGGTGTTAGACGGAAATCATAATGAAAGATCGATGAAACTCATTAAGAAAGATTCGAGAAGCTCTTTCCAAAATTTGAAGCTTTTAAAGAGGAAATGAAAGTGGTAAAGGAAAAAATCCCAATATGCACTACACCAAATAGGGGTTTTAGCAACTTCAGATTCGCAAGAAAAGTAGTCGTTGCAAATTTTGATTGCGAATTTACATTTGCTAAATATTCGCAACAGCGGACTGCTGTTGGGAATTTCGCAACTGCTATCGCTCAGTTGCTATTTGCAACTGTTTTGCTTTCATGCATGCAAGTTACGCGTGTGGCAGCAAACACCTGCAAACACTTTTTTTTTCGAGCATGCGAATTTCCCGTGTGTGCGACGCGTTTTATCCTTAGAAAAAATCTCTCTCAATCATTACAACCACTCGTACTCTCTCTCACTCTCTCGGACAGATCTGAAGAAAAAAATATCACGCCATTGAAACTCTCCAATTCACTCCACAACTACAATCTTGAGCACAACCACATGTCACTATACCACCCTACATTCTTCTTCTCCTTCTCATTCATCTTCTTAGATCAGTTCTTCGTAAAACTTGGTCTCTTGTTCTCCGTAAAACTTGGTCTCTTGTTTACTCTCTATAGCTGAAAATCTAAATTCAGTATTTTTATTTCTAATCTAGGGTTTCAATCATAAAGATGAGCAGGAGATTACTTTGATTGATTTATGGAAGGATGAAAATTAAAACATACGGTAACGAATCTCTTTCACCATTTTTGGGTTTTTTTCCTAAGAGAAATAGAGATAGAGATTTGATTTTGATGTTAGGGTTTTAATATTTTCTTAATTTGTTTTTGATGTTGCAGTTGTGTAGAAGACAAAGCAAGCACGAGTTGATTTCTTAATTTGTTTTTGATGTTAGGGTTGTAATATTTTCTTAATTCGTTTTTGATGTTGCAGTTGTGTAGAAGACAAAGCAAGCACAAGTTGATTTCTTAATTTGTTCTCCTGTTTTGTATACGAATTGATTTTGTTCACCTTTGATTTTTCAAGCTTCTTCCTTTGAGTATCCAATTCTGACTTAATCATGTCCTGTTCTATATTCTTAACTCTCCTAAACACAAAGAAAACACAAGTTACTACTCCCTCCGTTCCTAATTAATAGGCTGGTTTTGTTTTTAGAGAAAATTAAGGAAATTAAGAGATCTAATCATTGAAAGTGGTCCTCATGACACTTGTCAATAAAAGAAGTGAAGTGAAATGGTCCCCATGACACTTGTCAGCAAAAGAAGTAAAATGAAATGGTCCACATGACACTTGTCATCAAAAGAAGTTAAGAGAAAAGTGGTTGTAGTTGCAGGAAATCCTACACTACACCCCTCACAAGAATTCACACAACTAAGCCATTGAAGATGAACAATTATAGTTTTTATTGATTAATTTCTTGAATGTTTATAAGACAAAATGGAAAAGAGCTAAAGAAATTACAATTACTATAAACTTTCTCTCTCTTAATGACTTGCTCAACACTCGAAAAAAGATCTCTCCTCAATAGGCCTATTCGGCTCTTTATATAGGGTGTTACATAATGGATGACAGCTAAGTTGTCCTTTATTTTCGGGAATGACTTGCGAAGTGTCGCAAGTGTACAGATGCATAATCTCGCAACACTCCTAGTTCTCGCTAAGTCTTCACACTTTTCTCGTGTTTTGGCTGTCGTCATCCATTGCGTCACTTATTTTATTCGTCTGCGACGCCTTCGCTATGTAACGTTTATGGATTTCGCAGAGGTATTGGTGTTGCGATATTCTGATCCTACATCTTGCCTCTTCTCATGTCTTCTCTGCGAAGGAGAGAATGTCATGAGAATTATTATTTTCAAACTGCCGCAACCGTTCATCCTTATCTATTTTGGCGATTTGACTTCATACTTTTACACAAAATCTATAATACGTGTCTCTTCTTCCACTCATTTTTTGACACTTCCCTTTAAACCGTTACTTATCAACCATTCACGTCTCATCTCGCATTAAATGCGTTTATCTTCTCAAGAATTCTTCTTTATATATAGTTTTCTCATCCTCCTCTTCTTCTTTTTTACTTTCTCTCTGCAATTCTTCTTCAATTCTCCTCCGTAACTTCCGCTTCTGCTACTATAAATTTTCTTTTTTCCTTTGATCTTCAACTCCTTAATCATTCCCATACTCTAAAAATGGCTCCACCTGGTCGTAGATATGAAGTTCTCTTGGGAGAGACTCAAAAGGATTTACAAGGGAAAGGTTTCACATTATCCACTATTCCCCATCAAGAATCTTCATCTATTCTCTTCGCTAAATTATTTACTGATCAATGTTGTGATAATCAAAAGATCATAATCTCGCTAGGTCAGATTCTCGACGGCCTTCCCATTCCTCTCTACAACCCTGAACTTCCTTTGTTTTATGAAATTCTTGCTCATGAGAAATTCTCGCGAGCTGTTTACCAATTAAGTGGAGATTGTATCCGCTTAATGCTTGAGTTCGCCAACCGTGGCGCTGGTAAGGGGTCTCTCTATTCTAATGCAGTCAGAGATCCTAAATTTGTAGATTTAGAGATATTCCCTGAGAAATATTCAGTAGAGAGTTTCTTTGAGAATTATGAAGTAATAAACATGAAGAACGATAGAACTCGCTGGGGTGCACGTTTAAAAAGAAGAGAAAATATCCCCAGTGACAAAGTACTTATGCAGGACATTGATTGGCATTCTGTCAAGAACAATGTTCCTCGCCACTCTAAAGACGAAAAATGGTGCGTCTTTCCGCTATTCTTGAATGAACCTTATATTTCAGGTTCGAATGTACTCCTTGCGAACCTCGCCAACTATCAACCTTAGGTATTTAACTGGCCCGAGAAAGCTAAAGAGGTGTGCTTCCCGAATTTCGCTCAGTTTGTAATTATTACTTCTTTTTACATCTACTAATCTTGCGAAACTTTCAGATTGTAAAATTGAGAAAAAGTTACGAGAGAAATCCTAAGGCGAGTACTCTAGCAATTCTCCAGTCGATCACGGATGAAGTAAGAAATACTTTTTCTTCATTATTTTTAACAATATTGTTGCCTCTGTTTCTTATCTTCATTCGTGTGCGAAGGTGGGCGTTGAAGTTGTTGAAGAAGAGGATATTTCTGAAGCTGCGAAAGCTAAAGGCAAGAGTAAAATTCCTTTTCGCAAGAAGAAATCTGCTGCTCCACCTTCTAAAAAACGGAAACTCCATTCTTCTTCTCGTTCCAGTCCTCAATCCAGTGAGAGCTCAGATGAAGATGATGATGATGTTGACACCTCTCTTGCGAAGGAGAATCATCCAGTTGAATCTGCTATGGCGCAACTATCCAGTGTTTTCTCTGATTCTATGCAAGGAATTGGAGATGATCATTTTTCTGCCACATGCGAAGCTCTCGCAAATATCTGCGATGCTCCCTTACTAGAGGATGATGATTCTTTTCGCGGAGTTTCCAGAGTAGTAACTCCCAGTTTCCTAAACGCACTTAGTGCCTTGGTATGTCTATATTTCCTTATTTTTGCATGATTTCAGTTATAAACCTTGTCTTAACGATTTCTTTATTTTCCTTTATAGTTTGGGAGAGCTTCCTTTGTTGTTGCCTCAGATCTCGAGAAAAGGCGCAACAGTCTCGAGAAGAAAAATCTTCAACTTAAGAAGAAGAATGAAGAATTGGAAGTTGAAGCTGTTTCTTTTCGCAAGAGAGATAAAGAATTTGAAAATGAAACTGCTACTCTTCGTGAAAAGACCAAACAATTGGAAGTTGAGTCTTCTTCTCAGAAGGACAAGATATCTTGCCTTCAAAATGCTAATCAACAACTTTATGGTATAAAATTCTTCTCTTTTTCTTGCTTTTATTCTGTCATTTATTTTTCTTTATCTGACTTATCATTTTTGCAGATGTTTATAACCTTTCTGATGAAGCCATTCTTCTTCACACATTTCCTGAGTCTATGGATAACGATGCTCTTCTTGCCCATCTCAATGATTCTTTAAATAGCTTTTCAAATGACAGAATCAAACATCTTTCTCTAAATGAACTTCAATCCAAATTTCGTCTCTTAGAAGCTGATCATAGATCTAGTTTAAGTTTAGCCAACCAATTTAAACGCCTACACCTTAGTTCCCAAGAGAAAATTAGTATTTTAAGGAAGAAGGTTAGTGATCTTATAGATGACAAAGATCGCATTGCTAACCAAGGTGCCCAAGCATTAACAAAATTTCAAAAAACTCTTCTTGAAGTTCAAGTTGAGCGGGATGAATCCATTCGCCAAAATAATATTCTTAGCGAAAGAGAAAATCAAATTCGTTCCCTTATTCTCATAAACAGTGACGATGAGTTCGCTTGGGCTGCGAAAGTTCTAGATGACGTTTGAGAAATAATTTAGGTGTTAATGTTAGTCTTGGTGAGCATCTGACCTTGATTAGGGATATGATTTCTGATAGAGAAGGTTGTTGACCATTCTTCTTTATTTAATTGTTTATTATATATGAAGCTGTCATCAAGTTGCTGATTCATTTCTCTACATTCGCAGAGGCTGAGAAGAGATTTCAGAAAAGAATTGAAGAACTTGAATCCGAAAAAGAACAACTTGCAAAGTACTTTTCTCTTCGCAATGACAAGTATTCCAATTTGAAGAAGCAACTACAAATTACCGTGGCGAACTTCAAAAATGATGATGTTCTCTTTCGCAATGAAACTATTAAGACAGTCTGCGATGACAGTAGTATTACTCATTCTTTATACCCTTGTCTTCTTGACGAAATTCCTGAGAACATGCCTTCTTTGGATATCTCTGATAGTGATGCTAGCGAAGAGGAATCTGATGAAGATAATGGAGTAGAAGGATCTGATGAAGAAGAAGAATCACACAAGAAATAGCTCCATTTTCTTCTTTCTCTTTTTGTAACATCTGTACATTTATCCTTTTAATCTTCCATTTTTATAATATCTTATTGTAAGTTTTTTGGATCTCCAAATACAAATTCTACTTTTGTTGTCCCTTTCTGCACATGTCAAAAAAGCAATTCTTTTTTGCAATATAGTTAATTAGTATACTGTGAGTGTGTAAATCTATCATATGAAAATAAATAACATATTCTCAATCTATACATTCCCATACATGCCTCTGTTATTTGTTTTCAAATGAAAGATTAAGCAAATAACCTTTAGATGATAACATGCCTCAGTCTCGCAACTGTTGCTGCTGAATTCTCGCGAGAGAATGTTTCTTGGTTGTTTTCAAGATCTCATTTTTTTCTTTTTGTTTTCTGTGGTCTTATTTTGCCTTCCTAGTTAAAGGTCTTATTGCGCCACCTCTTGTCATTGCGACAAAATCGCAGGACGTCTTTACACTATCATGCAAAAACCCATTGATCTTGCCTTATCATTTCTTAGTATTGTTGCCTCTACAGGATAATTTTATTGCGACAATATGACAGGCCTAAATTTTCTTGCGAAAATAAGCCCCATGACATTGCCGTCTTGCGACGAAATCGCAGGACGTCCTTACACTTTCATGTAATGACCCATTGATCTCGTCTTATCTTTTTCTTTTGTATTATTGCCTCTTTAGGATCATCGCACAAATATGACAAGCCTAATTTTTCTTGCGAAAATAAAGCCTCATGACATTTGCGTCTTAAGACACTTATCAGCTCCCTAATGGAGGGTGCCTCCCTTATCATCTCCCTGGTTGCCCCTTCAAGGAGGCGTACATCGGCCATACAAGACTAGATCCTCCCATCCGGTCTTAACAACAACCAGTTGTTTTCGCAACCTCTTATCCCTTATACCTATATGGCTTATGGTTACGAGACTGCACCCTAAGTGGAGTTTTCTTCGGGCCGAGTGCAACATATGCCAAGACTTGCCAAGAATGGCCGAGACACTTCAAATGCCCCAAGCACTCTTGGCCCAACCGTGTACCTCGGCGCCTTGATCATACGCTGACTCCTTAGAAGAGACCCTCGTCGTCTAACAGGGTATAACCTTATATATATAGTTGGAAATCCAAGGTATCTCTCCGGATGGGCTTTATTGACCCCAAATCTCCATGACCCGGGTTCCGGGGGCGGTGTAACCTTTTCCCGAGCCATGTTAACAGATACCCCTTTTATGACGCACTTTAGGTCTTACATTTGCCTATTACGAAATTTTGATTCGCGAACTAGGGTGTACGCCATAGCAGGTTCGTCCCATTCTGATATGTCATTGTTCTTTGGATTGCTTCTTGTCATCATTTCTGCGTCTTCATTATTCAAATCTCCTAATACTGCCTTACCTTTTGCGAAATCATCGCAACTTCCAACTTTCTTCCTGTATTGGTTTCGCAACGTACTTTCTTCTCTCATATCTATTGCGTCCACCATTAGTCTTTCCCTTCTTTGTTCATTTTTGATGTTTTGCTTCCAGTTCTTCTTCTGAGCAGTTCTTTTCTCGCAAGATTCCACATAAACTTCATAGCACTTCTGTCCCTCAAACCAATCTCCTTTTATGACTCCGACACCAATGGGATGAGGAAATTTGATGCACTAGTGATAAGTCGATGCTACACCCAAAATCTCATGTAACCAAGGTCGCCCAATCAATGCGTTATAGGGAGATTCCACATCGACTATGCAGAATAAAATTTCAGTTGATAATCCTTTCAGCGGTATTCGCATATGAGCTTCTCCTTGGCGATGACCCGTTGGCTTGTTGGCGTCCTTCCCTCCCATAGTTTTGTAAGTATGATGAAACCATAGATCTTATAAGTTGAAGGTATTAGATCTTCGTCCTTAAACGACCCTCCCATAGTTTTGTAAGAATAAATGATAAAAGGAAAAGAGGATAAGGGCTTCTGTGGTAGAGAGAGATCTTTTGGAATTGTTGGGCAAGTCATTAGGAGAGAGAAAGTTTAAGAGTGTTTTACTTGTTAAGTGTAATCCTAAGTAAACAACTCATGAGATTAATTAAACATTCTCAATTATTGATTGCCTACTACATATGGGAATGGATTTAAAGATTAAGATCGATGCTAGAAAAGACGAAGAGAAGATTTCAGCGCAAATTCGGAAGAAGAAAATCTTCTAAAGAATGAAAAGGAGGGGAAAAGAAAACTATATATAGGAAAAAAGACGGGTTTTAATGGTTAAGAAGAGACATCCAATCTTACCACTAATGGGTTGTCATGCATCTCTCCACCCCGAACATCGCAAAAGAATAGAGGCAAGTACGTACTTTTCAAGTACTTTCCTTCATCAAGCAAAGACCAAAGATTATTAAAAGAAATAATCGCTCTTCAAGCAATATTTTTGCCATTCCTTTAGGGGCGATGCAGACGACTAAAATAAACGACGCGATGAATTCGCGATGTCGCGAGAATAAATTATTTCTCTATCATCAACATCTTTTTGGAATCTTGGGCAAGTCATTAGGAGAGAGAAAGTTTAAGAGTGTTTTACTTGTTAAGTGTAAACTTTTCCTATGTAAACAACTCATGAGATTAATCAATAAACATTCTCAATTATCATGAAAATATTGGGAAAACCTGCTACTCATGCCTCATCATCTTCATCACGAATGTACTTACCACTAATGGGTTGTTGCAAGACAAATTCTTTGGGCGATGCTTTCATTATTTCTCAATCAACATCTCTTGCGAAAATCACTCGATAAAATCATGAAAATATTCTCCTCCTTTTGTTGTCTATCACAAACGTTTCTCCTCCTTTTGTTGTGTTCGCCCTGTGAATTTCTGGCGGTGGTGGTAATGGTTGAGATTGAGGTTGATTTTTTAGAAATTGATTTAGTTTCCCTTGGTCTATCATTCTGAGGATGATTCTTTTCACATTTCTACAATCGTTTGTAGAGTGTCCATGAAAATGGTGATAAGAACAAAATTCATGACTTCTGTCACTCGAAGGTGGCTCACTTCCCATGTTCCATGGCGCAGGTATATTTTCCATTAAGATTATAGCTTCCCAAATTTTCTCCACACTAGCGTTCAGTGGTGGCATCTTGATTTCTTCCTAGACTACCCTGTGACTTCGCTGTCCTCTATGATAACTCTGCCTCTGACTTCCATAAGTTTCTTGTGGCTGATCAAGTCTTTGAATTTTATTATTTCCTCCACGGTTATAGAAGTTTCTCTCTCTCTCTCAAATTCCTCATGATCTCGACTCCCCATGGCTACTAGTTTTCGCTGACCATCATTCGTTATCGTTTCTTGTTGACCTTGCGAGGTGCTCGCCACTGTGTTTATTAGTTTAGGTAACAAGCTTGCACTTGCAGCTTTTGAACTTGTGTTCGCGACGGGGTATGATTCCATCTCATTTTGCTTTTCCTCTAGGGCAATGTACTCCTATTGAAGTTCTCGTAACTCAGTCATTGTGATTGTATTCTTGATTCTAAAAATTTGAATATATAGCAGATTGGTTGCGAACATAGCATTAATGAATGATAAAATGAGATATCTCTCATCCACAAGACCAGCCATATCACTGCACATTGTCTTCCATCTCACGGTTAGATGCTTCAAACTTTCACTAACCCTTTGTTTTAACCCAAATACATCTTCAATACTAGGTCGCGAGGAATTATTACTAATGTATGCCCCTAAAAATATAGCCTGCAAATGATTGAAATATGTTATTGTATTCCTCGGTAATCCTTCAAACCATTTCAAAGCTTCTCCTGTCAAACTCGATGCAAAATATTTGCACAATATATCATCATGGTTCTCCCACACCGTAACATACATCTCACATAAGCTTTGATATGTTGTATTGCACAAGTTGTTCCATCGATAATGCTGGTTAACGTAGGTAAGTTGCACTTTGGGGGTATTCCTCCTAATTGTACTTCTAGTGTGAATGGAGTCTTTGCAGCTTCTTCTATGGCTTCATCCAATTGTCTCTTACTTCCTCCCCTTTTATTATTTAACATTCCTCTCATTTCTGCCAATTCTCTCAGAATTTGTTCATTTACACTAGAGTTTGGATCCATTAGTCTTTTTAACTCCGCCTCTCTTCTTCTGCGTTCATGTCTATTTGACTTTCTTGTTCATCATTCTCTTCTCGTCTTTCTCTGCGATCTTCTCTTTCATTCCTCTCATTAATTCGCACACCGTTATATCTATCATTTTCTCTTCTTTGCTGCCTTTCGATTCTCCTTTGTACTCTTTCATACTCTTCATTGATATTACCATTGTTGCGATTTTGTTCTCTCCTTGTTTCTCTATTATCATGATTATTCTGGCGAATTGCCTCTTGTAACTCCTATTCTTCCATTTCTGTTCTCAACCTTTCTCTTTCGCAAGCTAGACGTGCTTGCTCAACATAGTGTCTTTCAATTTCATCTTCAATTTCTTTTTGCTTCCTCTGTGCTTCTCTCTTATGCAATATTCTTCTTCCTTCTTCCCAATTTTCCTCATCATTTGGATTATTCCGCCCTTGACGCTGCCTATTTCATTGATTTCCATCATTTTGCCCATTTTGAAGAGTCTCGGGACGTGGGATATAACGATCTTCCATTACTTCTCTTCTTTCGCAACGTTATTCGTCTGGATTTTGCACTTCCTCTCGATTTTTTTCATTGGCATTTTCTATAGGTAAAGTTCTTCTTCTTCCCTCTCTAACTGATCTTGAGCTTGACCTTGTAGTGCTTCTCGACCTTCTGTTTTGTAATCTCATATTTTCCATCCTCAACTCATGATTTTGCCTTGTTAAATTTGCACGTTCCTCTGCCTCTAATCGTCTTTCTTCATGTATTGTTTGTCTCAATGTCTCTAATGCTGCGACCTCTTCATTTCCATGAATTATTTCTCCAATCACTTCTCGATCTCTCTCCTCTTGTCCATTGTTTATCAATTGCTGTTCTTCTCCCCTTTCGTCCATAGAGTCTGATATCCAGGTATGCACACTTACTCTATCATAATCCATAGTTCTATTCGGTACTGGTTGAATTGGTGATTGAATTTGATTTTCTTCATTATTCCTTGTGTTCATTCTTGAGGATTCCCCCATTTCATTTCTCCTTTCTCCATCAAGTCTCCTACTCCTTCTAACAGTTGTTGGTTGTTCTGATGCATATCTTCTTCTAGCCATTTCTCAATTTCAGTAAGTTGTTGAAAATTATATGAAATTCCTTCCCTATTACTCCAAATTCTTTCAAATCACGGTGTCAATCTTCACTCTCTCCCTGTTTCTAGCGCCAATATGTAGTTGCAGGAAATCCTACACTACACCCCTCACAAGAATTCACACAACTAAGCCATTGATGATTAACAATTATAGTTTTTATTGATTAATTTCTTGAATGTTTACAAGACAAAATGAAAAAGAGCTAAAGAAATTACAATTACTATAAACTTTCTCTCTCTTAATGACTTGCTCAACACTCTAAAAAAGATCTCTCCTCAATAGGCCTATTCGGCTCTTTATATAGGGTGTTACATAATGGATGACATCTAAGCTGTCCTTTATTTTCGGGAATGACTTGCGAAGTGTCGCAAGTGTACAGATGCATAATCTCGCAACACTCCTAGTTCTCGCTAAGTCTTCACACTTTTCTCGTGTTCTGGCTGTCGTCATCCATTGCGTCACTTATTTTATTCGTCTGCGACGCCTTCGCTATGTAACGTTTATGGATTTCGCAGAGGTATTGGTGTTGCGATATTCTGATCCTACGGTTGTCCCAGAAAACTAAAGTAACATTTGACTTTCCCAATTAGGAAACCAGCCTATTTTTTTAAAACATTTATTTATAGAAACCAGCCTATTATTTAGGAACGGAGGGAGTATGAGTTAAGGAATTGATTGGATTTTCAAACTCTACTGTCACCCTTGCCTTTCTTCTGGAAGTTGAAACCCTATGAAGAAATATGCATTCCTTCTTCACCTAATTCAAATCTTCATGTAAGTAATATACTTATTTTGTGGTTAGACTTCTCATTTGGGTGCTTATTTTTGTTTTCATAAGATTTAAGATTTTTTTGTTTTCATAAGATTTAAGATTTGTATTTGTTTGTAATGCATGTGGTGTGCAACCTCAGGAGAAGGTCTGTATGAGGATTTGGACTACCTTTCCAACAACATCGCTAACAAGGTGATGTATATTTGTGTGATATATTGCATAAGTTTGATGTTACTTGAATAATGACTATTAGTGGCTATTAATGACTTGGTTTTTGTTTTATTGTTTGGATGTAAGTCTTTAATGATTACTGTTTACAGTTAGACAACTTGGACATTTAGTCTTTGGACAAGATACATTTTGACATAATAGGCCTTAATTTGTGGACAATACTTTCGGTAATTTCAGTTTGGCTTAGAGAATAGAAAAGTCAGGGTGGTTGATATTTACAAAAATACAATATGAGTTCTCTTTAATTTGCTGTATGACTCATGTTTAGAATATTATACAGCTCAAGCAAGAAAGAAAGCACAGGCCTACAGAACGAATCCTGTTCAAGTAGTTCTGAAAATAGTTTTTTTCAGGATCAGCAGTAGCATGTCTACTGGTGGTGAATATATGTTTCTGTGAGTTTAAGATGATGGTTAGGTGTTTAATTCTGCTCTCTAACTTTTTATAGGCTTGAAAATACTGCTGACGTAGAAGTTTAAAGTCTTATGTGAGTCTGGTGCAGGGCGACTTAAAATACAAGGTAATGCCCAACTGCATATACATATATGTCTTAACCAGTAACCACATCTCTTAACGTATGTAATTGTAGCATGGTGTATATTAAATAGGATGAATCTGAATTTGGTTGGTTAGCATATACTTGGTGGTTGATATTCGTTGCTATTTTCACCGTCTCGCCCAGGCTGCAAAGATGCAGTTTTGTTAACATACTGAAATAAAATGATCTCAATGCTGGAAGGCTGTGTTCCTTATATCTTCTGGATATAATGGTTGAGCATTTCATTGCGGGGAATTCACATTCTAAAATGTTTTGATGGTTGAGCATTTCATTGAACCAGGTAACACGAGGGGTGGTTGCTGATATTTAGTAGTGAGATTGTTTAAATTTTTTGTAAATGATTAATATTGTTGGGTTTGTATTACCACTCGAAATTGCAGTGAAGGAGATGTAAGGAAAGGGTTAAAAATCAACAACCAAGGGATTTTTTCACCAATAGCAAGACCCCCACAAGCTGTTCGATAAAAATTCCGAGCAAAAAGCAAAATGGTAAATGTTCTTATTCGCCTCTTTACTTATTTCAGTAGTGTAATGCTTAAATGGAAACAAGTTTTCTGATCTGTGCAAAATCTGTTGTTGAGTTTACATTAAGATCTCTTTATTGAGTATGATGATACCATCCATAAATTTCTATTGCATACGTGATATGTGTTGGACTATCAATCATATCTAGTTTCGTATTAATGGCTAACAAATGAGATTCAAGAAATGACTACAAATGAGAGTTACTACCTGTTTTTAATAGTGTTTTACGTGTAGTCTATGTCACGTTTCAAATTTGGGAAACAACTGAAGTTAATGAATTTTCTTTAGTTAAACGAATTTACGTGTGCAAGTTGGCTTCAGCATTATCTTCTCTTAGGTGAGTGCCACCTTATATACGTACTAAGCTATTAGAGAGTAGCTAATTAATTAGCTATGCACATTAGAGGTATATTAACCAGTGTGGAGGTGTTAGTGATTTTATTAGTTAGAAAGCAATCTATCTGTCTACAAAATGTTGCTATTTAGCCTGAGTTTAAAATTGTACACTTAAATTAATATGTGAGCTTGGTTGTGCCTAATTGCTTGACACAAAACCAAATCCTACTTATGCTCCTAGACGTTCCTATCTATGAGCAAGTCTTTTGGCTATACAATTATTTATGTAGTTGCTTTTCTTTAGTACTTCATTGTGGTCATTTTGCTGCTTGCATACTCTTAGTTCAATTACACATAAACCAGTGGAAAATATTATCATTTGGTTATTATTTATCATTTTATTGTACTTTAAATTCTATCAAGTTCAGGTTTGGGTATATGCCTGTTTTACCGGTTTCCTTGGAACTTGCTGTATTTCCTTTTTGCTAGCCTACTTAGACATAAATTATAGGACTTGCTCAAAGTAACTTTGTTGGATCTATGGAATGAGGAAGTGCAAATTTTACTTCTATAATAATAATGGCTTCTTACTTTCTTGTTAATTTATTTATGTACTCCATTACTATGTGCACTTGATATGTTATACCCAATTATGTGCTGATGCTGATTAACAATGCTCATCTGTTGTGTACCTTAGTGCTATGTTGTATTAGGCGCTAGGCGAGGCGAGGCGGCAGACCTCTCGCCTAGCGCCCATGCGCTTAGGCGCGCCTAAGGCGCCCTAGGCGACCACTGATCTGATTTATGCTCTAATACAAATACAGTCGTGATTGTGGCTATGGAATCTCTATTTATAGTACAGGAGCAAGGAGCAATACGAATGCAGTCGTGATTTTAGCTATAAAATCAATTATAATAATGGTGATTGATCCTTGACTAATTCTAACCTAAATCAAGCTAGCTAATTCAGGAAAAAAATGTATACAATATCAACAGTCGTGATTGTAGCTATAGAATCAATTATATTAATGATGATTGATCCTTGGCTATTTCTAACCTTAATCAAGCTAGATAATTCAGGAAATAAATATATATAATATCAATTACGTTAGCTAATTCACGAAACAAATATATACAATATCAATTATGCAATATATGTCAGAGACATTCTCGGCGTTGAATATGCATTAGCTAGATGGATATTGCTTGTCAATGCTATGTCTTGAAAACTAATTCATTAGCGGGTGTGTTGCACAACATTTGTTCCGGAGGTTCTATTACCTCTAATACATATCGGTCAAACCTTAATGTTCTTCTGTCTTCTCTAACAAATTCATGTAACGATACAATCATCCGTCATGGATATTACCGGTAGTCGAAATCCTAATACCACCTACGGAATGTATCAGTATGACCGGTTGTCAGCCGACACAAATATAAATTACACTTTCTTACTACTCAAAATATATAATGAAGCAAGGGCAAGAAAGGATCGTTCCCACAGAGAGGTATTGGTTGTCAATATGTTATGGTTTCCTATATAAAACACCGGGGGTTTGCTGATTTTTATATACTAAAATAAAATAAAAGCGAAGCAAATAAATAAACACGCAAATCAATGAGATGAAAATATTGGATAAAGGTTTCATCTTCAATTGTAAACAAGTTTTTGAATATATGAATAGAATTCGTATTTAATCTCACTATCATCAAAATCCTAGAGAATCAAGAGAGCAAGATAATCTATTAATTTCCTAATTCATCACACACACATTAAGGCTGCGTATGTGAATTCTACCTAAAGAATAACCTAACGCCTTGTGCTAATTAAGTTCAATTCCTAGGAGCATTAAGTTTTGAAATAGGCTAATCAATGCAACTATCACACATTGCGCATGACAATTCGGACAAAGGTCAATTTCTACATATGACTACAGGGATGTATCACTACAACCTAGAATCATATCATGCTACTCGTATTCAAGGTTATCGCTTGATGAAAAACCCTAAAATAGCTATAGATATGGATGTGAGTTCAATCAATTCCAGACTTAACTAAACAAACATTCAAGATCATATTGCAATACATCAATCATGCAATTATTATAAACCGTAGAAATCAAACAATGATTTTGAGAGAACCCTATTCATAAAAATCCATAACTTGTTTTCAAAATCCAACTACATCTTTAACCAATAATAATAAATCAACTACTTGGGTTTTTGGAAATCATCACAAATAATTTTGAAGAATATATCATGTGAAACCCTAGAACAAAAGTAGAGGCCTCCCTAATGGAGATATATCTAGGTTTGAGAAAGACTTTTCTATTTATATGTTTCTTCAATTCCAAAAGGATACTCTTCAAATCTTCTCAAAACCCATCTCCAAGTGGTCCAGCAAGCCCATGTGTGAAAACATCTCTTTTGGAAATTCTGGGTCCAAAACTGGTCGACGGAATTGATGACGCCATCGCCGGAATCCGGTCACCGGTCGCCGGAATCCGGCCGTCGGAAAATCGTCTCTGGCCACCTGAACCATCGGAAACTGTCACTAGCAAGTACACACTCCCAGCAGCTCATCTCCATATCTCTGCAATTCAAATAATCACAATATACCATCTAAACCAATTCCTTGTTCTTGCGAAAACGCGCCCAAAAGCGTAGCTCGTAGCTCATATATCCGACCGTCGAATCATGCATCCAACACATACCCCTTTCGTGATTCACTGAAATATTATGATCCCCACTTTCGGTTCCAAAATCCGGCACCCGGAACTAGTACCACGGGCTTGCTATTCTTGCTGCGTTTTCGCGCAGTTTCACCAGAACCACCATTGCATTCCAGACCTTTACCATTACCAGCCTGAACTGCTTCTTGCGCACCTATCTCTGTCTCCAAGCCACCAGCACCAACTCCCACTCTCGGATTCATATCTGCCAGATTCAAACTCCATATCGGCATCACCTGTAGCTTCATCCTAGCTGCAACACTTGCACATTCCCTGCTCAGGCCATAAACTCCCATTATATCATTCATCTACTCAGCACTTCATTCTTCATTACCACTTAATAGCTCCACATCGTAGCTTTGCACTCTTACAACTTCAACCTCACTGCTGCGACCTCGTTTCCGCAAACCAGTTCAATCTCCAAAGTTCATTCTGCAGACACGGCTCCATGATCACGACATCAGCCCTGGCCCATTTGCTCATTTCATCTCGGCTCATGAGTCCGCAATCTTAGCGGTTCACCAAAGACAAGCCACCCTTCACTACAGTTCGTCTCAAACCACCATACATAGACCATTACAACTGCACCGGATTAAACGACATCACTTCAATGAGTTCATCCTCATTCCCCTTGTATTCAGATCAAACCTAGCTGCAAACTAGGATACCAGTGCCATTCCCATAACCTGTAAAATCATTACTTTCTCACGCTACTGCCCTCGAGACTCATGGCAGCTGAACTTGGTGTTAAAAAGCTGCAATTGGTTCCATCTTACTGCCATACACAAGAACCATGTCCTCATTGTACTTGGTCAATAATTCTACTCCATCACAGACTCGAGTTCTCCAGGCCACTTCTCTGATTCTTCCAACTTCAACAGCACAGCTCCTTGTAGCTTCAATACCAGTACCAGACATCGGACTTGAGCACCACCAGCAAACCCATCATACATAGTTCATCATAACCAGTTATTTCAGTGGCAGTAGCACCACCTTCATCATCTTCTTCCATTCTCAAACAATTGCTTTAACTCCATCTTTCAGCCTTGTCGCTGCCATGAATGGCTATCAACTAAAACCCGAGCCAAGACCATTCTTCAATCACGTGCGCCACTGGCTCTTGTCTACTCGAGCCTGTCAACAACACCATTAACCACAGCAAACTCATGCTTTCTGTTGTAAGGAAACACTCTTCCAATAGTCGTTCAACCCATCATATATCGTCACTGCCATGCTCTGCCCGTAGCTCCATCAAGCTTGTCCCTGGGTATCTTCCTCTGGTCCGTATTCTTCTCAGGCCAAACTCACGACTGGTGGAGATAAACTGCTAGTCGTTCAGGCATTTACACAAACGCCTTGTTTGCGTTTTGCTAATGATGGAGATACAACACTGAGGTTTATCTCCAAGCCATTCTAAACCTCCTTCCCTGCACAGTACAAATTTAATCACGCAAACCCATTCATTTATAATCGTTCATCAGCTCTGAATCTTCTTTATTCGTCAATGGCAGAAACTCCAACTTCTTCTCTATCTTTCCAGACAAAATTTCACTGAATCTCCTCATACATTGCTGCAAACTCAAACCCAGTGAAAACCCAACTTTCATTGTTAACTCAGTCTCTCTTGAAGGATTGAGCTTAGAAATACCCATTAATCAATGGCATCAATCCAGGGGTATTCTCATGTTTCTTCAGTTCCTAGCTAAACCCAAAATTGGTACCACTTGCCTATCTTAAATTCGAACCTCCCTGTTCCCTTGGTACTCAGCTATCAGACCCTTGGGTTATACCAGAAGTGAACCCGAGTATGAGCTTGGAATCATGGCTTTCCAGCAGTGTGAATTGGTGCAGAGCTGGGACTGGAAATGAATCATATTAAAATCTCGACCTAGTTCTAGTTATAAAGGAAGAGGTGCCCCTTAACGATATGCAGTCTGTCCTTAGTGTATCACTCAGCTGGTTGCCCCCTTAACATGTGGCTGGGCTCCCATTAGTATTATCCGATGAAATGACCGGTTTACCATACTAGTCTTCCGAGTTCTTCTTTTGCCCATAACTTCTTCATACGAGCTCTGAATGACTCCGTTCTTTCGCCATTGTCTTCATCTTCTCGTCTTCTTTTGAACGAGTTCCACTGGATCTTTGGCCCTTCTTCACTTTTGACTTCACTTTTGTAGCCATTTCCACTTCTTATTGCTCCAAATGACTCCATTGCACCTAATAAACTCAAAAGTAAACATAAGATACATAATTTACAAGAAAACTCGCAAAGAAAGCATAAATACTAGATATTAAATACGGTGTATTCTACACCTATCACAGTCTAGAGGTGATATTACACTTGATCAATGTCGATATAGTGTTGATTCTGCCGCTAAAGAAGTCCTACTTCGTTGCCCAAACCTTCAACAAGCAATCATCACATACAAAGAACTCGTTTTGAAAGTCTCTGATGAGTTATTCTTCTCGATCATGCAAGATAAACCATTATTTACTCTCCCTAATGCAAAATTGGTTACAAATCCGGATAAGTTTAATCCACAGTTCGATACACAAGTGAATAATCTTGTATCAGAAGTTGCATCAAATGGTATTTCCTATTTTACTTTGTCTTCAACTAATAAAAAGTCATATGCTACCTACCACCTACACATGGCGCCTTTGTCGCTTAGGCTAGCGCCTAATACTTCCTCGAGGCGCCAAAGGCGCTCGCCTAACACGCCTAAGGCGCTAGCTTGGAAAGTAGATGAAAATTTAGTTCCTCAGGCGCTCGACCTACGTTTAGTGCGCCTTTGGCGACTAGGCGAGCTAGGCGAGCGCCTTTTACAACATAGCCTTAGTGTATCTTAATCTTTGGCCTACTAAGAGTAGTGCTCTAATTGTAATTCATTATGTGAACTGCAAGTGGAATACGTTTACTTGATATTTGTTAAGAGATAATTGCTACTATTGAGGATAGTTCATATTATCTAAATAAAAATGACGAACTATGGCGGTGCTTGATGCCTTTGGAGTTATGGAGGAGGGTACGTAGGCAGCCGCTTTGGGGTTCAGCACAACTATGCGAGTTTGTCGACTTGAAATGCTTACTGAATTTTTCTTTCAGGTAGGGTGGCGAGTGTGATTGAAAAAGATTGAGGATGCTTGCAAGTTTGGATGGAATGGTGTTGATGTTATGGATAATGTAGCTTTTGCTAGAGCCTATGATCATCAGTTGAGACTTCTTCTTGAAGCAGCTTCTTAAATGCGGCAGAAACAAGGTATGTTACTCTCTTGATCAAGAAGATAAGTTTGCAAATCTGATCATTGTCTTATTATCTTACTTTTTGTTTGATCTTCATCCTTATATATCTACCTTACATTAATTGCTTGTCATAACTTTGCAAATCTGATCAATGTCTTACTATCTTGCTGTCAACATCATATGAATAGCAAATTTCAATTGTGCAGCTTGAACTTTAACTACATCTAAACTGTGCAAGAGAGCTACATTAGTTGGCTATTGAACTAAAACCGATCAACCAGTTCACTATATAACATGAAGAATCCAAGGAGAGCTGCAATTTAATTACATTTATAAGTCCCATAGTACTAAGTTAAGTTTTCTTCTTCTTTTCGACTTGGACTTAAATTTTATTACATTGTCATTTTACTTGTGGTAGTTGAAAATGGTTGATTGCAGAGGAACAACTTCCATTTTTTGAGGTGTGATAACATAGGACCTACCTTGTCATATATAGTATTCGACCGATTTCTTCCCGTTCCAGCAAATCTTTGGAGCATATGCATAATCTTTCAGGAGGTTATCTCCTCATCTGAGAGATAATGTATATGCTACAACGGTTTATTGGAATTTAACTATGTCAAAGATAAAGTAAGTGATGTGAAGGAGATTGAAAGGCGTGGAATTGAACTAAGTGATGGAGCAAAATTAATAAGTTATTGACCTCAATATGTGCATATTTTATAACATAGAAATCATAATTGAACTCCATCATTTCATAACACAGAAATTTATAAGTGGCATAACACTTGTTTGTATTTGTGTTTAATCAAAATGTTTATGTTGTCAGATGCCTTGATAGATTGCAAAGCAAGGCTACTCTAGATATATCTTTTTGTTATGTACTTATGTATGTCGATAATGAGATATTGTAGTTCAATTTTATCCTGATTGTATGTTGAATATGATTTATTGGACAAGAATTGTTGAATCAGGGTAGTTGTAGGTAAGAACTAGTTGTATGCAGGAAAAATGGGGGGATTGATTTTGACTAACTCAATGACTGACTCTTTTTTTTTTTTCTGTTGCAACAATTTAGCAACAGCTGAATGCTGTTGTTAATTTTTTACCGCGACTTGTTGCTAATGTTTTGCGTCGCAACAACTCAAAACTGTTTCGAAAACAGTTGCGACTCAAAATTCGCAACAGCTACATTTCCGTTGCGAAACTCTACTATCAACACAGCTGGCATATACAAGGGGACAAGCGATCGATAATCCTAATTCTAGATCAACTCTTATAGTTGTTTTGTTTTTTTGGCCAAAGCCGATTATGAGGATATCCATGGAAAGAAGTTTGACCTTCATGTCATATACAAGAGAACCATCGATCAATTTTATTGAGTAGTTTATTAGGTTGGTCTAACTAAAGAATTAATTAAATTACCACAAGGATGAAATACATCTTCCGGTCTACTTTATTGAATAACTAAAAAAAATGATAATCTCAATCACTCTACTTTATCATACCAGCGATAACAATTCGATGTTGGTGCCCCACCAAATCACTTAGAGAAACATAATAAAATTGTAAAAATAAAAACAAAAAGTAATAAGATGACTCTGAGATACAATGAAACTACCATGTTATTTCTTATACTTGAGCTTCGTGATTTTATGAATAGACTCTATTTTTGGGTTCCTCAACTCCTACAACCAAGATATTTCCATCCACTTAGATTGATTAGTGTTATCCTGAATTCGCATAAGTTTCTAGGCTCTGGAGTTTATAATGCAGCCAAAAAGTTTCTCCCATACCCTCAACCTTAAATATAACATTGTCATCAATGTTCTAAAGATGAAATTAGAAGCATGAACAAGGAGAAATTGTTACCACTTGAAGGAAAGGAAATAAGGGAAGATATTATCGTGTTGCATGGGCATGGCTTACCTCCCAAGAAGTGTTAAGTTTAAAGTCTTCAGCCAGACATTAGAAAGAATCACCTCAAAGAATCATATATATAACAATAGCCAGAATAATTGTGGGTCATCTGGATCAAAAAGTGTTACCCAAAAGAAGAAGAAACTGCAACAGACCAAGAAGATACCAAACATACCCTTAACTTTTTTTAGGACAACTATATCTAGTTGTGGTTCAGGTTCAGGCTCTATACAAGGGTCTAGATAACTTTCTAAGACAACTACTGGATTTTCTCAAAGGAAGGATCCCGAAGGTCAGATTGAAGAGTCTGGAAAAACTCAACTAAGAACTTAGAAGCACATAATACTAACCTGAATAATTGAAGATCCTCAAAGTCGAACATATTTGACTCACACAGTTTACCACAATGAAAGTGGTGGTCATTCTTAAGAAATGTGTCGATTCTAATCTCCTAAAGTAATTAGGTTTAGCCTCAAAACTTAATATCTGACACATCTGAAACTCATACGTTCCCACAATTGGAAGAAAAGTTTTTGGTGGGAAAACAAAGTCAATCTTGGTATCATAGCCTAGGTTAACCATATCAACCAGAGGATGGGTTTCTAACAACTGAGTTTTTGTGTGGATATCATTAGGTTCGGGAAAACGTGTATGAAGATAATCTTGTAAGATGGTTGAGGCACATATGTTAAGTACCAAGTGAGGGATCTTTCTAAGAGTTACACGGTAAGGCATAAGGAGAATGATAATCACCCCTAAACTTAGAGTTTTCAGTGTCTCTAGGTAGACTAGTCACATTTTTTCCTAATTTCTAGATCGTCAGATTCCTGAAAATGGTCTATTTCTTTTTCTAAGTTATAATCAGGTGGTGCATCCTCACTCATCTCTATGTGTTTATCTTATTTTTCTAAGACTAATGTTTCTAAATCGCTAGACTCGGAAACAGTATTCCCGGGATAAACCTTTTCCTCTAAACCATCATGACAATCATATAAAGGATTCTTGAAGAAAGTCTTTAGCAAAGGCTCATCAACTAAGGTGTTAATCATAGTTACTTCCTCTGATTCACTGAAATTTCATCAAATAATGGATTGTCAAGCACACTATAGGCTAAAGGATCAAGAACTACGTCATCATAAACGGCGGTATCTCTAGTCGGATCCTCATCCTTTTGAATAGGTGAATAATCATTATAATCATTAGAATCTGAACCAGAAATAAGATTTCCTTCATGAAGCTCAATTGGAGTAATAATTTCATGATCACTATGCCTTCATGTTTCAGATTCTTCATCAGCACTATCCTCCTTATCATAATAATATGAACATGGTCGAACCTTATCAAAACAAGTAGTGCTACCAATTATAACCTCGTCATCTTGATTAGGTAAATAACTGTCCTCATTTTCAAGGGTAGTATTGGAAACACTATATTGGCAATTAAGATTATTTTGAGCAATTCTTTCCTCCGTCTCTAACACAAACCTATTTGTAATCCTGGTCAACTGTGGAGGGATTATTCCAAAGAAGGTTTTGGTTCACAAGAAGTTCTAGGTTGCATCTCAGTTAACTGCTGGAGGGACTCTTCTAGAGAAGAAATACTCATTGTTGCAGTTTAATTCTTCGTTTAGTACGGTCTAATGTTCTTCGTGTTCATCTTCATACAACAGCAGCAGAATTGTTGTACAACTCTATTTCCTCCCCTAACTCTCAATAAGTCTTGTATGAGTTCCGTAACACAGTTATATACTCCCAAGACCACTAAAATACTCTGAATATCCTCCATCGATTACATTTATTTTCCACGGCCGGTTAAGGAAATACTTGTGATTTTTAACTTCTCCACGCGCTTTGAAGATGGCAAATTACCTTATTTATCTCCTTTACGCTCCGAATAGTTGTTAAAGTCTTCCAGACACACACAAATCCCTTTGAAACTCATGCAATCCCTTGAATAATTCTTTTGGTGAACGTGTTGCCCTATTTTCTTCTCGCAAATTATCCAGCCAAACTGGATCGAATCTAACACCTATATCATTCCTGTATAGCCCATATGAACATACCCAATCAATTTCATCCCTTTAGTCTCCTTTAAAAAAGCCCAAATCACGAACCCTAATTCTGCCAGTTGAAAATTGCTTTTCCCGCCAATTTCTTAATTTGAAATGAAGAAGATGAAGGGTGCCCCTTATCCTCGCTTGGGGTCCCTTTAGAAGTTGCCATGTGGGTGCAAATACTACTTTTTGGGGTGTCTTTAACAACTCCTTCGGGTGCCTTTAACACTTTTGTTGGGTGCCTTTAGTGATTTTCTCCGGATGTTCAAATACTACTTTTCGAGCAACTTTTTCCACATGAGTTTATTTCTCCAAAAACACCTATGTATATATAAAACACCATAATAAGTACTAAAATGAGCACTAACAATATATAAAAATGAGATCAAATCAGACAAAAAAGTATGTCTATCAGGACATTACTGTCACGATTAGGAATTTGTAGCCGAATCAAAAGATTTTTTTTTAGTTTTCTACAATTACAAAACAACTAACGACTAGGAAAGTCCCAACCGAGTTGGGCATTTACGGATAGAAAAACAACAAAACCTAACCGTTACATTAATATACGGCTGGGAAACTAGCTAGTATCACAGATGTGACACTAATGTCACGGTTAGGAATTTGTAGCCGAATCAAAGTAATTTTTTTTTAGTTTTCTTTAAATACAAAACAAATAACTGCTAGGAAAGTCCCAACGGAGCTGGGACTTTACGGATGGAAAAAATGCAAGACCTAACCGCTTTGGTATTTCACGGGTCGGATTTCTTACAGTCCTAACCTTAGATACCTTTCATGGCTAGGTCGACAAAAACTCCTAGCCTTAATCAACCCAGAAGCAGATTTCCTAAACCCTAAATTTATCAATCTTACAAATTAAACCAATCTAAAGTTAAAATAAATGGTGGATTTTCAATTCTTAACATTCTGGAGGATTAACTGGTGTTTGGACAAAATTTATTCGTCGAATCTTCAATTTTTGGCTCAACACCTTCTTCAACATTGATATTAGATTCAATCCAAATCGCCCTGATCTGGTCATCTTGAGAATTTACCTCCATAAACATTTTTGAGAATCTATGAAGATTTCATCAAAAAAAAAAAATTGAAAAAATTTGATCATAGGTTTTGTTTTGTTGTTTGATTTTTAGAAGAACAAGTGAGGTTAGTGAATTAATTCTGGTTTTGAGTTTTGAATTAATTTTGATTTTAGGTAATAGAAGTAACTAAAGGGTAACTTTGAATTTTAACACATATTTGGTCTCCCCCTACCCACTTATACTAGGATATTAAAAGGGTTATTTGGTTTTTGGTACTAACATTTTGACCAATATTAGTGTTTGGTCTAACTTTTGTCCAACTTAGGATTTGATACTTAGAATTAACGTTGACATGAGTTGACTCACTTAAATTTTGACTTCCTTTTAGAAATTATTAATATAAAAAAATAAATAAAATAAAAACAAAATGAAAATATTAACAAATTTACTTTAATAACCTTTAATTTCCTAACATTTACATAACCCCTTCTCTCCGAACTGGCCACCACAATCATGCGTCTCTCTTTCACACTGCAACCACCATTACAACCCTAATCAAAACTCCTTCGATCAAATCAACACTAATAATCCGAAATCAAGCCAATCAAAATAGCAACAACAAATCAAACCCCATCTTTAAACCTAAACTCTCCTAGAATTAAAAAAACAATCAACACCAACAGTTTACTCTTTACCGGCGACTGTGGAGTCAGCTGTTCTTCATCTTCGATCATGACAGTCCCAGAATTAAAAAAACAATCAACACCAACAGTTTACTCTTTACCGGCGACTGTGGAGTCAGCTGTTCTTCATCCTCGATCATGACAGTGCAGACAAACCTTATTATTTATCATCACATTATTTTTTCCAATTCCCCCAATCCATGATGATTCTTATAATGAAATCCCTAATTTTCCCAATTTCTTCCCTAATGCAGAAAAAACCCTAAATTCTTATTATCTCCTTCTTATCAATTGATGAACTTCACAATAAATTTTTTTGAGCAATTTAGAAATAATGATTCCGTCAAAGCAAGGTGTTGAATAATTCAAAAATCTCAAATTCAAACAACAGAGAGAACCCAATATTTTCTTACCCCTAAAATGATATTGATGCTCAAACTGAAACCCCCAGTACCCAAATCAAACCAGTACCAAATTGAGCAAATTCAACACCCCAGAAACTAAAAAATTATTCCAGAACACCCACTTCGAAATTGAAAGAAACTGAAATCAAAATAAATAGAGAATATTACAGGTTATCAACGATAGCATCGAAATCATCTAACACCAACTTCGGCGTCGCTTCTCGAAATAATATTTTGCATAAACCCCATCAACAGATCTTGTTCTTATTGCTCAAGATCACTTGCTAAAGAAAAGATAGTAGCAGATTTCCCATGTTCTTCATAACGGGTTCTAAATGTATCAGACGGAAGAAGAAACGAGATATAAGGTATGGATGTTTGGTCGGGCGATATACTAATAATGTTTTTAAGATGTTGGATTCTAGGTTCCATTCAGGGGTACGATTGTAAACTCAGTATGATCATACCTTCCAGAACATAACACCTTATCCAGCAGGGGTGGTTAAATGCGCACAACTTTTAAACTTGGGAAAAGGAAAAGCGATGAGAGAAAAACACAAGAGTGTAGCAATCACACAACAACCCAGAAGACTCAATTCTCATTGGAATTTTCCTACTGCACCATATATATCGATTTGTTGTGATGCTTCATATAAAAAATCAAATAATACTCATAATTCAGGCATTGGACTAATAGTGCGCAACTCTACAGGTACCTTCGAATATGGGAGATGCACCTATGCAGACCAGTATATGACTTCAGAACATGCTGAGTGTGGAGGTCTGCTGCAAGCAATGGAGTGGGCATATGAGGCAGGGATACATCAGGCATATTTCGAACTTGATGCACAAACGGTTGTCGATGCAGTAAATGAAGATCACCACAAAGTAGATTGGGAGAACCAAGCACTCATTTTAGATATAAAGTCAGGGATACATCAGGCATATTTCGAACTTGATGCACAAGTGGATCTGCAATTTTATTAGTAGAGTTTTCAATAATCCATCCGATAAAATGGCTACTAGGCATGCGAGAGTTTTTCAAACTTCGAACTCATAGATTTCAAATCCTCCCAATTTTATTGTTTCTGCACTGGAAAAGGATAGAATCTCTGTAATCCAACCTACTTAGTAATAAAAATTCTCTTTTAGTATCAAAAAAAAAAGATTGTAAACTCAGTGTATTTAGTTTATAAAATTAATTAAATTTTGGTCATAAACAGTCAAGGAGAGTCAACGTAGAGTCCAAGTACAAAATCCTAAGTTGGACAAATGTTAGACCAAACATTAATATTGGTCAAAATGTAAGTACCAAAAACCAAATAACCCATACTAAAATCCTATGAAGCCTCCAAAACCCAAATGGGTGCATCTTTAATAATAAGATTCTACAAATATATCTTAACATGCTTGGACACTACAAAAACTAATGCACAAATCAACTTCTTATTTGTTTTATAACTTCTGATGATTATTATTACCCTTGTTAAGTATATTTTGTGTAAGTTCTTTTTCGTTCAAAAAAAAAAAAGATTATTCTATTTGTGTAAGCTCTTGTTAAGTTTATTTTATTTGGTGTAAGATTAAATGCTAGAAACAAAGCAAGTTGTTACCAAGATCGATTTGTGACAACCTGTTAGAGCATTGCTCGGTCGAACTCACAACTGTTACTATATCAATCTTGTTGTCAAATTTAGTTGATCAAAACTATATCCTGATTTCTAGTCTATAGTTAGTCAAGTCTCAGATTAGCATAAAAGTGTGTAGTTGAGTACCAGACATCACTGCGTTCTACCATTTGATGGCGAAGATCAACCGAAGATTTTGGAGAACTTCATCAACAAAAGGTAAGTGAAGACTGAACCACCTATTATTCAAGTTTTCACCTTTCTATCTACGAGACTATGTCTCATGACTAAAGTGGACTTTACATGCACAACAAAAATTTCGAGTCAAGCTTATCTTGATGAATTATTCTCGAAATATGATGACTAAGCTTAAGAACATTTGTTCATACTTGATAAATTTGGTTAAGAACAATTTATTGTTTATGACCTAAATTATGATTCAAGTTAATCATTTAAAAATATCATGGAACAATAATATGTGTCATTGATGTTATTCAGGAATATTTCAAATTGATTATTAGAGAGATATAGAACTACTGTAAAATATGGATATAGGACCGTACACATACCAGCTTACATGCTGGCGCAAGCTGTTATAAGTCTGGAGCCGCAATACATGTACCCACCTAGTACACGTACCGACGTAGCTATACTTCGGCAACGACTGTTGTTACACATACCAAGTATGCAAACCCAAAAAGTTTTGTGACTCGTGAACTCAAGTTGGTACACATACCTAGTATGCATACTGAAAAAAGTTATGTGAACTCCTGAACTCGTTTTTGTCTTAAGGGTATACAAACTCGAGACACATACCATGACAAAATAACTCATGAACTGGATGTAGGTACACGAACTTACCCTGTCGAATATTTTCATATGCATCATAATTATTTCTATGAGATAATCGGCATTTGAACAACTCCCTAAAAAACACATCTAGACATATTTGATCACATTATAACCTATGGTTGTGACACAATATTAAAGTCTTAAAGTGTTATATGAAAATGGTTAAGCTTATAGTTAAATCAGCTAGTTCTGTCTAACCTTTCATGAACAAGTCATTGTACACGGTTCGGTTATGGTCCATTCAACCGGAGTGTATATTTTGTTGTGTTAATCTCAAATCAAAGATTCATCTAATGGTGGATATTGATTGCTTGATTCCAAAGCTACCTTAGCTTAAATCTAAAACAACCTTTGTTTTGAAAGTCTATATAAGGAGAACCTCAAGCAACTGGGAGAAATTATCAATTTTGGGAAAAATTATCAATCTTGATGAATGTCACAATACTCATATCAATCTTGATAGTTTGGTTGATGATTCTTCATCAAAATTATTAGAGGATGCATGTGATGGATTGTTCGTATACTAATAAAAACTCGGTTAATGTTTCAGGTACCCTTTATTTAGATGATAACGTCGTTCCTGAATCAATATCCAAACCGACATGATCTTATTGCACTATTGAGGGTCACAGACTCACACAATGTTTCAAGTACAAACACAAACTAAGGTATGAAAACAAACTGCAACGAAAGGCTAATCGTTTGGAAAATGTGCTTAAACTTGTTCAAAAGTCCAATCCTGAGGTACGTAAGGTTAACTCTTCTTATCCTAAAAGATTGAATGTTTCAATGGAAAAGATAAAATCTCAAATGAAGAGAAGAGTCGGGTCTAAACGTCCCGCAAAGAAAGGTATTACAAATTCCGTGAAGGAACCTAGTGGTGAGCACTCTACTGCTCACCTCGACACAATTTAAGTATGTTGAAAAAATCATCTTTTCCCATGTGCTCTTAAAAGAGACAAGAACCGTTCACATTAGGGCGTTGGGTCAAACTTGAATATTATTACTTGGATTTCCATCTTTTAATGTTCGTAAATAGAATGAGACTACTTACGATGTATTGCCATCTCTTAAGAGAATATCAATATTTTGTTATTGCTCCTTGCTCCATCAAAATAGTCCAGGATAATTCTATCTGGTCATAAATAGGTTATTTAACTGATTCTATGTAAATTTATTCTCATAAGCGTCATTTATAATTAATTTATAAATTGATGCTACCACTGTATACAGTCTGTGGATATTGACTTCGCGATATAATCAAGAATGGCATAAATCAACAAAGGTTTTGATCAATCAACCAACATGTTCGTCTTAATCTATGTCTCAAGTAATGGTATTGAAAAGTTTTGAACTATGTAGAAACTTAAGGAAGGATAAAAGTGACATTTCATTCTTCTAAAGGTTTTATGTATTTTTATAATATGGGAACTATTATTGTTCCAAAAACCTTCATGGTAAATATCTTCTTCATTAAGACTTACATATCTTTCACAAGAAGTTTGCTTTTTGAGCAATATATTTGTGTATTCACAAATCCATTTTATTCTTACGAATTATGGATACTCCAAGCATAATATCTTCTCGTGAATTCTATACTCCTATGGTTGTTGATGTTCATCCAAATAGAAGGGAACAAGAGATATCATATCCCGATGATTCATCTCTTAAAAGGAAAAGGAAGAATACGAAGAAACCTTGAGCCGGCCACTCCAATCATCAAAGGTTTGCAACTCTTCTCGAAGAACTTAAGAAAACCAAGATATATATAAGTGCATGGACTGAAAGCTATTCTGCAAAAATCATTTGAGCTACAAAAAGCACTTGTCAAACAACAACCAAAAAGGTTTGAAGGAGTCAATTCTCTTATTCACGAACCATATATTCCGATGCCTATTAATTGTGGACAAAGAGTTTGGAGATGATAAAGAATTCTTTCAGGACTTTAAGTACTAGGAAACTTCTTGTGAGAATTTATTCTTATGTTAAAGAAGGATATCTAGGGTTTGGTATAGCATTTATTGTGAATACACAAGCTATTTTTAACGATTTTCATCTTGCATGTTTTTAGATTTATTTATTTAAATTTTAGGGTTTTTGGAAGATGAACTTGCATTATTTAATCATTATTGGTTTTTATGTATTGCAAAGTCTTATGAGATATATGTGTCCTTTACTTTTTGTGAATTGAACTGATATCTCATATATGCTCAAAATTTAAATCTATCAAGTTTTGTGAACTAAAAATAGAATAAGCTTTGTGAGTATTGATCTACTTATGGTCACACTCTTGTGTAATTACTGCATTATCAAACTCCGTAAGATTTTCTTATGTTGAGTCATATCAATTAAATTGTCTCCTTGTTCGTAACTGACATTGAGATTAATTTATGTCGATGTTTAGGATACAAATCCATGTGATGTGTTAATGTCCGACACAATCCTTCTTTTTATTAAAGTAAGGTCACTCATGATGGTCTCTTGGGAATGACATCAAATGGGGGAGAGTTCTTTTTGAACTTGTACTTAATTGTTATATCTTTGTGGGGAGAGTGGATGTGGAATATACAAGGGATGCTTGTATCTTAAATCTCCTATATGAGACACTAAGTATTTTGTACTCTGTGTCATCATCTAAATTGAAGTTGATATGTGTTCCTTTTAAGTCTTGAAGTATCTTTTGTTAGAATTCATTACGATCCCGTTATTTTCGTACCTTTGCCAATTTTTATAGACAAAAAGGGGGAGAATTAATGAGTAGTTTTCACTACATACATATAGTTTACGGATCATTATGTAAGGGGGAGTGAATCAACATCTATAGGTTTCATCTATTATGCAAAAGATGTAAGTATTGACTAAGGAAGAGAAACATATCACCGTAGTATATTACTTCGAAGTTGTGATACAATTGAACTTTGAAGAAGATAATAATACTATGTTTATATATAACAATGATTGAAAATATCTGTTCTCAAAGTTGTTATCGCTACGGATCTTCAACAATAACGATGCTGAGTTGAACACGTTCAGAATCATTGGCAACTTGAAGTAACGAAGAATTCAAGGAGTATGAGAAACATGGAAATCAAGCATGATGGATTCTGGAGTTTTGAAGCTTTATTTTTTAATCCATATGTATTGATAGTTTTGTCATTAAAATTGACAACGGGGGAGATTGTTAGAGCATTGCTCGGCCGAACTCACAAGTGTTGTTATATCAAGCTTGTTGTCAAATTTACTTGATCAAAACTATATCTTGATTTGTAGTAACATTTAATCAAGTCTCGGATTAAGATAGAAGTGTGTAGTTGAGTACCAGACATCACTGCATTCTACCATTTGAAGGCGAAGATCAACCGAAGCTTTTGGAGAACTTCATCAACAAAAGGTAAGTGAAGACTGAACCACCTATTACTCAAGTTTTCACCTCTCTATCTATGAGACTATGTCGCATGACTAAAGTGGACTTTACATGCACAACAAAAAATTTGAGTCAAGTTTATCTTGATTAATTATTCTCGAAATCTGTTGACTAAGCTTAAGAACATTTGTTCATACTTGATGAATTTGGTTAAGAACAATTTATTGTTTATGACCTAAATTATGATTCAAGTTAATAATTTGAAAATATCATGGAACAGTGATATGTGTCATTGATGTTATTCGGGAATGTTTCAAATTGATTATTAGAGAGATATATAACTACGGTAAATATAGATACACGACAGTACACGTATCATCTTACATACTGTCACAAACTGTTATAGGTCCAGAGCCACAGTATATGTACCCAGTACACGAACCGGCATAGCTATAGTTCGGCAACGACTTTCGGTACACATACCAAGTATGCAAACCCAAAATGTTCCGTGACTCGTGAACTCAGGTTGGTACACATACCTACTATGCATACCGAAAAAGTTATGTGAACTCCTGAGCTCATTTTTGTTTTAATGGTATACAAACACGGTACACGTACCATGACAAAATAACTCACGAACTGGATGTAGGTACACGTACTTATCTTGTGGAATATTTTCAGATGCAACAAAATTATTTCTATGAGATAATCGGCATTTGAAAAAACTCTCTAACAAACATATCTAGACATATTTGATCACATTATAACCTATGGTTGTGACTCAATATTAAAGTCTTAAAGTGTTATATGAAAATGATTAAGCTTATAGTTCGTCTGGCTAGTTTTGGCTAACCTTTCATGAACAAGTCATTATACACGGTTCGGTTATGGTCCATCCTAACTAGATTGTATATTTATTGTGCTAATCTGAAATAAAGGATTCATCTAACGTTGGATATTGATTGCTTGATTCCAAAGCAACCTTAGCTTAAATCTAAAACAACCTTTGTTTGGAAAGTTAACATAAGGAGAACCTTAAGCAACCGGAATCTTTGAAACTAGAGTCGTCCTCTCCTTTAAACCTTTTTAGGTTTAGCGACTAAAAATACTTCGCAAAGGGAGTCGTGAAGCCAGGTCCGACTATCTTTATCTTGATAGTTCGTGTATCCTGATCTTGCTATTGATTGTTAAGTCTCACTCCGATCAGGCAAGATAGATAAAAATCGCAAAGTTTCTTCGTCTCAGACTTTGTGATTCCACAGGTATATTCCTCTATAACGATTCTTTGTTGAAATCGGAGTAGATTTTACTTGTAAGGTGAATAATAATTTAGGCTGCTCTTTGAGAGTCGTAAGTACCGGATTTGAGGTTTGCTGGACTTTGTTTATTGCAAACGATTTCCTATATATCTAACCTTGATGTTTTGATTAGAACGGAAATCACATATATGCTTATCTGGGGGAGGCAGATTGGTTTAAAGTCTTCATTTGAGTTGAAGCAACTCTTAGGCAGGAAAGGACGTCATCTAAGGGAATCAATTGCGCAGAGTCTTGCGAGATTCAAGAGGCGTAAGGAGCGCGACTGTAATTGAATTACTGTGACGGTGGATTCGGTCTCAACTATATTAAAGTTTGGTGTTCAAATCTGGACAAGGTCCAGGTTTTTTTTTTTTGTTGCTATTGTGGTTTCCTCGTTAATAAATTTTTTGGTGTATGTGTTATTTCTTTTTCCGCATTATATTATTTATCTTTATAATTGAAATATCACAGGTTGTACGTAAATCAATCAAAGTAGATACGTCAATCGTAGTTGTTGAATACGACTTGATTGATCTTAGATATTGATCTTTGAAATCGTCCAAGTACTCTCACGGTATAATCAGGTTTACAGACTTGTTTCCATTTACATATTTATTGTGAGAGAAAGAGATATAAACTGTTCATATAATTCCTGATTGAGATTCATTAAGTTGTAACTCTCGGAATTGTATTTGAGTTTTGTCCATACATGTTGCCTAAGAAAAAGTTGGTGGTGTATTTTGTACCCCGTATTTTCACAACCGACAAGTTTATCATGCTGAGAAATCACACTCCTACAAAAAGAGTGCCAAATCATTTACCTTCCACTCAAATTTTATTTCCTGGATTGATTAAGGTATACCCATATTAATTGGGGTATACCTAATAAGACAAAAGCTAGGTTATTTTGAAGTAAAAGAAGCCACCCCTTAACCATGTATTTTCTAAATGACTAATATACCCTTGTTTAATTAACACTAAAAAAAACTGATTAGCTTAAATAATTGAGTTTAGATTAAAACTTTTGAAATCATGAATTTAAGTTATGAAATTTTGTTTTTGATTGAACTCATTTGGGAAGATTTTTGATGAAATTTTTTTCTTTCGAGAATATTTTTTTCAACGGAAATGAAAGCATACTACCCAAACACTTCTAAAAAGAGGATTGCAAAGCTGGGTATGAAATCATACTCAAAATTAAAGAAGAATTCAACACTTTCAGTTTTGAAACTATCAAAAGTCGGCAGGGTCGACGAATGAAGAACATGCCGACTAGCTTTGGCGGCAAGGTTGCGGATGAAGAACATGCCGACAACTTATGGCCGGCAAGGTCGATGAATGAAGAAGATGCCGACTTTATTATTTTTGACACACAAGAGACTGTTGTAAATGCTTCACTAGTTGGCATCTTGTTGATTTCTTACCTTGCCGGCTTTCTTATAGTCGGCAAGGTCGATAAAAAAATACCCTGCCGACTATAGAATTTTTGACATACAGATAAAAATGATTAGTCGGCAAGGTATTAATTTCATAACCTGCCGGCTAAACTATAGTCGGCAAGGTATAAGGATGAATAACGTGTCGACCCTGTAAATGGTAATTTCAGAGATGAAAAGTCGGCACGGTATTCAACCTCATACCCTGCCGACTATATGTTAGTCGGCAAGGTAGACAAAAAAAAACCTTGCCGACTTATGATTCGTTTTGATTCATCGATTTTTTTGTTTTTTTGATTTCATCATGTATAGTAAGAGGTTAGAAGAAAGATTTTGAATTTTTTTTGGATATGTTTTAGTCGGCATGGTTATTTTAGTATGGGCAATTTGGCCTTTTAACACCTTTTAGACACCCCTTAGTACATAAATATGGATAGGAATAAAATGGGTATACCCCAATCTCACCGGGTTTTATTTTTTCTTTATCTTTATCTTTTTTTTTTGTCATTTACCTAATTCAATCGTACAGATACCAAAAATTCTTAGTGAATTGTGTATTGAAACCACCCAGAAGTACTATTTACTCACACTTAAAAAATGGGACGCGTTTTGTTTTTCCTGAAGCCGGGTCCACCGATTGTGTATCTACATGGTTTTTAAGTGGTTAGCGCGTTTGAATACACATCTTGAAGTAGCTTTTTGACTTCTAGAAGTCAAAAAGCAAGAAGTCAGTTTGGGTGTGGAATTTCAGAACGACTTCTAGAAAAAGTCGACTTTTTGTGAAGCAAAAAATCTGGACTTTCGATCTTGCCGACGACTTCTATGGAGAAGCGAAGTCATAGCGAGTAATTGTATCCAAACGCGTTAAATACACGGTTTGTCCAGAACCGGGCGGGGTTTATCTGAAGTTACTGCTAGCTCCTACAAAATTTATATGGATCATATAGTTTATGTGGATGCCTCTTTTAAATATTTTTAAATCACTCACATTGCATTATAATATTTAAAATAAAATACTTGATGATCGTGTCAACGGTGGGTGCCTATCGAAAATTCGAACCCCATGGGATCTTGGTTTAATTAAAATGTAATCGGGTCACGGGTAGAGCAAAATATCCGTCAAATAATTAGAACTAGCTTCTAGATCTAGACCGTACATACATTTTTATCCAACAGTTGTGAGACTTTGTCAAACCATGTCAAAGAAGAGGGCTGTCAAGGGATCCGCCCTCTAATTAAAATTAATATTTTCTGACAGATATCTTTTGGTAATGGACATAAGCGTCCTTGGAACGTATATAATATTTTTTTTTTAGTTTGAAGCAATTGCAGACGAATATGACCCGTTTTTATCGAGCTGATGGATTGTAGCAATAAATAGGGACTGCCAATCTTTGAGTATCAAATCAATATTGAAAAACGATAACCAAATTTGAGTGAATTCAATTAAATTGAAAAATAATTAATTACACCGCACTTTTTTTAGTTTTTCAATTTGAATTAATTGAAGACCAATTCAATGTGTTTTGATCGAGTTGATGAAGTTTAATTACAACTGGAACTGTGAATCTTTCATTATCAAAACAATTTTGAAAAAAACTGATCAATTGCTTTCCAATTTGATTGAATTTTAAAAAAGTAAACCTAAATTGCTAGTCAGTCAATTGCATTAGTCGCACTTTACATTTAAGTGACCGCATTGAAGGACTTACTTCGGTCGTCCAATTATAAGAAAATCTCATTCCAAAAAAGCACACCAACAATAATTGGTTCTTAAATAATCACGGCTGCACAAAGTTGGTTTTTTCTCTCACTCTGGTTTTTGTAAAGCTCTGGTCACTATGTGGATATTTTTTACAAGGGAGGTAGGCTTCTTTTCCTAGTTAGCAATTCGGGATGCAGCAAACGTACGGAGCAGCAAACGTACGTGTATTATTTGGATTTGTAAAAATCAAATTCGGTCAAGAATCCGGTCAACGGTTCGTAGATCAGCAATAGTTCAGAACGGAATACATACGTGTATAATTCATTTTAGAGATATGAACTCTGAATGGAAAGTTCGGCTTAACATATGAAGTAAATTGATAATATTTTGTCGCCTTAAAAGATTAATTTTTATATATCTTTGGGAGTAAGGTTGGAAAACACACTTTAATGTTTGCTCCGGTAAGGTATGAGAATTTAGTGGTGTAAATACAATATCTATAAAATAAATATAGTATTTAACAAAAATAGACCATCGAACAGTGGTTTGGTGGGCTTTGAGGAAACTAGTTGCCCTGAGTTCGAATCCCACAAAGAAGACACAATCGAACGAATTATTCGCGAATCCGAATAATTCGCGTATTATCCAGGAAGCTTACATTGTATGCGTACTGGGTTCGTAGTTTGATCCGGACGCATATAGTTCGTAAAACGTAATAGTTCGGAATAATTCGCGAATCATTCGCCTAATTTCTAACTAGGCTTCTTGTTGACGGATCAGGGATGTCTCTTATGTTGTCCCCACAAGAATCAAAATCGGTGATCTCGCGCCCAAGTTTGAATTATGTTGTCCCCACGGATGTCTCTTATGTTCCACGGAGTTGGTCTTCTTTGGATTTTAGCATATTACATAGACTCGATAATCTAAAGTTGGAGATGTAAAACAATCCATTCCATCTTGTAGAAAATCTGATATCAAAGACTTAATGAATAGCACAACTCAAACGTAACTCAAACAAATCTCTCTATTGATGCAATTGAAACTCACGGCTCAACAACCTACTTATAGTTTAACAAACTTGACTCTCAAGCAAAGACAATTTCCTAACATATCAAACTCTAAAACAAAGACAAAGACATTTCTAGAATATTCTAAACTCTATACGTAAATTCTATACGTAACCAAACTCTAATAATAGAAAACTTGTTTCTCAAGTCTATGACACGTTCACAATACTCGTGTCAACTAAAACTGGATGCTTCCATAAGTCGCACAACCTTCTGCTGGTTACTTCCACTAATGGCTTCATTAAGATATTAGCAACTCCACCTAGTTGCCTCCATCAACTATATCAACTTCTATTAGTTGCTTCCATCAACTATATCTTGGTTTAATCTTCAACATCCTCCTTAAACCAAGATATTCTTTACTGATCATTCCAAGTTTTTCACGCAAGTAGATGAAAGTGTTAGACTTCAAAGACTTGGTGAAAATATCAGCTACTTGGTTCTCACTTTCACAAAACTCCACTGCTATTTCTTTGTTACTTACAAGTTCTCTAATGTTTATATTTGATGTCAATGTGCTTGCTCCTTCCATAAAGCACTGGATTCTTTGTTAATGAAATTGAAGACTTGTTATCACAAACTATTATTGTAGGTGTTACCTGCTCATGGAAAAGAGATTTCAACATCATTCTCAACCATACAACTTGTGTAGCATAATTTCCAGTAGCAATATATTCATCTTCTGTTGTAGACAATGCAACAACTTGTTGCTTATTTGATGACCAAGAGAAAAATCATGTTCCTAAATGGAATGCATAACCTGAAGTACTTTTTCTTCCTTCTGTATCTCCAGCCCAATCACTGTCTGTATATCCAACTAACTTTGGATCTTGTGAAACTGTATAAATAATTCCCATACTTTTTGTACCTTTAACATACTTCAAAATACGTTTTTCTGCTTGTAAGTGTGACTGTCTTGGTGATTCCATAAACCTACTAACCAATCCAACTGCATACATAATGTCAGGTCTTGTAGCAGTTAAGTATCTGAGACACAAGACATTTAAAGTCTGTTGGATTTACAAGCTCTCCTGATCCATATTTTGTTAACTTCAACCTCTCCTCTACTAGTGTTAGAATTGGATTGCAATTATCCATCTTGAAACGCTTAAGTATTCCTTCTGCATATCTTTGTTGATTAATAAAAATAGCTCTTTATGTTTGTTGTACTTCAATGCCAAGAAAATATGACATTAATCCCAAATTTGTCATCTCAAACTCCTTCACCATATCCTCCCCGAATTCTTTGATCATCTCCGAACTATTACAAAGTAAATATAAGATCATCCACATATAAACAAACTATAATATGATTGCCAAGAGAATCAGCTTTCAAATATAGTGTATGTTCATATGGACATCTTGTAAAACCTTTCTCAATGAAGTATGAATCTATTCTTGTATACCAAGCACGTGGTGCTTGTTTTAAACTATACAAAGCTTTATTTAGCTTGTATACTTTATTCTCCTTCCCCTCCATAACATAACCAATTTGGTTGTTCAATATACACTTCTTCTTCAAAGTATACCATTTAAGAATGCACTCTTCACATCCATCTCGAAAAATCTTCCATTGCTTATGAGAAGCTAAAGCAATGATCATATCTTGTATCTAATATTGCAACCGGTGCAAACACTTCGATTAATCTATTTTTGTTTTGTCTATATCCTTTAGCAACTAATCTTGCTTTCAATCTTTCTACTTCACCATCGACTTGTATTTTGTCTTGTCAACCCACTTAAAACCTATTGCTTTCTTTCCTTGTGGAAGTTCAGGTAAGCTCTCATGTATTATTCTTCTCAATAGACTTCAATTATCGCATCCATGTCTTGTATCCATCCTTATTCCTTAGAAGATTCTTCATAAGCTACATGGTCACAATCTCCAAACAATGCAAAGTTAATCACTTCATCAAGTATCATCATCATATCTAGTTAACACATAATTATTCATTCTTGCTGGTGTGACAATATTTCTTCTTGGTCTTGCAGTTTCTTGTTGTGGTGTTATATCAGTTCTTACCTCTTCAGTTGTTGCTTTTTCAGTTCTCCTTTCTTCTTGTTGTTCAATAACTTCATCTTGAGTGTTTACTTGTTCTTCAAGTACTATTGGAAGTGTTCTGGCAGTATTTGGATCAACATTGTTTGTTGAACCAGTATTCCAATTCCATTGTGATTCTTCATCAAAGATCACATCTCTACTTGTGATTACTTTTTCTGTTTCTGGATTATAAAGTTTATATCCTTTGGTTACGGGGCTATAACTAACAAGAATACACTTCTCACTCTTATCATCCAATTTCTTCCTAAGTTCTTTAGGTACATGTGCATATGCAATGCACCCAAAAATTCTCAGATGTCTTACACTAGGTCTTATACCTCTCCAAGCTTCTTCTGGTGTTTTATTATTCAAACTATTTGTAGGACATCTGTTAAGTAAATACACTGATGTATTAACTACATAACCCAAAATTTCTTTGGTAAATCTTTTCTTGCCATCTCCATTATAGTTCTATTCTTTTCTCAAAGAACACCATTTTGTTGAGGTGTATATCTAGCTGTTAACTGATGTAGAATACCATGTTCTTCCATGAAATTATCAATAATAGTATATTATGTTCCTCTATCGAGTTCTCAATATCTTGATGCTCTTACCAATTTGTTTCTCGGCATATGCTTTAAAACTTTTAAAAGCATGAAAAACATCATTTTTTTGTCTAAGTAGATACACCCAAGCCTTTCTACTAAAATCATCAATGAAAGTTATGAAATAGTTATTACCTCTATGTGGTGTAACTTTAATAGGACCACACAAGTCACCGTGTACAATCTCCAAATGTTGTTTAGCTCTTCTGGCTTTGTTCACTGGGAATGGATCTCTGTGTTGCTTTCCAAAGATACAATTCTCACACCTTGACTCTGGAAGCTCTATAATGGGTAGGCCTGGCACCATCTCCTTCTTAGATAAAACTTGTAAACTATTAAAGTTTACATGACCCATTCTCTTATGCCACAACCAACTGTCATTATGCACATGAGTACTGAAACAACTTTCCTTTTGACGCTGAATATTCAAAGGAAATAATCTGTTTTGGTCTTTTCTACCCTTGCTATCAATCTTATTTTTCTATCTCTGATAAAACAAACACCATTATAAATGTTCATAGCATATCCTCTTTCCGAAAGTTGACCCATGCTCAACCAGTTTTGATGTAATCCTGGTACATAAAATACATCCATGATGTATGTCTTTACTCAATTCTTAAGTACAATCCCTATTCTCCATTTTCCCATAACTGGAATGGTAGAGTTATTACCAAACTTCACTGTTGATCTTATAGACTCATCAAGATTGTCAAATAAGTCTTTTCTGCCACACATATGATTACTACAACCTGTATCTAAGTACCACTTAAGATGAGGTTGTTCTTCAGTTGTATGACATGCAAGTAACATGTTTTCATTTTTCTTTTCTTCTTCTTCTTCTTCTTCTTCTTCTTCTTCTTCTTCTTCTTCTTCTTCTTCTTCTTCTTCTTCTTCTTGACTTTCAACTATATTTGCTTTAAAGTTGTCTTTATAGTTATTCTCTGTTATTTTTCTAGGCTTTGGACAATCAAAAGAAAAATATCCAAAATCTCCACAATTGTAACACTGGAGTTTTGCTTTATCTACTGGTTTTCTTCCCTGATAACCTCCATTATTTGATCTTCCTCCATTGTTATATCTTCCTTGATAACCTCCATTATTAGGTCTTCCTCTAGAGCTAGAATTTCTTTGATTGTTAGTCCATCTGACTTGACTTTGTAGTGCTTCTTCTACTATTTTTGCAGCTGATGTTTTTTCAAGTAATCTCTATTCATCAGCCTGTAATGAACCTAATAACTCATTAAGAGTCATAGTTGTAGCAGTGTTACATTCCTCTATAGCAGTTACTTTTCTTCAAACTTCTCAGGTAAGCTTCTTAAGATCTTTTGCTGAGTCTTCTATAGTGTCACCATTAACTTTCATCTCATTGACAAGATTCAATATCTTTGAGAAGAACTCGATATAGTCTCCGATGATTCCATCTGTGTGAGTTCATATTTACGCTTCAAAGTTTGTAATCTCACCTTCTTAACTTTGTCAGAACCTTTGTAATAGTTTATCAAACAATCCTATGCTGCTTTAGCTTCTTTAATATAGATAACTCTATCCATAAGAGACTCATGAATACCCTGATGAAGAATATAGGTTGCTTTAGAGTTATTCTTCCTGTTTGTTGTCAAAGCAGTTTGTTGTTCTGCTGTTAAAATAGCTCCTGCTGCTGGTTCATCATATCCTGTATTAACAACATCCTATACTTCTTGATATATGAATATATTCTTCATCTGTAACCTCCATTGCTCAAAGTTTTTACCTTCAAACACCGGCACCTTAATAGAACTCAAACTTGACGCCATCTTCTATTCTCAACAACTCATACCCACAGCCCTAAAATCTGATACCAGTGCTCTGATACCAGATGTAGAAAATCTGATATCAAATACTTAATGAATAACACAACTCAAACGTAACTCAAACAAATCTCTCTATTGATGCAATTGAAACTCACGGCTCAATATCCTACTTATAGTTTAACAAACTCAAGCAAAGACACTTTCTTAACATATCAAACTCTAAAACAAAGACACTTCTATAATATTCTGAACTCTATACGTAACCAAACTCTAATAATAGCAAACTTGTTTCTCAATTCTATGACACGTTCACAATACTCGTGTCAACTAAAACTGGTTGCCTCCATAAGTCGCACCAACTCCTGCTGGTTACTTCCACTAATGGATTCATTCAGACAGTAACAACTCCACCTAGTTGCCTCCACAAAACTGCATCAACTTCTACTAGTTGCTTCCATCAACTATATCTTGGTTTAATCTTCAACACATCTGCATGAAGCTATGGCCTCTAATATCGATTCTTTGCATTTTGGATTACCAAGAATGCGTTTTTGAAAATGTCAATCTAATAAGAATAAGGTCATTAAGAATGGTGAAGATTCAAATTCACTGCTACTCGCGATGATGAGGTTATAAAGGGTGTTAATCCTGATTTTATTATCAACAACATGAGAATTGTTTGAATATGTTCCTCACGCTATGTCAAAATTAGTGCTTCATTGGTAAGGAGAAACCATATTCTCCTTAGTGTACTATATTATTATGTTTACTAATGATACCACATGTGATTCTTTTAACAACACCAAATTTGATTCTATTTTTAAAACAATGGCATTTCCATAAATATGTAAATATTAATTGGTTTAATGTACATTTTTACCCTTAAGTACATATGTATATTGATATTAGACATTGAAGGTTATATTAATGTCAAGATTAGACTATTTTGACTTTTTGTGACCAACGAGTAAGGGGTCTTTTCTTTATCATAGTAAGATTGGAATATTTTTATTTTAGTTTTCAATGTATATGTTGTGCCTGATTTTATCGGGGCTTTTGAGATCTGCCAAGAGCATATTCTTGATGCTTTGGTTGGGTTATCAGTTTGTAACTCTTGAACTTGTTTTCTTACTTATTATAGGTCTTTAATCTATTTTTAACCTTTGCTGATGGAAAAGCGTGCAAAACAATATAAGAAATAATATTTTTATACATAATAATAGCTCATTCGCGCATGATGAGGTTTTTATTACACACAAACTACATAAACTTAAATGACTTGGGCTCATATTTATACGCCTTAAAACAAAAGATAATACGTAATGAGAAGAACTAAACAAACCAATCATCCGTGCATGTAAATTACTAGAAGTATTGTGAAAAGAATTCACATACTATTTATTATCACACAAACATCATACACACAGGAATCAATCGACTGTTGTTGGATGTTATCGGTGTATGTACGGCAGATGAGAATTTATTGAGTAGCACAAATATGAGAGTTCAAGTCCTCGATTATCGATTGGAAGAAACCTAGATAGTCCATTGGAACGGGAGAATCCTCGTCCATCTTCTCATATTTGATAGTCCAGCTCACAATACTCCCACGTCCATTAGCCTTTGGCTTAGCACGAAGAATTGCATCAAACTTCTTGTATATCTTCATTAGTTCTCCATCTATAATATCATAATGAATCATCCTTGTTTCGTCATCATGTGTTATTTTCGTGTGGACAAATTCGTGTCTACCCTCTGCGTACACATGCAAAAATGATATTCACTTGCAAGTAGGGTAATATAATTTAGGAAGCATATGTTAAACGCACAGTATGAAAAGAAAGTACAAAATTTAATTAAGTTTAACTAACTGTGCGCAATTTTTGTGCTTCAAATCGTAATAAAGGCATACCAACAATATAGTTCCATTGCTTGACACAACCTGATGTAGTTCCATGTCCCTCGATCACTTTGACGCCAGTGTAAATATGTGGGATTGCCGTAGGAATGTCTTCATGTTCCTTAAACATTTCGTAATATTTATCAGCATTGCAGTTAACCTCCGATTCAGCAATAAGCTTCCCAACTAACCCTGAAATGGTATGATGATGAGCCATATTGATAATACAGGTAGTTTGCAACACAACAAAAGATATTCAACTGATTTTGATGAATTTGATCTTAGTCGAATGGGTTTATATAGAAATTATATATGGTTGGATTGGTTTAAGGATAATGACCTGTATTCTATTTCTTTATAGGATATCTTTTTTTATTTTTCAATCAAAGATTTTGTGACAAGAAAAGATTGTGTGAGATAGCAGTTGAGTATATTTTTCTTCATGATTGTGAGACATACATAGTAGCTAGGCTCAAAAATTATGTTACTGAGCCGAGTCCTAGTGTCATCATTTTGTAGACTAAAGGGCTGTCGAGATACTCGACATAATGGTCCTATAAATGATTTTGGAAGATTTTAAATTGGAAAAATGCCACATAATTAAACATTCTGTTTCGTTCAATTTAGGTTTTGTTTGATCGGCAACTATTAGAATAGTCGGGAAGATACAAAGAGACAGAGCCGCATTAGCGCTAGACTCGCACAACCTTAGCTAGCTAATAATCAAAATGGATGAGAGCAAAATAGTGGGGAGGTGGGGTCTTTGATTAGTTTGGAAATTTAGTATCTGGCTAGAGTTTTCTCGAAAAGGTACTCGGCAGATACTCCGTTTTGGCTTCTCCGGTGGTAAAGAGAGTAACACTTTTCTCAATTGGCGGTTCATTTTAGGACCGAGACTGAACTGTTGGATGAAGACTTCTTCCTCATCATCGTGATGCACGAGCATACAGATAAATCATATGGGTCCTTTTTCAAATGATATATTGTTTATCTTGCTTACCATAAGAAAATGATCAGTGGTTCCATCTATGTACCTAATTACTAACAACGAGGATTAGCGTGTTGGTTTGGAGTTTGACTTCGACTCACGTCTGTAGTTCCAAATTCCGTTTCTCAATCCGAGTTTATGTAGAAACTTAAGATTGGCTGGATAGACTAAAGGCTGATGACATAATGAGTTGTTTTCTATTTCTTTACATATTTTGTATTTTATGATATCTTGTGACAAGAAAAGATTATTTGAGAGTGAGATATTACTTAATTATAAGAGGCACATCAATAATATTATGAGATTCTTGTATCATGATTCATGATTGTGTTAGATATATAGTACTTAATTACAATGGCCATATCATTGATAGCAAAGTCTTATATCATGATGATCGTGAGACAGTTAGCTAGCTAGGCTCAATTTAAATTTATCCTATTGAGCTGTGTCCTAGTGTTTCATGTAGATGACTGAAATGTTCAGCAATTCAATCAATCTAGTTTGCAAGTGATGCAACAAACGACTTAGTAACTACAGTTACCTCAACCCTTTTGCCTCCCACTTCTGTCTGAACTCTGAAAGGTTTTGTGAATTATGATTCAAATGGACGAAAATAGACGAAAAGGTACGAAGGGACAAAGCTCTATCAGGGAGATACAGTTACCAACCAAAAACCAAAAGAGACTTTTTGGGCATTTTTTGTTTGGAGCTTTGGATATCAAACAGTCAGGGACAGAAAGGAGGAGGTGGATAAACTACATGTTTCTAACAGTCAAAAAGAAAGGTGTATTCTTTATTCCATCTATCAATCAATCAAGCCCATTGCAGGGCCATCATATGTCACTTTCATGATTCGTGCCCATATAGATATATGATTACGTTGGATGGAGACTCCCTCATCGTGATACATGATGGCCAAACAATTACAGTGGTGTACTTGTGGTTGTGAGTATGGACCTAAGTTTAAAGACACCGCTGATCTGTGGCTAAAATAAGAAGAAAAGTGGTCTCCAAAAATACATATAGCTAGCCAACCATGATTACTGCGTCCGTTGGGAGTTCTGTACTTCACCCCACACATTGAAGGATGTATTCAGAGTTAGCTTACTACTGAGGATGATAATTTCACGAAATTAAATGATCGAAAACACCCAACTTAATTGCTTGTTGTTCCTCTTTAGATGTGGCAAAATATTGTTCGTGCGATCTTTTCTTTCTTCCAAGGGTACACACATCGGGCTCTTCAGTTTTTCATGAACACTTTATAAAGTCCATACTAGCACGCGAGCAAGCTGCATGCGTGGTGCCTATCACGATTGATATTTCGAAAACTCTTGATGATCTAGTGACTGTAATTACTTGACACAATATATGTACTTAGCTAAGAAATGCGATTCATGGTATATATGAAGTACATAGCTCACATGCGTCATATTTACTTAAAACTATGACCGAAATGTGCATTTCATCCAAAAGTGTGACCAATTTGAAAATTCTTCTAAAAGTGTGACCATGACCGGTCAACCGACATATATGGCCTAGTCTTTTACGGAAATACCGGATTTTGTCCTCAGATGTGTACATATCGACAACATATGTGTACAGATCGGGTAAGGATGTGTAGATACCCTTTCATGGATGTGTACATATAGACACACTGATACCCCACCATATTTTAACCGATGTGTAGATATTATATGTATACATCCAAAATCTAGGCGTAATCATATGTGGACATCCATGTTTCGAAGTCTAGACATTGGACACTATTCATAAAATATGTGGACATCATGCTATAAATATGTGGACATCAGCTATAAAATGTGGACATCAGCTATAAATATATGGACATCAGACTATAAATGTGTAGACATCGGGCTATAAAGGGTACCTTGGGTATTAGGTAAAGTCATTCACACTTTTAGAAGATATTGGGGATCAGTCACACATTTGGAAGAAATGCACATTTCAGTCACAGTTTTGTGTATTTCCTCTAAATTTAGTCGTAAGAAAATCTCATTCCGAAAGAGTGATTCGTTGTTTACCTGTTTAAGTTATCACCTAGTTGGTAATGCGATCTCACATTTGTCGATGTCCAATTCGGTGACTTGACCAAAGCCGATTGACTAGTTAACCAACAACGACTGATATAAGAAGCAACATTCTTATTCATAATAGCTCATGACGAGAATCATACAGATTATTCAGACAAGCTTGTGGTAAATCCACATACTCATTATGATCACACACACACAAGAACCCTACTACATAAATCACACAGATATCGACCGGTTGCGGAATATGTATATGTCGGTGGACATATACTGCCGATTAATCAGAGGCGCAAAGGTGAGAGTTCACGTCCTCAATGTGGGAGTGGAAGAATTTCAAATAATCAATCGGAACTGGAGAATCCTCGTTAAGCTTCTCATACTCGATAGTCCAACTCACAATACTCCCATGTCCATTAGTCTTTGGATCAACTACAAGAGTTACATCAAACTTCTTGTAATCCTTCGTCAAATCTCCTCCAACGACTTTATGATATATCGTCCTTGTTTCATCAGTGTATGTTGTTTTCTCATGAACATACAATGTTTTACCGTCTGCATGCACAAACATAATACACATGAACACACGTAATTGATATAAACGGTATGAAATCGATGTTAAAGTTGATTAACCGTGCACAACTTTTTTGTTTGAAATCGATATATGCACATACCCTTAGTGTAGTCCCACTGCTTGACACAGCCCGAAGTAGTTCCATGCCCCTCAATAGCTTTAACGCTACTGTAAAAATGTGGCATTGCGTTAGAAAGCTCTTCGTGGTGCTTAAATATTTCGTAGTATTTATCAGCATTACAGTTAACCTCCAGTTCGGTCACAAGCTTCCCACGAAGACCTGAAATGGTATGATGTTGAGCCATTTCTGCTCTTGATTGTTGGTCTAGATATATTGGTAGTTTGCAAAACAATGAAAGATACTCGGTGGGTTTTGATGAATTGATCTCAGCTGATAGAGTTTATATAGACAGTAGGTATGGCTAAGTTGATTAAAAGCTGATAACACAATGCATGTTTCTTCACTTTTTTTTTTCCTATACAAATTTCAATTTGAAGTTTGTTGGACATTTATTATAGAATTAACGGAAAATGGGTTATTTGTCCGAAAAAATTTAAAACATGGTTCAAATGGACGAGTAAAAATTATTATGGGTGAAATGGACACAAAAAAAATAGCAAGGATGAAACTGGATTCATCCTGGCTTAAACTTAAAAAATAGCGAGGATGGCTGGATGCATCCCGATGTAAATTAAAAATAAGAAAAAGAATTTGAAAATGGGTAGGATGAAACTGGTTTTACATCACATTTATTTTTATATTTTTGTCCATTTAAACAATATCAAAATTTAAATATCTTTTTCACCCAGGAATTATTGATTTTGGTCTTTGTAACCAATTTTGTGTAGAATTAAAGGGCTCTGGATAAGAAAAGATTTCGTGAGATAGTGAAGTTAAATAGTTTATGGCCAGGGATTCTTTGAACCATTGCTTTGTAGCATTATGATTGTGAGATCATTTTTCATTTGTTAGTGGGCCTACATACACTTATTTCACCAATAAATGTGTAACGGTTATCGGTTCGATTATCGCTTCAGCTTTTAATTCCTTACAACACTGTACCTACTCATTTTGTGGATGTTTTCTCTCTTGATTCGGTACAATTGCGTGGCTTCTTGTCATCCAACGAGAAGGTCTAATACTTATCACTCGGTGACCACTTTGGAAAATTGGAGTAATGTCATACTTGGCTGACAATACTGTTGTGATAATTGGATCGCTCTGATACCAATTGTTGTGCCAAAGCCTACGGAAGCGTTAGGTTTGCACAACTACGAGGTATCTCGAAATCGCCAAGAACACAATCACACACACAAGAAGAACAAGTATTTAACGAGGTTGAATCATCGGGAAGGAATGAGCAATTTTATATATCACCATATAGGTTGGAATATACAAAGCCTTAGACGAGAAGAAGAGAACTCTTACTTTGTTCTGGTGTGTTTTCTCTAGTTCTCTCTGTGGCTATTTATACACATCAATAGGACTGGACACAATCCTTAACAAGGATTACTTTCCTACAAGTATAGGGTTTCCTAACTTAGCTCTAAGAGACAAACCTCTTAAGCTTCTATACTTAGGACACAAGTACTTGGTTTCCTTAACCAACTAGATTTCCTAATCTAGACCTTGACCGACCTACCGACAGTTCTCCACCTCGGATCATGCATTCATGCATGGGACGATCAATAGACAAAATCACCTACATCTTCCAACGTAGATTGAACCATCACGGGCTGCCTACATATCCACAATAGGAATCAAACCCGACCGCAGTTCTCTCAAATGTCCTTGCTAGAAGACCTCCACCAGGTTCTTAAGAACCTTTACCCCAAAAGTGTCTTTCACCAAACCAGAAGGATTTGGATCAATTTCAAACAATGTCGAAACTTGATCCTAGTAACTACTTTAGTCAACATATCAGCTGGATTGTCTTTGGTATCGATCTTCACAAGTACAATGTCTTATTCTTCAAGAATTTCTCTCACAAAGTGAAATCGTACATCTATATGTTTGGTTCTAGCATGATGCACTTGATTCTTAACCAAATAAATTGCACTTAGATTATCACAATGCATAGGCAGTTGGTCATGCACAACTCCTAAGTCATCTAGAAAACCTTGTAATCATATAGCCTCCTTAAATGCCTCAGTCACTGCCATATATTCCGCCTCCGTAGTTGAAAGCGCCACAGTAGACTGCAAGATTGATCTCCAACGTATTGGTGCCCCTGCTATGGTAAATACATACCCTGTAGTTGAACGTCTCTTGTCCAAATCACCAGCATAGTCAGAATACACATACCCAACACACAACTGATTGTTACTTCTATCCTTCACAAACTCCAAGCCAACATCAACCGTACCGTAAAGATACCTCAAATTCCATTTCACAGCTTGCCAATGTCCCTTACCAAGACAATGCATATAACGGCTGACCATACTAACAACATGTGAAATGTCCGGCCTTATACATACCATCGTATACATCAATCTACCAACATCCTCAGCATATGGGAGACATACGTGCATTCAACTTAAAATGACCAGCAAGGAGAGTACCTACAGATTTATTTCAATCATAGACACCAAACTTCTGTAACACTGCTTTCTTCAAATATGTCTTTTGAGACAAACAAGCCTTACCCTTCTCTCTGTTACGTTGAATATCCATACCAAACTCAAACTCAGATGACAGCTTGTTCTTCAAATTATCAATCTCTTTCTTGTTATTCGATGCTATCAGCATATCATCGACATACAAGAGCAAATATATGAAAGACACATCACGTAGCTTCTTAAAGTATACACAATGGTCATAGTAACTTCTTGTGTATGTTTGGCCTATCATAAACTGGTCAAATCACTTGTACCATTGTCTTGGAGACTGCTTCAGCCCATACAACAATCTCTTCAGTTTACATACACAATCTTCTTTTCTAGCAACCTTGAACCCACTCAGCTGAGTCATATAGATCTCCTCTTCTATATCACCATGTAAGAATATTGTCTTAACATCTAGCTGAACTAGGTCTAAATCATATTGTGCTACCAAGGCCAACAAAATACGGATTGATGAGTATTTTACCACCGGAGAGAACACCTCATTGTAGTCAATCCCTTCTCTTTTGGCATAACCTTTTGCAACTAACCTTGCCTTGTAGCGTACTTGATTCACCGAAGATCATTCTTTCTTAAAATATACCCACTTGCACCCTATGGCCTTCTTACCGTTCGGAAGCTTCATAAGAATCCATGTGTCATTCTTGTAAAGAGACTTCATCTCGTCCTGCATTGCACCTTACCATTCTTTACACTCTGCACTACGTACAGCTTCTAAATAGGAAGTAGGAATACCATCTTCAACAACTGGTAATGCATAAGCAATGTAATCATTCATTTAACTAGGCTTCATGGTTGATCTTCTTGGTTTGTTGGTTACTATGGTATCTCTGTATCTTTTACTGGCTTTTGTTCCTCTTCCTCAATAGCGTCACTATAATTTGGAACTTGAGTAGCTACTTCTCTTGCAAACCCACTGTCTTCAGATGTATGCTGAACAGATACAGACTTAGCTGGAAGTGGTGGAGTTGCATCAATCTCCACCTGATGCAAAGGCTCACTAGTACTGGTGCTTCTGTTCTCCACCTGTCGAGAGCCCCGATAGGTCTCACAAAATGGATCCATCATCCTCTCCTTGTGTGTTCATTGGGTATAGTCCTCAACACAAGGGATACAAATGTCTTCATATCCCAACTGGATATATATCAGCATAATGTAGTATTTGATGAGACCACTTTTCCCTTTGCAGCGTCGATAGCACCATCTCCGGCATCCACTTATCCTGATCAGGTAATATATCTCTTTTACACATCATTCATTTTATTCCAATGTCTATTAGTCCTACACATGCACCTATACAGGACCAACCTTTATAAACCAATACTTTAGAAATGGAATTAAATGATGTAAGCTCTCAGTTGCAACAAGAGCAACTACATGAAGATAATACTTCTCAGCCTACTTCTGGAACAGTTTCTTCATCATCTTGTGTTCAGGAAACTACTCAGACCCAGGGAGATTCTATATTGTCTACCAATTCTAATCCACAACCTACTAATGCTCAAGGAATTGCATCTCACCCAATGGTTACTCGAGCTAAAGATGGAATTTTTAAGCCAAATACTTCTAAATATGCTCTTATTTGTGATTCTCTCCTTGAACCAACGTGTTTCTCTCAAGCTCAAGCTGATCCTAACTGGCGTAAAGCATCTGATGATGAGTATAATGCTTTGCTTAAAAATGGTACGTGGATTTTGGTCCCTTATAATTAATCCATGAATCTTGTTGGTTGTAAATGGGTTTATCGAATTAAACGTAAAGTTGATGGCACGATTGAATGATTCAAAGCTCGTCTTGTAGCTAAGGGGTATAATCAACAAGAAGGTGTTGATGATAGTGAAACTTATAGTCCAGTTGTAAAACCATGCACCATTAGTATTATTCTTACAATAGTTTTGTCATATAATTGGGTTATTCATCAATTGGATGTTCAGAATGCGTTTGTACATGGAAGCCTTGAGGAGGAAGTTTATATGAAACAACCACCAGGGTACACTGATCCTAATTTTCCAATACATGTGTGTAAACTTTAAAAATCTCTTTACGGACTTAAACAAGCACCGCATGCATGACATCACAGACTTAGTGCTTTTTTACTACAGCTTGGTTTTCATTACTTTTAAGTGTGATTCTTCTTTGTTTATTCTTCTTTCTTACTGGTTTATGTTGATGATATTATTCTCACTGGCTCAAATACTGCAAGTTTGGAATTTATTCGAACATCTCTACACAAGGAGTTTGCTATTAAGGATCTAGGTCATTTATCTTATTTTCTTGAGTAGCTACATGATACTTAACCTGTCTCCTTCACCAATTTCGTATACACACATATGCATACTCTTGGCTCCCGGTTTATGGATTTATACACTAATGCGCGAACACACTATATATGCTTATATCCAAAGATGGTTACATTCTCAACTCTTTATTTCAATCATTGAAACATTCTTCTATAATGATAATAGCCGTTATCGCACACTATTAGTGTAAAGACCATCAAGCTCGTCAACGCAATTAGACCAGTCAAGAAACGAATTAGACGATAATAACTTGATTAGTTTAACATGAATGGTAATTAATAGGAATTAATCTAACAACGATTTAGATACAAATCTAGTATCACTAGATAGATTTCGAAAAGTTATGCGAAGTGGACTACTCGAACGTGTCACCCGGGTACCGGAGAAGAGGATATCATTGAATTAACATAAAGGGTAAAATTATCATTTTGCTTCAAACCGCCAGGCTGCCCGTATCATTTTCTGGGTGCCTAAGTAAATCCCTTGGATAAACTCGGCAGTAAATCGAAGAAAATCATTTCTTCTTATCTTCTTATCTTCTTTTTCTTCTCGTTTCTTCTTTCTTCTTCTGCTCCTCCCTGTTCTTCCTCTTTCCTCTCTGATAATCTTAATTCAAGGATTGAGTTTGATTTTAGTCGAGTGGATCTTAGTCAGCGTAGTATGTATATGATACAGAGTAAGGATGGAAGTATTGGAAGTTTATTTAGCACTTAAAGATGAAGAAAAGATGAACTGAATTAGGGTTTGTAATAATTTCTGAAGAGATTAGGAAGATGAATTCAAGGACGGGTTTTGAAGATTATGAAGTGAATAAGAAGTTAATGATGTTAATTTGAAGATTTGGTTACAGAGAAGATCGATTTAGAGATTTGCAGAATTAGGGTTCTGTTCTAGGATTTTTTCTTGAGTTGATTTAAGGAAGATGGAGTTCATATCGTAATGAAGGGGTATGAATCGAATTTGAAGAATTGTTGTAAGACAACTTAATTGGTTGAGCTGGTGATTCAAGTTAAGAAGGAGATGTAGATGAATTGAGAAATCACATATGCAGAAAATGAACTATGGTGGTGATTTGAGATGGTGTATTGAATTGAGACAAGTAAAGAAGAATTCTGTTTCAAATGCTTGATTGAATCCATTCTGAGGTAATTGTTTTGCTTAATTGATTTGGAAGAATTATTCTTGTTCATTATTGAGATTATGTGAATGCTTATGAAGTTAAGAATTGTGTTGATATAAAATAGAGTTGTGTTGGTTGGGGTTTAGGTTTATATTGATCTACAGGGGTTGGTACTTATTAAGGATGAAACAGAAACTGAATTTTAGAAGTGGTGTTGACATTAGTTACACAGAACTGTATTGACATTAGTTACACAGAACTGTATTGGTTGTAGTGAACTGGGCAAGGAAATGGTAATGGTGGTAGCTTTAGTGTGGCAGATGTGTTGTTGTATAATAACTGAGAAGATGTCGATGAAGAATTTACTTGTTCTGTGTGTATTTTGAATGATCTAGTGGTGCAGGAATGGATAAGTTAAACTACATTTGGTGATTATGTTGTTGTGGTGAAGTCATAGTGGTGATGGAGCTGAACAAATAGTGCAGGGGTTAGAGTTATTAGTGAAGCTGGTGGAGGAAATTATAGGTAATATGAAGAGAGTATGATCTCTACTGAAGTGAAGATGGAGACTTGGTGTTATAGTATAGCTGAGTTAGTAACACTATGGGGAGAATGAAAACTTGGATTGAGTCTGAAGAACTAAGAGTGCAAGAATGTGAAGTTAGAGGTGTTGTTGGTACATAGATGGGATGCATGTGAAGTTGTTAGTGGCTCAGGTCAAGAAGAAGGTTAGAATGATGATTTAGAGTTGTAAATAGTGACTGCTGTGAAACCTTGGAACTGCACTTGCAGGTAAGCATAGTTTGAAGTTGAAATTGAATCTGTAGTTTGTTTAAGAATAAATGTATGGATGCAATGTTTAGAATGAAGTTAAACTGGGGATTAGAATTGCATTTGTATAAGAACCTTTGGCTATATGACTGAACTTATTCAGTCTGACTCGGATCTGTTCTTGTCTGACTCTGTAGCTGACTGAGTTGAATCTTGTTGACTCACTGAGTTTCCGGTCCTGACCTGAGTTAACATGTTTGACCGATTCTAGTTTGACTCGTTGACCAGTTGACCTGAACTTAGATGTTGATTGTTAGTTGACTCCTTTGACCGTTAGTTTGACCGTTAGTGACTATTAGTTGATTCAGATTGATTGAACTTAGATTAATGGGATGGTTTAGTGGATTTGGGCTTAGGACTAATTTTCCTAGTTTGATGTTTGGACCCCTTATGGTCCGAATTGACCTTTGTTTCCTTCTATAAAGTTGTATATCTTTTCTAGACTTATCGAATGGACTATAGAACCAACCTAATTGAATTAGTAAACCTTATCTATGCTAAAGATAGAGAATGAAAAGGTGTAAAGTCATAAATGGGCCTAGAACCATTAGATATAGTAATATGATTCTTGTGTGAGCCTTTTTGGCTAGATTCTTAGAGTTCTTGTGTGATTAACAGTTATTCTTTATTAACAACGATCGATTCAAAGGATGAACCAGTGGATCGTGGATCTCGAAGTAGGCGTGGCTTGGCATCAAAAGAGGTGGGAATATATTTGACTCTTTTGTAACCATTATTGTTTCTTTCACAAAAGTCTTTGTTTATTAAACTCGTGCATTGTCAGTTTGTGCATTCCATGAATTGTTTAACTTGTATTACGATGATTCTGTTGATTCTGTTAATCTTTCCATGTTTTGGAAAGGACCTATAATGTTTTGTTGTTAATATGAATTGTTATGGGATATGAGAATTTCCACGTGTGGTATATATGATACGCTCCTTCACATTTATATCTACATGAATTCAACTTTTATGCTTACTATGGGTCAATAGGGGTGATATCAATAACTATTAGGTGTGTAACTGGTTGACACCATATTATACATTGTTTGAAAGAAGGAGTTTGTTCCATATACATGTTTGTTTCAGTGACTTGGTCACTATTTAATGTTTGGGAAAACATATATTGTTTTCCAAATCTTGCATATGATTACTTAAAAGTTAAATGTTATTTCTACTTGGCACCCCTTTTAGGGATGATGTGCTCACGCATTTCCAATTTCAGTTTCAGAGACAGATCAGAGTTGCGCAGCAAAAGCTTCAAGGGTTGATTTCGTTAGTTGGTTAACTTCTGCTATATTTATAATGTTGTATATTTTATTTGTAAACCAAATGACTATTATATATGCATCATTTGAGAGGAATCCTTGTATATTTGTATTTCTGAGTGGGGCTAGTTTTGGGTTAAGTTTTTGTAGCAGATTTCTAAATTGAATGTTTAAGTAAATGATTTAGATTCTTAATGCCTCTTTATTTAGTTAATCTCTTGGATTAATCAGCTGCTAGCTTAAGGAGCGCTACAGTCTTGGTATCAGAGCACACTATTAGATCTTATATGGGAAAAGATAGGGATAGCCAGTGCCAGTTAGTGAAATGGATTAGATTAGAATTGGGTTGGGTTGTGAGATAAATCTTAATCACTAAAAGCTATCAATAATTAAAAGATTTATTTGATTGATTGATTTGTTTGGTTGGTTTTTTGTGTTTGTGATGAAGTAAAAATTATAAGGTACACCAATAATTTTAGCTAATAAATATTAGAGAATAATTAGTCTAAAAAGTATGAACACGTAGACAATTCTATACTAGAAAAAAATAGTGAAATCAGTATTACTGATAAATTTTGAAAGTCACATTGAAATTTATTGAGCACCTTGACTTATACGAAGGGTCAACAATTTATAATCACATAAATGCTAATAATATTGTTGGGACTTAATAATATTTGTAAGTGTAGTTAGAATAATAGTTCAACCACCAACGTTAATAATAAAATATTATGATAGTAATTATAGATGATAATCAAAGTAATAATAATTTTAATAAGGTAGTGATTAGCATGTATCATTTAGTATCATATTGAACTTACCTTAACTAAAATCTCATTAAAAATACAGAAATAATAATTATGATTAAATAGTTATGGAAAAATTAATAACGCTTATCTATGGTTAAGTTTTGTAAATTAGACTAATGAAAAATTAGGAATAGATGTTTTCCGTCTAATCTAGTTAGTTAGTATAATACTTATTAGGCATTAGACATAAAATATGAGGATATAATGTATAATTAAAAAGACTTACCTTGATAGTAATCTTGTACCGAAATTATCTTTAGTCTAACACATGATCTAATAAATATCTAAAATGAAATAAATATACATGAACTAGTAATAATAGCATTCAGATACTTAGTGTAATATTAGAATTAAAAGAAAATAAATTCGTATATTACTAGGATCCTTCTTTATAAATAGATTTAATCATCTTTTGAAATGGAAATTAATATGACGAACTTAAACTGTTTAGAATTTAAATTAGTATTACATTTAGCATAACTTGAATTAAACTATCATTAACAAATATATAGCGATAAAATAATAATTAGGATTAAATAATTATGGGAAATTATTAGTGTTTATCTACGGTTAAGTTTTGCAAAGTTAATAAATAAAAAATTATAATTATATGTTTTGCGTTTAAACCAGATAGTTAATATAGGATTTATTTTGTAGGATTAAGAACATGAGCTCATATAATGCATAAAATAGAGACTAAATTTATTAACAAACTTATACCCAAATTATCTTTAGTCAAATAAATGATTCACTAAATCACTAAATTATAAACATTAAGTGATAGTTATACTACTTGAATGCTTAGTACAAAGTTAGACTTAAAGGAGAATAATTTTGCTTATCAATAAGATACTTATTATTAATACCAAATATAAAGACTATTAAGACATATTGAACTTTTATGCAAACTCAAAATATAAATCATATTTATCAATGTCAATATTTTACAAGATATAGTATACAAATTCAATATGAATAAATAAAAATCTATTATATCAATCTTTACGTGAATGTAGAATTATATTTAGAAAATTAAGGCTTAGTGTACCAATTAGACTATTAACTTAAGAACAATGAAAATGGTAATATAGGTAAAACAACAATAATTTTGATAAGATAAGAAAATAATAATACTATATAATACTCCCTCCGTTTCTGGAAAAGAGATACTTTCACTTTTTCAATTTGGCCTATTTTTAGGCTAAAATGAAAAAGTGAAAGTATCACTTTTCCAGAAACGGAGGGAGTACTAATTAATATAAAGTTTAGAGTTATTGTAATATCATTTGGATAATCATTACAGGATAGTAATAGCAAAATGTAATTTTTATTAATAGTACAACTTAAGGGTTACTTAGCAATAATATAAATTTAAGGAAATAAAGTTAGATCAAATCAAATTTAGTATTTATAATAAAATTAAACTTGGCATTATGATTAATTATGACTAATTTTATCGGTCTAAGAAATAAGAAATAAATGTAATAACAATAATAAAATATTAATATCAAACGACTGTGGAAAATTGATAGCGGTTATTTACTTATATAAAGTCACATAATGAAATAAATAAATGGATACATTGAAAATAACATTTGGATAATTGTTATAACATTAGGTTATTTTTAAATAGCACATGAATTTACAAATTATTTATTTATAATAATATAGTTTCATTTGGAATTAAAAATCGATTTCATTAAAATAAATAAATAATAATAATGATAAATAAAAATAAAATAAATAAATCCAGATGACTAAATTGTTTAAAATGATGTAAACAATTTATATATTTTACTTAAGTAAATTTATTAGACTTACTCCAGTTACGATAAAAGTTTACAGACTAATTAATCTTGATAAATTAATACTTAGTTAATCATAATAAGTTAGCACATAGTTAATCCAACACTGGGGAATAGTGAGGTTGGTAATTCTAATGTGTTCGGGTGAAACTTGTTACGTAGGTAGGTGTAGTTGCAGGAAATCCTACACTACACCCCTCACAAGAATCTATACAATCAAATCATTTTTAGAATGAACAATTGTAATTTTTATTGATTAAACTCTTAAAATGTTTACATGATGAAATAGAAATCAGTTAAAGAACTACAATCACTTTAAACTTTCTCTCTCTTAATGACTTGCCCAACACTCGAATAAAAGCTCTCCCCCTCAACAGACTTGTTCAACTCTTTATATAAGGTAGTACATAGTGGATGACAGCTAAGCTGTCCTTTATTTTCGGGAATGACTTGCGAAATATCGCAAGTGTACAAATGTATAATCTCGCAGCATTCCTAGATATCGCTAGGTCTTCACATCTTTATCGTGTTTTGGCAGTCGTCATTCATTGCGTCATTTATATTACTTATCTGCGATACCTTCGCGATACTTATTGATCTCGCGAGATATTGTAGTCGCGATATTCTGATCCTACATCTTGCCTCTTCTCATGTCTTCTCTGCGAAGAAGAGAATGTCATGAGAATTAGTATTTTTGAAATGCCGCAACTGTTCATCTTTATCTGTTTTTGATATGACCTCGTACTTTTATACAGAATTTATTACACGTGTTTCTTCTTCCACTCTTTTCTTGACACGTCTCTTTCAACCGTTTATTCTTGACCATTCACGTCTCTTCTCCCATTAAATGCATTTATCTTCTCGAGAACTCTTCTCTATAATAGTTTTCTCACCCTCCTCTTCTTCTTTTTTACTTTCTCTCTGCAATTTTTCTTCAATTCTCCTCCTCCGCAATTTACGTTTCTGCTACTGTAAATCTTCCTTTTCTTCTTTCTCTTGATCTTCAATTCTCTATTCATTCCCATATTCGAGAATGGCTCCACACAGTCGTAGATACGAAACCCTTTTGGGTGAGACTCAAAAGAATTTACAAGAAAGGGGTTTCACCTAATCTACTATTCCCAATCAAGAATCTTCATCTATTCTTTACGAAAAATTGTTTTTGATCATCATTGTGATGATCGGAAAATCATAATTTCGCTAGGTCGACTCCTCGCAGGTCTTCCCATTCCTCTCTACAATCCCGACTTGCCCTTGTTTTATGAAATTCTTTCTCATGAGAAGTTCTCATGAGCTATCTTTCAATTAAGTGGGGATTGCACTGTTTAATGCTTGAATTTGCCAATCGCGGGCGCTGGTAAGGGATCTCTATATCCCGATGAAGTCGAGGAGATCCTAAATTCGCAAACTTGGAGATAGTTCTTTGAAAAGTATTGATAGAAAACTTTTTGAAAATTATAAAGTGATAAATATGAAGAATGATAGGTCTCATTGGGGTGCACGGTTGAAAAGAAAAGAGAACATTCCAGTGACAAGATACTCATGCAAGATATCGATTGGCACTCCAAGAAGAACAATGTTCCTCGCCATTCCAAAGACGACAAGTGGTGTGTTTTTCCGCTATTTTTGAACGGACCTTACATTTCGGGTTCCAATGTACTTCTGCGAACCTCGCAAACTATCATCCCCGGGGTATTTTATTGGCCCGGGAAAGCAAAAGAGGTATATTCCGAACCTTCACTTGCTTTGCAATCTTCACTTCCTCTTATATCTAATCTTGCGAACTTTTTAGATCACCATGGCGAGAAAAAGTTACGAAAGGAATCCAAAGGCGAGTACCCTAGCGATACTAGTTCAATCACAGATGAAGTAAGAAACATTTTCTTTTGCTATTTTTAACAATATTGTTGCCTTTGTTTCTTATCTTCATTCGTGTGTGAAGATTGGTGTTGAAGTTACCGGAGAAGAAACTTCTGAAGCTGCGAAGGACAAAGGAAAGAGTAAAGGTTCTCTTCGCAAGGGGAAATCCACTGCCCCACATTCTAAAAAACGTAAGATTCACTCTTCTTCTCGCTCAAGTCCTCTATCCAGCGAGAGTTCTGATGAGGATGATGACGAAGTTGATGTTCCTTTTGCGAAGGAATATTATCTAACTGAATCCCCTATGGCATTACTGTCTAACATCTTCTCAGATTCCATGCAAGGAATTGGAGATGATCGCCTTTCTAGTACATGCGAAGCTCTCGCAAATATCTGTGATGCTTCCTTGCTAGAGGGTAACGATTCTCTCCAGGGTGTTTCCAGATCAGTGACTCCCAGCTTCTTAAATGCACTTGATGCCTTGGTATGTATGTATTTCTTTATTACTTCATAATTTTGATTTTAAATCATATCTTGATAATTTCTTTATCTTTCTTTGTAGTCTGGGAGAGCTTCCTTTGTCGTTGCCTCAGATCTTGAGAAAAGACGCAACACTCTTGAAAAGAAATATCTTCAACTTCGCAAGAAGGATGAAGGGTTAGAAAGTGAAGCTGCGGCTCTTCGCGAAAGGGTTCAACAACTGGAAGCTGAATCTTCCACACAGAGGAATAAAATATCTAGCCTTCAAAGTGCTAATCAGCAACTCTATGGTATAAGATTCTTCTTTTTTCCTTGTTTTTATTCTTGTCATTTATTTTCTTTATCCGACATATCATTTTCATGAGACATTTATAATCTTTACGATGAAGCCATCCTTCTTCACTCATTTCCCGAGCCTATGGATAGTGATGATCTTCTTACTCATCTCAACGAATCTTTAAACAGTTCTTTGAATAACAATATTAGATCTCTTCCACTAAACGAAATTTCACCTCTTAGAAATTGACCATAGATCTAGTTTAGGTTTAGCCAACCGATTTAAACGTCTATACCTTAGTCCCCACGAGAAAACTAATATTTTAAGGAAGAAAATTAGTAACCTTATAGATGACAAAGATTGCATTACTAATCAAGGTGCCCAAGCATTAGCGAGATTTCAAAAAACTCTTCTTGAAGTCCAAGTTGAACGGGATGAATCTCTTCGCAAAAATGCCATACTTAACGAGAGAGAGAATCAAATTCGTTCTCTTCTTCTCATAAATAGTGACGATGAATTCGCTTGGGCTGCGAAAATTCTAGATAATGTCAGAAATAACTTAGATGTTAATGTTAGCCTTCACGCTGAGCATACTACCTTGATTAAAGATATGATTTCTGACAGAGAAGGTTGTTAACTATTCTTCCTTACTTTACCACTTCTTTTTTGTGAAATTGCTATTAAGTTACTGACTCATTGTCATTTGTTCGCAGAAGCTGAGAAGAGGTTTCAGACAAGAATTAAAGAACTTGAATCTGAGAAAGCACAACTTGCAAAGGACTTCTCTCTTCGCAATGATAAGTATTCCAAGTTGAAGAAGCAACTGCAAACTACTGTAACGAATTTCGAGAATGATGTTGTCCGCTTTCGCAATCAAACTATTAGGACAGTCTGTGATGACCACAATATTCCTCATTCATCATATCCTTGTCTTCTTGATGAGATTCCTGAAAATATGCCTTCTTTGGATGTCTCTGATTGTGATGCTAGCGAAGAAGAGGAGTCCGATGAAGAGTCTGATAAAAAAGAAGAATGAACTAAGAAATAACTCCATTTTCTTCTTTCTTTTCTTGTAATATATGTACATTTATCCTTTTAATCTTCCATTTTTGTAACTTCTTACTGTAAATCTCTTGGATCTTCAAATACAAGTTCTACTTTGTTGTCTTTTTCCGCACATGTTAAAAGAACAATTCTTTCTTGCAATACAGTTAATTAATATTATGAGTGCATAAATCTATCATATGAAAATAAATAACAAGTTTATATTATATTCATTCCCATATTTGCCTCTGTTATTTGTTTTCAAATGAGAGATTTTAGTCGAGAACCTTTAATTAATAATATGCCTCGATTTCATAATCCTGTTCGCTTAGCCTTCGCAAGCAAATTTTTCCTGATTGTCTCCATGTGTATACTCGCAAGCTTATTTGTTTGCATATAATCATTTTCGCAAGCTTATTTGCTTACTCATTTTCTTGTGTGGTCTTATTTTGCCTTCCTAATTAAAGGACTTATTGCGCCACCCCTCATCATTGCGACAAAATCGCAGGACGTCTTTACATTTTCATGTAATGACCCATTGATCTTGCCTTATCATGTCTTTAGTATTGTTGCCTCTGCAGGATAATTTTATTGCGACAATATGATAGGCCTGAATTTTCATGCGAATTTAAAGCCCCATGACATTGGCGTCTTGCGACGAAATCGTAGGACGTCTTTACATTTTCATGTAAAGACCCATTGATCTCGTCTTATCCTAGCGTTAGTATTATTGCCTCTCCAGGATCATCGCACAAATATGACAAGCCTCAATTTTCTTACGAAAATTGAGCCCCATGACATTTGCGTCTTAAGACACTTATCAGCTCCCTAATGGAGGGTGTCGCCCTTATCATCTCCCTGGTTGCCCCTTCAAGGAGGCGTACATCGGCCATACAAGACTAGCTCCTCCCATCCGGTCTTAACAACAACCAGTTGTTTTCGCATCCTCTTATCCCTTATACCTATAGGGATTATGGTTACGAGACTGCACCCTAAGTGGAGTTTTCTTGGGCCGAAAGCATGTGCCAAGACTTGCCAAGAATGGCCGAGACACTTCAAATGCCTCGGGCACTCTTGGCTCAACCGTGTACCTTGGCGCCTTGGTCATACACTAACTCCTTGGAAGAGACCCTCGGTCGTCCAACCAGGGTATAACCTTACATAGTTGGAAATCCAAGGTATCTCCCCGGATGGGCTTTATTGACCCCAAATCTCCATGACTCGGGTTCCGGGCGGTGTAACCTTTTCCCTGAGCCATGTCAAGAGATACCCCCTTATATGACGCACTTTAGGTCTTACATTAGCCTCTTGCGAAATATCATTCGCGAACTAGGGTGTACGCCATAAAGGTTCGTCCCATTCGTATATATCATTGATTTTTTGATTATTTCTTCTCATTATCTTTGCGAAATTATCGCATAGTCTTGCTTTGTTTGTTGTGATCTCGCTGTAATAACTAGATTTTCATATATTATGTCTCGCGAGACTTTCGCATACTCCTTCTTCGATCGTCATATTCTTTGTACTTTTGACATGTCTTTTTCATTCAAAACAATTTTTTTTTTTTTTTACAAATCTAAATCAATTATTCATTTCTTACACTTCTTACTTCTGTTGCTCTCTGCTTCTTCATTTAAATTTCCTGATATTTCCTTCCCTTTTGCGAAACCATCGCAATTTCCAATTGTCTTCAGACATTGGTTTCGCAATGTATCTTCATCTCTCACTTCTATTGCGTCCACCATCAGTCTTTCCCTTCTTTGTTCTTCTTTGACGTTCTGCTTCCAGTTCTTCTTTTGAGCAGCCTTTTCCTCGCAAGATTCCACATCAACTTCATAGCACTTTTGTCCCTCAGCCCAATCTCCTTTTATAACTCCAACACCACTGGGATGAGGAGATTTGATGCACTGGTGGTAAGTCGATGCTACACCCAAGATCTCATGTAACCAAGGTCGCCCAATTAATGCATTATAGGGGGACTCCACATCAACTACGCAAAACAAAATTTCAATTGATAATCCTTTCAGTGGTATTCGCATATGAGCTTCTCCTTTAGGTTTATTGGCAGTACCATTAAAACCATAAATCTTATAAGTTGAAGGTATTAGATCTTCTTCTTTCCCTCCCATAGTCTTGTAAGTATGGTAAAAAGGATGTTTCTGAGCTTCGGTATCAATTAAGATTCTATTGATTGCCCATGAATTTTCTCGCCTCATCATCTTCATCATCAACAGGTTTTGGGTTAATCTCCAATCTTACCACTAATGGACTGTCATGCATCTCGCCACCCTCAGGTACCTCTTCTACGGTTAAACAAATAATCTGCGTTTGCCATTCTTTTAGTGGCGATGTCTTCGCGATGTTCATTATTTCTCTATTGTCAGCATCTCTTGCGAAAACCCTACTGAGAACTCTATCATGAAAATCTTCAATTGTCCTGTACGAATGTACGATAGAGTTGCAGAACAAGTTTTTTGGCCTTCGCTCCAACTTCAACTACAAATGTTTCTTTCCCTTTTGTTGTGTTTACTCTGTGGATTTCTGGTGGTGGTGGTAATGGTTGAGTCTTCTCTTCACATTTTAAGAAATGATTTAGCTTCCCTTGGTCTATAATTCTGAGGATGATTCTTTTTATGTTTCTGCAATCATTTGTTAGGTGTCCATGAAAATGGTGATAGGAACAAAATTCATGAAATCTATTACCCGGAGGTGGTTCATTCCCCATGTTCCATGGTGCAGGTATATTTTCTATCAGGATTATAGCTTCCCATATCTTCTCCACACTAGCATTCAGTGGGGGCATCTTGATTTCCTTCCATACTACCCTATGACCTCGCTGCCCTCTGTGATAATTCTGCCTCGGTCCTCCATAAGTTTCTTGCGTCTGATCAAGTCTTTGAATTTTGTTATTTCCGCCACGGTTATAAAAGTTTCTCTCTCTTTCAAATTCTTCCTGATCACGACTTCCCATGGCTACTATCTTTCGCTGACCATCATCCGTTACCATTTCTTGTTGGCCCTGCGAGGTGCTCGCCACTGTGTTTATCAATTTAGGTAACAAACTTGCATTCACAGCTCTTGACTTCCATTCGCAACAGGGTATGATTCCATCTCATTTTGCTTTTCCTCTAAAGCAATGTACTCCTCTGAAGTTCTACTTAGCCTCAGTCATTGTGATTGTATTCTTAATTCTAAACACCTGAATGTATAACAGATTGGTTGCGAACATAGCATTAATGAATGATAAAATGACATATCTCTCATCCACACGACCAGCCACATCGCTACACATTGTCTTCCACCTCACGGTTAGATGTTTCAACCTTTCGCCAACCCTTTGTTTTAACCCAAATACATCTTCAATACCCGGTCGCGAGGAATTATTACTTATGTACGCCCCTAAAAATATAGCTTGTAAATGGTTGAATGATGTGATTGTGTTTCTTGGTAAACCTTCAAACCACTTCAACGCTTCTCCTGTCAAACTTGATGCAAAATACTTGCACAATATAGCATCATGATTCTCCCATTGTAACATACATCTCACATAAGCTTTGATGTGTTGTATTGCACAAGTTGTTCCATCAAAAATGCTGGTTAACGCAGGTAAATTACACTTTGGGGGTATTCCTCCTAGCTGTACTTCTTGTGTAAATGGAGTTTTCGCAGCTTCCTCGATGTCCTCATCCAATTGTCTCTTTCCTCCTCCCTTTTTACTGTTCAGCATTCCTCTCATTTCTGCTAATTCTCTCAAGATTTGTTCATTTACATCGGAATTTGAATCCATTGGTCTTTTTAGTTCCGCTTCTCTTCTCCTGCGTTCATGTCTACTTTGACTTTCTTGTTCATCATTCTCTTCTCGTCTTTCTCTGCGATCTTCTCCTTCATTTCTTTCACGAATTCGCACACCGTTATATCTATCAATTTCTCTTCTTTGTTGCCTATCGGTTCTCCTTTGTACTCTTTCATATTCTTCATTGATATTACCATTGTTGCGATTTTATTCTCGCCTTCTTTCTCGATTATCATGATTATTCTGGCAAATTGCTTCTTCCAATTCATGTTCTTCCATTTCTGTTCTTAATCTTTCCCTCTCGCGAGGCTAGACGTGCTTGTTCGGCATAGTGTCTTTCAATTTCATCTTCAATCTCTTTTTGCTTCCTCCGTGCTTCTCTCCCATGCAATATTCTTCTTCCTTCTTCTTGATTTTCTTCATCAATTTGGATTATTCGCCCCTGACGCTGCCTATTTCCTTGATTTCCATCATTCTCGCCCATTTTGAAGAGTCTCGGGACGTGGGATATAACGATCTTCCATCATTTCTCTTCTCTCGCAATGTTCTATGCACGGATTTTGCGCTTCTTCTTGGTTTTCTTCATCAGCATTTTACGTAGGTAAAATTCTCCTTCTTTCCTCTCTAACTGATCTTGAGCTTGACCTTGTAGTGCTTCTCGTCCTTCTGTTTTGTAATCTCATGTTTTCCATCCTCAACTCATGATTTTGTCTTGTCAAATTTGCACGTTCCTCTGCCTCTAATCGTATTTCTTCATGTATTGTTTGTCTCAACGCCTCTAATGCTGCGATCTCTTCATTTCCATGAATTATTTCTCCAATCCCTTCCCGGTCTCTCTCCTCTTGTCCATTGTTTACCAATTGTTATTCTTCTCCCCTTTCGCCCACAGTCGATCTCCAAGTATGCACGCTTACTCTATCATAATCCACAGTTCTATTTGCTCTTTTGGTTGAATTGGTGATTGAATTTGATTTTCTTCATTATTTCTTGTGTTCATTCTTGAGGATTCCCCCATTTTATTTCTCCTTTCTCCAGCAAGTCTCCTACTCCTTCTAACAGTTGTTGGTTGTTCTGATGCATATCTTCTTCTAGCCATTTCTCAATTTTAATACGTTGTTGAAAATTATATGAAATTCCTTCCATATTACTCCAAATTCTTTCAAATCACGGTATCAATCTTCACTCACTCCCTGTTTCTAGCGCCAATATGTAGTTGCAGGAAATCCTACACTACACCCCTCACAAGAATCTATACAATCAAATCATTTTTAGAATGACCAATTGTAATTTTTATTGATTAAACTCTTAAAATGTTTACAGGATGAAATAGAAATCAGTTAAAAAACTACAATCACTTTAAACTTTCTCTCTCTTAATGACTTGCCCAACACTCGAATAAAAGCTCTCCCCCTCAACAGACTTGTTCAACTCTTTATATAAGGTAGTACATAGTGGATGACGGCTAAGCTGTCCTTTATTTTCGGGAATGACTTGCGAAATATCGCAAGTGTACAAATGTATAATCTCGCAGCTCTCCTAGATCTCGCTAGGTCTTCACATGTTTCTCGTGTTTTGGTTGTCTTCATTCATTGCGTCATTTATATTACTTATCTGCGATACCTTCGCAATGCTGTCGTTTATTGATCTCGCGAGATATTGTAGTCGCGATATTCAGATCCTACAGTAGGCATTGTCAGGCGTCGCGAACCTAGACAGGTGTTGATGGTGGTTTTTAACTTAGGGGTAAAATCGTAAAACCCTAGTCAGACAGTGACGTCACAGAACTTAAGTAATAATGTCCAAACCAAGCACATTTATTGAACCCTTTAATTTGTCTGCGAGATAATTACTAGGGTACCTATTTTTTAATGCTAATTAGGTTTCGACAAGCCAAAACCCTAATTCTCCGCACGTGCAATGGCTCAATGGCTCATCATGCGCAAGGCATGCCAACCATCCTCCGCACCCTTGTGCTAGCCACACCCAAGGCATGCCAACCATGCTATCCAGGACCCTTGTGCCAATGGCAACCCACACCCACCGCGCCAAGGCATGCCAACCATGGTAACCAAACCCCTTGTGCCAATGGAAAACCATGCCAGCCACACCCACCGCGCCAAGGCATTCTAACCATGCTAGCCGCACCCCTGTGCCAAACCCTTGGGCCCACCATGCCAAGCCAAACCGCACCTTGCCTTGGCCCTAGCCATGCTAGCCGCACCTACCAAACCCTTGGCCCCACATGCCAAACCTCACCTTGCCTTGGCCCTAGCCATGCTAGCCGCGCCATGTGCCAATGGCATGCCAAACCCTTGACCCCACCATGCCAATCCAAACGGCACCATGCCTTGGCCCTAGCCATGCTACCCGCGTCATGTGCCAACGGCATGCTAAGTCCTTGGCCCCACCATGCCAAACGCACCTAGCCACGCCACCATGTTGGCCTTACCTACACGGCTACCAAAACGAAGGCGTGCGACAATCAACGGTCGCCCTTCAATCCCAGACAACGCATGGTAACCTTTGGCCCGAAAACCTAAGTTTGGCCATGCCAACGGCATGCCAACCTAGCCGCTTCACCATACTGGCCTTCCCTACACGGCTACCAAAACGAAGGCGTGCGACAATCAACGGTCTCCATTCAATCTCAAGAGCAAATCCTAGCCATCCAAGGTTACCAGAAAACGCATGGTAACCTTTGACCCGAAAACCTAAGTTTGGCCACGCCAAAGCATGTCATGCCAATGTCACGCCAACCTAGCCGCGCCACCATGCTGGCCTTCCCTACACGGCTACCAAAACGAAGGCGTGCGACAATCAACAGTCGCCCTTCAATCCCAGGAGAAAATCCTAGCCGTCCAAGGTTACCAGACAACACATGGTAACCTTTGACCCAAAACCCTAGTTTGGCCACGCCATACTGCGCCAAGGCACGCCATGCCAACGGCATGCCAACATTGTCGCGCCACATGCTGGACTTCCCTATACGGCCACCAAAACGAAAGCGTGCAACGATCAACGAATACCTCTCGTCTTAAGATGCAAAATCTCGACCGTCGGAGGTCACCAAGCTAGCAAGTCTCCCAAGCATGAATTTCCAGGCAACAACAATATGCTACATGTTTTCCACAAAAACATTCGAGACATCAACACATATCACAAATTGGGGGATCCTCTATGGGCATTGGTTTGGCGGTTTACAGCGTTCGGCGTACACTACGCCCGTCATAAGAAAGTGTCATAAGGATGAGGTGGTTAGTAAATACAGGGATTTAATGGTGAAACGTTCTTTTTATGGAACATCAATTCCATGCGTTAACGGTTTTATGGAACATCAAATCCATGCGTTAACAGTTTTATGGAACGTTAATTCCATGAGTTAACGTTACCACCTCCTCCCATTTACTCACCCATTTTTACATTCCTTAATGAGACCAGAGTACGTTTCACTTCGACTTGTATAAATAGGTCTTACCTATTTCCATCGAACGACAAGTTCATTGGGGAATATACAACACTCAGAAAATACTTGCTAGCTTACCATTTGTTAGCCTTCCCACTTTTTCGATACAAGTCACTGATAACACAACTACTCTTCCGAATCAACTATTCTCGGTCTCATCACTTTCCTTGCTTCCCTCCCCAAAACCAACCCATTCTCCTTCACTTTGTGACCGAAGCAAGTCTGGAACGGTCATTTCTTAGTTTAGGCCGGACTTGTACAGATTGATCTCTAGAATCTAAAGTACTCCCTTGCAGTATATTGTTTAGGGTTTAAATTTTTTCCTCACTCGCACACCCGAAATTACCAAAATCAGCAGAAACTATTTTCACCCTCAAAGAATTGGCGACCACAGTTGGAGGTTGATCTTTCGGTTACACAGTTGGATGATAGAAGCAGGCGACCCGTTCAGGGATCGACGACTTAGTTACCAGACGACCCGACTATCAGTCATGACACGGCAAGGGATGAATGGGGACTTCCTAGAGGATAGAAGCAAACGATCCTCCCGAGAATCGACGACTCGGTCATCAGGCAACTCCGTAAAGACTAGGGACTTTCCACAATCACGGCGGTGCTTCCCGTAAAACCTGCTCTTACACCCGGAAGGTTTGCTTTTTCATCAGGAGACCTAAAAAACCAAGTAAGTCCTACCTAGACAAGATGTGTGGTTTACCTTTTCAAGTTTTCACGGGAATAAAAAAAAACACAATAGCCATGTTCTGTTCCACCCCATATCATTTACCAAACACGGTTCCATGGTTTTCCTGGGATGCCGGCAACACTTTCAACCAAGACAACATCATTTCCAAAAAAAAAAAAAAAAATCCAGAAAATCAAAACCATAAACCAGGCGCTTCTATTTGCCTTTCAAAAAATAAAATAATGAAGTTCAGAAGACAGAAATGTATTCAAGGAAATTTTTCTAATAGAGGCTTGCTCCTCTTAGCAAAGGCCTCCCTCGTGTTCTGGAGAGCCACCCTTTTCAACTTCAGCTGCCTACACAATCTTTTGAATTCCGCTTCCTGCTTCTTCACCATGTCTGCGGAAGGACCTTCGACTTTCTGGGCCAACAACTTTTCAACCTCGGAGAAACCGTCGACGAACCAAAGATCATTGAACTCGAACTTTATGCACATGTCACGGTGGAACCTCCAGCTCGAGATTACGTCCTCAAAAACCGTATGACCAGTCACGTTGCACATGTCGTCCATCGAAGACAAGGCTTCCTCCACACGCTTGACCAGCGCGTATCGGCTAGTAATTTTCTTGGTCGTGGCAATATGACCGTATCTTTCCCATATCTTGGTATATAACGCCTCATGTTTAGCTGGCACGCTAAATCCCCCAATCAACACGTGATCTGGATAAGGAACCAGGTATGGAGGAACAAAGGTGGCGCTGCTTGATCGCATCGATGTGGCGAAGGATTCTAACAACAATTGCGCCAACATTCACGTGAGCAATATCCGCTGTCTGAGTCACAACAACGCTTCCATCTTGATCGGCCTCTGTTTCAAATCCACCAGGCTTGGCTGACACGGCTGGAGACAAAGCCGTGTATTCACCAGTCTCCATCTCAAGTTCGTCTTCAGGCCGAAGCCGCTCTATGATATGATGGCTTAGACACTCTTTTTTTAAGAAAAAGGGAGAGGAAGAAGAAAGGAAGAAGAAGAGCATGGATAAGACTCACTGATTCGCTTTCAGACCGACTAGAGGAAGATTCAACACTGCTATCGGAAGAACTACTCTCGCCATCTCTGGACTCTGAGCTTTCATCCTTCTCGGATTCCCCTTCTCCATGGGTAGGCTCAGCATCGCTGCTTTCCGTCTCAAGAGGTGCAGTTTTCTGACTACGTGCAAGTTTAGTGAAGGCGTTCAAGCTGCTAATACCCTAGGCAAGGCACAAGAACAGACACTCATAAATGAGACAAAGATATACGAAATCCGACTGAATCAGGAAGAAAATTATACGTACTCGCATATTGGAAGAGGTAAAAGTCGGGAGAGCCATCGGATCCAACTAAAAACCACCATCATGGATTTTAGATCTTCGCTCCTTCACTTGGGGACTATCTGCATTCGGGCTAAATGATTTTCGCTTTGGATCCCTTAGCAGTGGATGTTCCGCTAAAATCGCAGAAGAAGGCTTACTGCGACGATTTTCTACCACATCATTCACGAATCCATGGATATCAAGAAACTCATCCTGCCAAAATATGTTATATTTGGATGTTGTTGATGCATTTCGTTCCGCAAGCAGAAAAGGGACACTTTGACCCGACGCAAGAGCACTAGCATAGAGAACAGTGGGCAACGGGATTTCTGGAACAACCGGCTGTCGAACGAGTGAGACCCCTTGGTCAAAACCCATATGCCGAGCCGCCCTATCAATGTTGTAAGAGATCGCTTTGCAAGATCCTCGACAGAAAGACAGTACATGACCAGGCGTGCAGCTTCGCATGAACACCATCTCTCCAACACTCAGATCCTCTTTATCAGAAGACAAAGACATGTTCGGAATAAAAGCAAAGGTACTGATATGAGTTATAGACGTATGCACCGGAGCCCATGGACGAAAATTAACCGTGTACGAGTTGTCAAGAAATCCAACCAGGTTCGAGCCAATCTTTGGACGCCTATTCGACCAGCGCAGTATCCTGGAGCCACCCCAAGACTCGGGAAGTACAACCAACGGTTTTGGGGCGTACTTATCGAAGTGCTCCCACAACCACGCCTGAAGAAAGGCGGCATGAATATACGAATCCACTTTCATATAGCCGTTTGAAGCACACATATCCGAGACCAGCTGATCCAAGTGTGCGTACAGAGAACCAATAAACAAACCGACAATAGGGAGAATGACGCCTTTTTCCAGTTTTATAGTAAACTTGATAAGTTCCTGCGTTATCTCCTTCTTACCGGATCCGTCATCAAAAATATCTCTGGATAACCAAAGAGCCAAGAATGCCGCGGCATAAAGCGTAGTATTCTTATGATTCGACTCCAACTCATCAGGAAACCACTGAGACACCCACCAGTCATAAAAGCACTTCGTGTCGTTTCCTTTCCGAACGAATCCTTTTGATTTCGCAACCAGGGCGGCATGCATTTTTTCTTCATCCAAAGACAACCTAACATCAAGGTTTCCAATTACGGGAAGGTTCAGCAATACATCCACGCTCTCTAAGGAGATGGTCATTGCACCCCACCTGTATATAGCCGTATGAGTGTCCGGACACCATCTGGAAATAAAAGTAACCAGGCTTGGAATATCTTTCCTAATTTGAAGAACTTCGGAAGCCGCGAAAACATCAATATTCTGTGCCTTGGTCAAGCTAGCCTTTACACATTCTTGGCTCAAAGGGACGCAACGGGCTTACACTAGTATTAAAGTCAATGGGAGAAGCATGGTACTCTTTTCTCTAAATACAAAACCTTATTACACTACCCGGACGAACCGACCGGGCCTCTCCTTCACTTTCTGAACCATTCAGGAGGATCGACACATACATGGGATGATTTTTTATAATTGTAGCGGATGTTGTGAAGAACTCATCATCTATGCTTGGCTTGGAATTACCCACATCCTTGATGCGACGGAAATTGTTGACATCCTAATAAAAATTCTCTTCTGTTGTTTTCACCGCGTAGAGATAACTACAATGGAACAATACGAGCAGAGATTATTACATAAAGCGCATGGAAATATTTTATCAGACACAAGAGAGCCATCCTGGACGCAAACCAATTGGTTTCAAAGTCATTTTGTGCATATGCGAAGAAATGGGACTGACAGACTCTGCATCACCACTTCATGCAGCCGGAAACTCGCGCCCATCCGAATAGGCACGCCCCCCAAAGGAAATCATACACACGGCCACACCAGAAAGAGGAGGAAACCCTAAAAGCTAGTTCTTTCATGGGAAGGGAATGACAATCCTCGTGCACATCTACTTCGCACAATAATCGAGGCGGCCAACATCACTACAGCATTCGCGCCTAGATTTTATTACAAGTTCAAGCAAAGCATACCTACGGCTAGTGTTCACGCCAATAATATTTCTACAAGTTCATGAAAAAGTACGCCTACAGCTAGGGTTTACACCAACACAAAAAAAAGAAGAAGGATAAAGCAAGTTAAAGAAGAAGTATTGGAAGGCATACTTGGGATTCGCCTGTCCGCCTTGATTTACTACTACCACACGGCTGGGATAAATAAGTAGGCGTGAAACAAAAGGAGAAGCCGGCCCTCCTTTTATATGCGTGGTGCATGGGAGTTTGAACAAGGAAAGGATTTCCTATTTGAGCCAAGTAAGGAAAAGATGAAACCGGTCCTGCAAAGACCAATTACCACGCCAAAAACGTCCATGCCATGCCTTGGCCCCCACACGCCAAGCCATCCACCATGCTTTCCTTCCCAAGACCGCGCCACCCCTTGGCCCCACGTGCCGAGTCGTCCGCTATGCTTTGCCTCTCCAAGATGTCCGCGCACTTGCCAGTACCAACAAATTCTCCAAGTCAGCGTCATGATGCTTCCTAACCCAAGTCAAGGTGATGTACGGCCGGACCAAACCAGCAATTTTCGTCTCAACACTCCACGGTCTGCATCCCCAGTACAATTTATGCAGGGATGCCAATACGGGAAGCAAAAAACTCTATTCACCTCTCGAAAAAGGTTAGTCGGACTATCCTGACCATCTTGCATATCCTATGTTTCGATTATGTCCTCGTCTGTCGCCATCATATGCTTACCTCGCAACAAGGCACCTGTTCCGAGCTAAGCAGGGGACTTAATGTTGATGGTGGTTTTTAACTTAGGGGTAAAATCGTAAAACCCTAGTCAGACAGTGACGTCACAGAACTTAAGTAATAATGTCCAAACCAAGCACATTTATTGAACCCTTTAATTTGTCTGCGAGATAATTACCAGGGTACCTTTTTTTTAATGCTAATTAAGGTTTCGACAAGTCAAAACCCTAATTCTCACACCGCACGTGCCAATGGATCATCATGCCAGCCACATCCTACCGCGCCAAGGCATGCCAACCATGCTAGCCGCACCCTTGTGCCAATGGCAAACTGTGCCAGCCACACCCACCGCGCCAAGGCATGCCAACCATGCTAACCGCACCCTTGTGCTAATGGCAAACCGTTCCAGCCACACCCACCGCGCCAAGGCATGTCAACCATGCTAACCTCACCCTTGTGCCAATGGAAAACCATGCCAGCCACATCCACCGCGCCAAGGCATGCCAACCATGCTAGCCGCACCCCTATTCCAAACCCTTGGCCCCACCATGCCAAGCCAAACCGCACCTTGCCTTGTCCCTAGTCATGCTAGCCGCACCTACCAAACCCTTGGCCCCACATGCCAAGCCGCACCTTGCCTTGGCCCTAGCCATGCTAGCCGCGCCATGTGCCAACGGCATGCCAAACCCTTGGCCCCACCATGCCAAGCCAAACCGCACCTTGCCTTGTCCCTAGCCATTCTAGCCGCACCTACCAAACCCTTGGCCCCACATGCCAAGCCAAACCGCACCTTGACTTGGCCCTAGCCATGCTAGCCGCACCTACCAAACCCTTGGACCCACATGCCAAGCCAAACTGCACCTTTCCTTGGCCCTAGCCATGCTAGCCGCTCCATGTGCCAACGGCATGCTAAGTCCTTGGCCCCACCATGCCAAATGCACCTAGCCACGCCACCATGCTGGCATTCCCTACACGGCTACCAAAACGAAGGCATGCGACAATAAACGGTCTCCCTTCAATCCCAGGAGCAACTCCTAGTTATCCAAGGTTACCAAACAACGCATGGTAACCTTTGGCCCGGAATCTAAGTTTGGCCACGCCAAACCATGCCATGCCAACGGCATGCCAACCTAGCCGCGCCACCATGCTGGCCTTCCCTACACGGCTACCAAAACGAAGGCGTGCGATAATCAACGGTCGCCCTTCAATCCCAGGAGCAAATCCTAGCCATCCAAGGTTACCAGACAACGTATGGTAACCTTTGGCCCGAAAACCTAAGTTTGGCCACGCCAAACCATGCCATTCCAAGGGAATGCCAACCTAGCCGCGCCACCATGCTGGCCTTCCCTACATGGCTACCAAAACGAAGGCGTGTGACAATCAACGGTCGCCCTTCAATCCCAGGAGAAAATCCTAGCCATCCAAGGTTACCAGACAACGCATGGTAACCTTTGGCCCAAAAACCTAAGTTTGGCCACGCCAAACCATGCCAAGGCACGCCATGCCAACGGCATGCCAACATTGTTGTACTACATGCTGGCCTTCCCTATACGGCCACCAAAACGAAAGCGTGCAACGATCAACGGCTACCTCTCGTCTTAAGATGCAAAATCTCGACCGTCGGAGGTCACCAAGCTAGCAAGTCTCCCAAGCATGACTTGCCAGGCAACAACAATATGTTACATGTTTTCCACAAAAACATTCGAGACATCAACACATATCACAAACTGGGGGATCCTCTTTGGGTATTGGTTTGGCGGTTTACAACGTGCGGCGTACAATACGCCCGTCATAAGGAAGTGTCACAAGGATGAGGCGGTTAGTAAATACAGGGATTTAATGGTGAAACGTTCTTTTTATGGAACATCAATTCCATGCGTTAACGTTTTATGGAACATCAATTCCATGCATTAACGTTACCACCTCCTCCCACTTACTTACCCATTTTTCCATTCCTTAATGAGACCAGAGTACGTTTCACTTCGACTTGTATAAATAGGTCTTACCTATTTCCATCGAACGACAAGTTCATTGGGGAATATACAACACTCAGAAAATACTTGCTAGCTTACCATTTGTTAGCCTTCCCACTTTTCTGATACAAGTCACAGTAACACAACTACTCTTCCAGAATCAACTATTCTGGTCTCATCACTTTCCTTGCTTCCCTCCCCAAAACCAACCCATTCTCCTTCACTTTGTGACCGAAACAAGTCTGGAACGGCCATTTATTGGTTTAGGCCGGACTTGTACATATTGATCTCTCGAATCTAAAGTACTCCCTTGCAGTACATTGTTTAGGGTTTAAATTTGTTCCTCACTTGCACGCCCGAAATTACCAAAATCAGCAAAAACTATTTTCACCCTCAAACAACAGGGCAACTGCATTCTTGTATCACTAGGCATAGAAGGGAGACTTGCTTCTATTAGTGGACTGATAGATCCCAAATTTTGCTTAGTAAATTTATTATAGAGTATACTCTCATAATTAGAACTAGTAACCTATTGAAATAGAACAAGTCTTTTGAACCTAGAGCCACAAATTTTGGTTGTAGAAATCCATATAGGTTTGTGCTTTGTTTTTATGTTGTCTGCGCTTAGACGAGAGATAGGATTGTTCTTTAAGGTGGGGAGTTTTGAAGACCATAAGGATTATTTGATTTTCGAGGACAAAAATGTATAAGGTGGGGAGAATGTAAAGACCCTCAAGCTCGTCAACGCAATTAGAACAGTCAAGAGACGAATTAGCCGATAATAACTCGATTAGTTTAACACGAACGGTAATTAATAGGAATTAATCTAACAACGATTTAGATACAAATCTAGTATCGCTAGATAGATTTCGAAAAGTTATGCGAAGTGGACTACTCGAACGTGTCACCCGAGTACCAGAGAAGAGGATATCATTTTTCTTCAAATCGCCTGGCTACCCGTATCATTTTCTAGGTGCCTAAGTAAATCCCTTGGATAAACTCGGCAGTAAATCGAAGAAAATCATTTCTTCTTATCTTCTTTTTCTTCTCGTTTCTTCTTTCTTCTTCTGCTCCTCCCTGTTCTTCCTCTTTCCTCTCTGATAATCTTAATTCAAGGATTGAGTTTGATTTTAGTCGATTGGATCTTAGTCAGCGTAGTATGTAGATGATACAGAGTAAGGATTGAAGTATTGGAAGTTTATTTAGCACTGAAAGACGAAGAAAAGATGAACTGAATTAGGGTTTGTAATAATTTCAGAAGAGATTAGGAATATTGAATTGAAGGACGGGTTTAGAAGATTATGAGGTGAATAAGAAGTTAATGATGTTAATTTGAAGATTTGGTTACAGAGAAGATCGATTTAGAGATTTGCAGAATTAGGGTTCCGTTCTAGGATTTTTTCTTAAGTTGATTTAAGGAAGATGGAGTTCATATCGTAATGAAGGGGTATGAATTGAATTTGAAGAATTGTTGTAAGACAACTTAATTGGTTGAGCTGGTGATTCAAGTTAAGAAGGAGATGTAGATGAATTGAGAAATCACAGATACAGAAAATGAACTATTTATTCCTGTTCATTATTGAGATTATGTGAATGCTTATGAAGTTAAGAATTGTGTTGATATAAAATGGAGTTTTGTTGGTTGGGGTTTAGGTTTATATTGATCTACAGGGGTTGGTACTTATTAAGGATGAAACAGAAACTGAGTTTTAGAAGTGGTGTTGACATTAGTTACACAGAACTGTGTTGGTTGTAGTGAATTGGGCAAGGAAATGGTAATGATGGTAGCATTAGTGTGGCAGTTGGGTTGTTGTATAGTAACTGAGAAGATGTTGATGAAGAATTTACTTGTTCTGTGTGTATTTTGAATGATCTAGTGGTGCAGGAATGGATAAGTTAAACTACATTTGGTGATTATGTTGTTGTGGTGAAGTCATAGTGGTGATGGAGCTGAACAAATAGTGCAGGGGTTAGAGTTATTAGTGAAGTTGGTGGAGGAAATTATAGGTAATATGAAGAGAGTATGATCTCTACTGAAGTGCATATGGAGACTTGGTGTTATAGTATAGCTGAGTTAATAACACTATGGTGAGAATGAAAACTTGGATTGAGTCTGAAGAACTAAGAGTGCAAGAATGTGAAGTTAGAGGTGTTGTTGGTACATAGATGGGATGCAGGTGAAGTTGTTAGTGGATCAGGTCAAGAAGAAGGTTAGAATGATGATTTAGAGTTATAAATAGTGACTGCTGTGAAAGCTTGGAACTGCACTTGCAGGTAAGCATAGTTTGAAGTTGTAATTGAATATGTAGTTTGTTTAAGAATGAATGTATGGATGCAATGTTTAGAATGAAGTTAAACTGGGGATTAGAATTACATTTGTATAAGAACATTTGGCTGTTTGACTGAACTTATTCAGTCTGACTCGGATCTGTTCTTGTCTGACTCTGTAGCTGACTGAGTTGAATCTTGTTGACTCACCGAGTTTCCGGTCCTGACCTGAGTTAACCCGTTTGACCGATTCCAGTTTGACTCTTTGACCAGATGACCTGAACTTTGACGTTGATTGTTAGTTGACTCCTTTGACCGTTAGTTTGACCGTTAGTGACTATTAGTTGACTCAGATGGACTGAACTTAAATTAATGGGCTGGTTTAGTGGATTTGGAGTTAGGACTAATTTTCCTAATTTGATGCTTGGACCCCTTATGGTCCGAATTCACCTTACCTTCCTTCTATAAAGTTGTATATCTTTTTTAGACTTATCGAATGGACTATAGAACCAACCTAATTGAATTAGTAAACCGTATCTATGCTAAAGATAGAGAATGAAAAGGTGTAAAGTCATAAATGGGCCTAGAACCATTAGATATAGTAATATGATTCTTGTGTGAGCCTTTTTGGCTAGATTCTTAGAGTTCTTGTGTGATTAAAAGTTAGTCTTTATTAACAACGATTGATTCAAAGGATGAACCAGTGGATCGTGGATCTCGAAGTAGGCGTGGCTTGGCATCAAAAGAGGTGGGAATACATTTGACTCTTTTGTAACCATTATTGTTTCTTTTACAAAAGTCTTTGTTTATTAAACTCGTGCATTGTCAGTTTGTGCATTCCATGCATTGTTTAACTTGTATTACGATGATTCCGTTGATTCTGTTAATCTTTTCATGGATTGGAAAGGACCTGTAATGTTTTGTTGTTAATATGAATTGTTATGGGAAATGAGAATTTCCACGTGTAGTATATAGGATACGCTCCTTCATATTTATATCTACATGAATTCAGCTTTTATGCTTACTATGGGTCAACAGGGGTGATATCAATAGCTATTAGGTGTGTAACTGGTTGACACCATATTATACATTGTTTGAAAGAATGAGTTTGTTCCATATACATGTTTGTTTGTTTCAGTGACTTGGTCACTATTTAATGTTTGGGAAAACATGTATTGTTTTCCAAATCTTGCATATGATTACTTCAAAGTTAAATGTTATTTCTACTAGGCACCCCTTTTAGGGATGATGTGCTCACCCATTTCCACTTTCAGTTTCAGAGACAAACCAGAGTTGTGCAGCAAAAGCTTCAAGGGTTGATTTCGTTAGTTGGTTAACTTCTTCTATATTTATAATGTTGTATATTTTATTTGTAAACCAAATGACTATTATATATGCATCATTTGAGAGGAATCCTTGTATATATGTATTTCTGAGCGGGGCTAGTTTTGGGTTAAGTTTTTGTAGCAGATTTCTAAATTGAATGTTTAAGTAAATGATTAGATTCTTAATGCCTCTTTATTTAGTTAATCTCTTGGATTAGTCAGCTGCTAGCTTAAGGGGCGCTACAATTATCATCAAAGCAATTTTCAAGATATTGAAATAATCATTATCGAAACATTCCAAGCCTACATCAAATGATTGTATCACAAACCATGTAAGATGTTACTCGGTAATTTTCTAATGATATAAGATGAACTTGGTCGAAGCAAAAGCTTGCCAACACATATTTCGAGAAATATGTAAGCGAGATATACTCAGCTCGAAATCTCAAATGTGTATAGAGAAAACTATATCTTAACACGACTTATGTCTCAATATATGAGATAGTAGAAATATACTTTCCAAGTGATAGATGAGTTCAAGTCTCCACATACCTTTTGTCGAAGAAGTTCCACAAGCTCCCCTTAGTAGTTCTTCGTCTTCAAATGATGAACTCAGTGAAATCTAAGCTCAACTACACTATCTATGTCCTAGTCCGAGACATCTATAAATAGACTAGAAATCAAGACTTATAGTTTTGATCACTAACATTGACAAACATGCTTGAGATAGCAACGCATGCGAGTTTGACCGAGCAGTGCTCTAACATAAACCGAGTAGTAACTGGCTATGACGGGTCATAGAATTAGTGGAAGAAGTGGAACCGATTATGGATGGTTACAAAGATCGTGGGGACATGAAAGCGAGAATAACAGAAACGTGGCAGTTACGAATTTAATGCAAGATTCTCTTTCCATCCTTAATCCTTGCGAATGGAACGAGAAAAGGCAAAATGTAGGTACAGAAATCCTACTATCCACATGGTCGAACGAGGTTGCACGAAGCTGACGAAGTAAATCTTAGGCAAAAGATCCTTTGTCAAATCCGAGAGTGAATGTCAGTGATAAGTCAAATCAAGCGTCCGAGTTACTTTTACGAATATTAGATCTGCGAAGTACGAACCCACTCCGAATATTAGATCTGCGAAATACATATGGATAACCAACAGGCGAAGTAGTTACGATCGAGCGAAGAAGCAATTAACGAAGAAACATCGAGACGAAGTGAACAATAGTTTCAGACGAAGATGAATTGTTGCGCAAGAAATGGGAAAGCTGTACCGACAAGTTACCGAAGTTATCGGCGAAAAGAATGGAATAACTTTATGGAAAATGGCTTGAGCGAAGTACAAAGCAGAATCACGTGAACTGTGATTGCCGGCGAAGTAAAATGAGTTGTACTCCACTATTCAGTTTTTCCTATAAATAGATACCTTAATTCATTGTAGGGGGGGGGGTGAATTTGTATTTGGAGAGGTCATGTTGAGTGAAATTAAGTTAGGGTTCTTGTGAGTTTCCATACTTGTATCATCATCATCTTAACTTATTTAAAAATGAATTTCTATTTTGTGTACATTCATAAAGGAAAAAAATTTGATCTTGTTCTTATAACCATGTCTTAGATTTAGTGTATTTATCATTTGGGTGTGCTACTGGATTTCCAGTAGTTACAAAAGATACATATAATCACACGTTAATCAACCCATTACAGGGCCATCATATCGATCAACTGTATAATCCTTGATATTTTGACAGATAGAGACTTCGCTAAGCACCAATTCATGATGATCAGTAGCACTCGTTCCCGATACTTCTGTAATGCTAAAAAACTTTCCCAATCAAGAAAGCAACGCAGCTACAGAAAGATTGGTACTTCCTCAATCTGGCAGTACATTTATTGGCCGAGTGGCCCGAGACTGAACAACGTGGGTGACCATTTCCGATACAACATTTAATGCCCATACTTTAAGACATTGTTTTAAATCATTATCAGCCAAGATTTTTTTTTTTTTTTTAAATCAAAATTATTTCCTCTTAATAATATATCAAATAATCTCAGAAGAAAAGACAATAGTTGGAAGTCGGGCAACAAGCTACGCACCAACCCCCTTCTGAATAGATACACCTACTCTATGAAACAAAAAATTACCTACTTTAGAAGTTGAATCATGCCTAATAAGAAAATTTTTCAGCCTCTTAAGGAAAACAACAAACTCTTCACCAAGTTCAACCAAAGTCGTACAGGTCAAGGTACCAAAGCAATAACCATTTCTAGAGCAGATGTCAAGGTATTTGTTGCGCTTACGGTCAACAGCACGAGAAATAGCCACACCCGGCGAAAAATTATGCACACCATTACCAGTAAAAGGTGAAACACCAGTAACATCGAAGCAAGTGTCTCGACCATTATCCCAGTTAAGAACCAAAATATCTGCAGGTCTAGCTTCGCCCCCGACATTATCAAGAAGACCAAGGGAAGCCTCAGTTTTCGCTTGTACACCAACACGAAAACAAATATCAGACAAGGTGTCACGCACAAAATCATGTCGATATTTCAAGCCAATTTCATATGAACAATGTAAGGCATGGTCACCAAAAACATCCATATCATTCCCACAACAAGAGCAAATACTATATTTGGCAAATAAGGGAACACCAAGTCTATAGCCGAGAATAGCGCTAAACTGACGAGGCCCTTTCTTTTAACCCAAACCATCAATAGGAATGGCCATAAGATAGTCTTGGGTATGCTTAATCTTATTGTTCTTCCATAAGCAAAGATCTCGTTGCGTGATATCATATTTTGTAGGCATATCCTTCGTCAACTGGTCGAAATATAAAGCTGCCATTTTGCTCATTGGATGGGGGGGGCAACATTTTCGACACAGAGAGGAGAAGAACCTAAGCCACAAAATTGGGTGAACGCGTCTAAAGAAATCATTCACGAAGAACTCATACCTGAAAAGCCAGAGTTGCGCAAAATATCACATTGCAACTGTTGAGTTTGTAAGCAAGAAGCAAGGTAACAATACTACATCGTATCGGCCATAATATATAAACCAAAACCACCATTCTTAATATTCAGAGAAGCTAGACGCATCTTTAAATCCCCAAAACCAGGACCATCACAAGTAACCAATTGTTGGACAAAGTTAAACAAGTGGCAGTCAAAAGTGGTTTGCGCCTCTTTGACAAAAGCAGGTTCAGTTGTCCTCATAATGAAATAAAGCTTGGAAACCCAGAACAATTCCGAAGCAACTGCATCTCAATCTGGGGATCTTTCAAACTCTGAATAGCATCCATCAGTTGTAAAGTTTTGTCACCACGGGCCTTAACCAAACGGTTGCAAAAAAGGGGATCAAGACTTACCGGGCCTCCCAAGAGCTTCACACCAGAGGTAGGTCTATCGATGTCAGAAGGAAATACAGACGCCACCAAACTCCTTGTAGCAACAGTAGGCCAAAACAATTTTTTTTTTTTTTTTTTTGACACGGAAAGGGCAAATTATATTAAGAGACAAAAGTCACCAGAAGTGACAATTGCCAAATGAAAAACAAGAAGCTAGTAATTAGCCGATCACAGCCTCCCAATTACAAATAAGAGTACTTAAAGAGTAGCCATCAAAAATCTTAAAAGGCATACCCAGTTAAAGAGGGTACACTTTATCGCAATAATAAGTTGATCAAAATTTCTTCTCCTTCCGCCATATAATCTAGCATTTCTTTCTTACCAAATTGTCCACCAGACTGCAAATGGAATAAAACCCCATAATTTCTTCTTCATATTTCTACCTTTTTTATTAGGCCATTCCCAAAGAGAAGCTTTAACACTTTCCGCAAAAACTCAATCATGACCAAAAGAAGATAAGAAATAATTCCAGACCCTTGTAGTTTCCGAACAATGAAGAAAAAGATGCATATTTTGTCTCTTTTGCCACATTACAGAACAAGCATATATCCGAATTTGCCTTTCCAGCCTTAACTAAATAATCCAAAGTAGGAACATTTTGATAACAAATAGTCCAAACCAAAAAACAGACTTTCAAAGGAATTTTAGGATTCCATAATTGTTTATGTGGAAACGATATTATCAGCCAAGATAGGATAACGAAAATTGCATCATCCCACCTACTAGGATATTTAAGATATAAACTATAGAGAACAATCAAATTAGAGGGGCGAAGAAGTTTAGTTGATGAAAAATTGAAAGACTATTGCGAATTTGCAATAATCTTATCAAAAACATAGCTTTCATGACATCCTCACTTCAGCATTAAACAAATTGTTGTTCTTTAATTTGTTGAATCACATCAATTATGCTAGCATTGAGAACAGGTCATTCCAACACTTCCACATCGTGATGCACAGATATATTGTACCGGATAGAAACCTCCTCATCCTCAGTACAGTAATACTCCCTCCGTCCTACTATTAGATGATCTATTTGTTTTTTGATTTTGTCTCATTAGTAGTTGATTTTATATAATTTGATACTCATGTTTATATTAGTTACGTAGGTGTTTTAAAATCCTTTCCAATGATATAAAATTTACGAATATCCGTGGTATAGTTTGAGAGATAAATCATTTCTAAATTGTGCTACTAGGTCAACTAATAGTGGGACGGAGGTAGTATTATATATATATATATATATGGTGTTGGATAGAGACTTCCTCGTCGTGATACATGGGCGTGGGGCTATTGGAGAACCATGTCTGTTGATTATTGAGGATAGTACCCTAGTTTAATCATAGATCAAACTAGTCATGGTACCCTAATTATTGGATTGTTCATTTTTCACGAGAAATAGCCAATATTAACGGCGTATGGCCCGATATCACCCGATTTTCTAGGAAAAAAAATCATGTTCTGTGTGAACATAAAATATTACTCCCTCTGTCCATTTTTATCTGTCCTAATTTCTACTTTGGTCTGTCCATTTTTATCTGTCCGCTCTGTTTATAGACATACTTTTCCCTTGAACTATCAAATATACCCTTTCTTTTTTATAATTATAAAATCATTTTTAATATAAACTTAATTCAAAATCATAAATATCATCACCATATATAAGGAAAAAATCCATTCAATATTTTTTTATATTAATTGCCATTTACCATTCCTTTTTTAAATAAAAATATTTATGGGTAGTTACAAAATTCCTAATATTAGAAGGAGTAATTGATTATGGGTACGGATTAACATGGCTATGTACATGGCAAAGAATCAAAAAAATTTATGACAAAATCTCAAATTCATGATAGAGTATATATAAAAAGGAAATAATCTACAATTTCAATTTTTTCCCCTCTCAAATAAAAATTCCAAAGGCTCGAAAGTTTTAATGTGGGAAACCAAAATCAAATGGAGGAAATAAAAAATTCTTAAATTTTGGAGTATAAGTTTGCTTTTATTTCTTTACAATATTTCCTAAAACAATAATACTATCCAAATTAGAATTTTTAACACTAATAATTTTAAATTTGGTAATAACGTAATATTAAATAGGCTAGTCAAGGGATAGTCATGACATTTTATAGGATTTCCTTAATATCTTGACAAAGTCAAAGCGGACTCTTAAAAATGGACGGAGGGAGTATCAAATTAATGAAACTCCAAGTTAGAGTCATTGAATGATGGAACTACTTTTGATTGAAGTATAAGTTGCTCTAATTTGAAGAATTCGATGAAAATGATTCTGAAATTATGGCCGAGTGGATTTGGAGATATACCTTGATGCTTTGTGGAGGAAGATTATTATTCAAGAAAAATTTTAAACTCATGCAGATTTTCTCCTTCCCATAACATTTTTTTTTGAAGCATGAATTTTATTAGAGAAAAGTTTAAATTACAACTTGTCGTGGGTATGTGGTACCCACAGAGTCCTGAAATAAAATGTGACTGATAACAGATGGGATTGCCTGGTCCCAAATTTTGGTTGAATAGTTTCCTACTTGGCTTCCATCTGCTGCATGGTTTGCTAATCCGTCCGCTGCTTGATTGCCTTCCCTGTAGTTGTGTTGTATGGCGACTTGCGGGATTTGCCTAAACCTACTTTTTATTTCTTCAATCATTCCTGCTATGTGCCAAGGTGGTTGATGTGATGAAACGCAGGAGGTTCTCTGAATCCGTTTCAAAGAGAACTCTGGGCCATTGTCTCTCTGTTGCTGTTCTTGAGGCTAAAAGTAATGCCCAGGTTTCTGCAGTTAGTGCAGTGGTAATTCCCAGTGGTTGAGCCATTGCTATTAACGTTCGTGCATCAGAGTCTCTACAGAGGATTCCCTCCCCTGCAAATCCCGGGTGGCCTCTGGCTGCTCTATCTGTGTTAAGCTTTATCCAGTTGATGTTCGGAGTGGACCAACCTACCGATATTGTTGTTGTCCTTCTATCTGTTGTTGGTTGGTTGAATGTTGGTGTATCTCCTGGTATGACTGGTGGTGAAGTGTGCAGTGCCCTGAAATATTGTTGTTGTAGTTTTTGTGCTCAGGCTAGGATTTCTTCCGAAGTTGTTTGTTTTTGTTGGTAAACTAGATCATTTCTGGATAGCCATAGGATCCATAGTAGAAAGCAGAATGAGGAGATTATAGCTGTTGATGTTGGTTGTTGCAGGACTTGGGATATGGTTGTTTGTGGAGTTAAGGTGAATGTCATGGTGGGGTTGGAGTTTGGTGCATTTGTAAGTTGATTGAATAAGATGTTCCATGAAGTAGTTGTCGTTGGACAATGAATTAAAAGGTGGCTTGCTAATTCCGTATTAGTATTGCATCTTGGACATATGTCTGAGTTGGTCAAGTGGATTCGATGTAAGAGAGAGAAGGTTGGTAATCCTTCATTGATGGCTTTCCACAAGAAAAGCCGAATTTTTGGTGGACATGGTAAAGTCCACAAGAATTTGGTAGGTGGTAGAGGTGTGTGTGTTGGTTGACCATGGGTTAGACATTTGTATCCCGAAGATGTAGTGTACTTTCCAGTTTTTGAGTGTGGCCAGATAATTTTATCTGGGGTATTATTTTTGGGAAGGTGAATGTTGATGATTTTTGAATTATTGGATTGGGAAATGTGTTCAATTTTCATGATTCCAAGAGTGAGTGATTGGGTCGATGATATCTGCTACCGTTTGGATTGGGTAGCATTGTGTCATGTATAAATTGGGAGAGTGTGGAATCCAATTAGCTTCTATCGGAGTTGTTAACCCATTTCCAATATGATGGAAAATTAAGTTTTGCATGGTAGGGATAATGGATGCGAGTTGTCTCCACTGAGGACTGGAAGCAGAGGGTATGGAAACGTTTCCTTGAAAAATTGATTGTTCTTTAAGGTATTTTGCGTTGAATAGACTTCCGCATGTAGAGTTAGGTTGTTCATGCAAATTCCAAATTCTCTTCATTAGAAGAGCCTTATTATGATAACTGCTTTTCCTTATTCCTAATCCTCCTTCGGCTAATGGTTTTGTTGCTTTATCCCATCCTATAGGGTGTAGTTTTTTGATCGTTAAGTCATGTCCCCAGAAAAAATTCCTGGTGATACGATCTATTTGTTTGTGTATATTTTTGGGTAGGTTTTGTGTTTGCATTATGTGATTGGAGGTTGGGGTTAGGGAGGTTTTGACGAGAACTAGTCTTCCGGCTGGAGTTAGGCATTTTATCATCCATCCTTTTGCTTTTCTGGCTAATATTTGTAGGAGGGGAGTGAAAGTTCGATTTGATGCTCTTCCTTGTTTAAACTGGATGCCTAGATAGGTTGGAGGTTTTGATGTGGTCGGCATATTAAAGAATTGCTGAAGATCATTTATTTTGATTGGGTCTAAATTAGGGGGGTGGATGATTACCGATTTGGTAGTATTAATTACTTGACCTGCGGAGGATCTATAGGCTTGGAGGAGGGTTTTAAGGTGTTGGTTACATTGATCTGAAGCTTTATAAGTAATCAGAAGATCATCTGCATACATTAGATGAATTATGGGAGGTGCTTTTTGTGATATGTGAAGTCCTGGAACTAATTTTTGGTTTTGAAGGTTTCCCAGGTTTGTAGATAGTATTTCAGCACATATGATAAAAATATAGGAACATAGTGGGTCTCCTTGTCTAATACCTCTGCTTGGGGTGATGTATCCATGCGGTGTACCATTTATTTTGATTGAATACGTAACTGTTGTGATGCATAACATAATGTAGTCTATAAAGGTTGATGGGAATCCAAGTTTTGTAAAAGATGTTTTGATGAATCCCCAGTCTAGGATGTAGGCTTTTTGGATGTCTAGTTTGAGAGCTATTTTTGGATCTTTGGTGGATTTCGAGGTTCTAATATGATGGAAGAGTTCTCCAGCGATTGCTATATTGTCGTGTATTGATCTTTGCGATACAAAAGCACTTTGGAAAGGGCTTATTAAAAAGGGGATAATAGGTCTAATTCGGTTGACTAAAATTTTTGAGATGATTTTATATGTGACGTTACAGAGTCCTATTGGTCTGAATTGTGAAGGTTTTGAAGGGTGGTCGACTTTAGGTATTAGTGTTATGTTTGTGCGATTCATGAGAGGGTGTATATTAATATTATTAAAGAAATCTTTAACCATTGCTATCAATTGAGGGTGGGTTGTTTCCCAGAAAACTTTAAAAAACTTACTTTTATAGCCATCTGGACCTGGAGCACTTTCGGAATCTATGGAGAACAGTGCTTGTTTGATTTCTGTTGTAGTTACTTACTTTGTTAGTAAGTTCGATTGTCTAGGAGTCAACCGAGGTATGATATTTGTAAAAAGATCTTCATTTATTTCTGTAGGCGGGGCCGTTAACAGTTGAGAATAGTGATCCAGAATGAGCTGAACTACGTCTTATTTTTTGCTAATCCAGTTGTTTTGTGTGTCTTGTAGTTGTTTTATATTGTTACAAGCTTTGTGAATGGTCGCTTTAGGATGGAAAAATGTTGTGTTGAGATTAAATGATTGGAGCCATTGAATTCTAGATCTTTGTTGCCAATACGTCACATGACATTGCAATAGTTCTTCATCCTCTATTCTCAGTTGTTTTTCTTGAATCTGCTAGAAATCCAGATCTGATCCTGTTTGGGATGCACATTGGTGTTGGGCGTGCTTTATCTTGTATGTAGATTTCTTGATCTTAGTTGGTAGGTAGCCAAAAGTTTCTTTGTTCCATTCTAAGAGAGTTTGTCCAGTTGTAATAAGCTTTAGTTGGAGGTTGAGTGTAGGTTCATTATCTTGTTGTTGATCCCAAGACGAATCGACTATTTGGTTGAGTTGGGGGTGAGAGAGACAAAGGTGTTCGAATTTGTAGATTTTTATTCCTTGCCAGTCCATTGCTTTCTTCTGAACTAGTATTGGGGCATGATCAAATGCTATTCTTAGAAGGTGAGTAACTGCCGCATGGGGATTTGCTGTTCGCCACATTTGGTTTGCTAAAGCCATATCTAATCTTTCTAAGATATTTTCTTGCCCCATTTGGTTGTTTGTCCAAGTGTATGGGTCTCCTCGGAATCCTAAATCTATAAAACCCATTTGGTCCATCAGAGTGAGGAGAGGTTGAGATTGAGCATATTGACTTTCCTCCCTCCTTTTTTCTCCGATTGATTTAGGACGTCGTTAAAGTGTCCTATCAACAACCATGGGGTAGATGGATTGATATTGTCGAAGATTGTTGGAAATTCTTGCCAAAGATTTTTCCTTATATCTGGATGCGGAGGGCCATAGATACCCGTGAAGAACCATGGTTGTTCTGGAAGTGGTGGCGTAACTTTTGTGTGGATGTAATTTTGAGATTGAAGTAGTATTTGGATATTTAAGTTATCTTCCCACATTAAGCATAGTCCGCATCTCCTTCCAATTTTTGGGACGTTGACATAATTATTGAATTGAAGTGATTGATATAATCTTCTTATGTGTTGATCGTTAGCTAGAGTTTCAGAGAGAAATAGTATGCTAGGTTTGTGAAGTGAAACTAGTCCTTTCAAGTGTTGAATAGAGGGTTAAAGGTTTATGCCTTGACAATTCCAAGAAAGAATAATCATGCTTTTAAAGGATGAATTAGTCTAAATGGGTTTTGCAGCCGGAGGGATGTGAGAAGTTTAATTGCGGTTTGACAATAGGTTTAAATGGGCTTTTTTGAGAAGATGGGATACTTAGGTTTAAGTGGGCTTTTAAGAGAAAAGAAGAGTTTTGGTGATAGTTAGGAGATGGAACTGTTCTACTAACATATGATTAGGTGACCAATCAAAAGGGTTTTGAAAAGTGATGGCTCAGTCAAAACAAGGAAACTTAAGCTTGTAAATTACCTAGAGTTACATAGAGAATAGTGTATGATTGTCAACAAGCCTTAAGAAATGTTAAAAACAGCAAATTCAAGAGTATAACACAGACAGCAAAATGCAAGACAAAAGCACAGAGTTGAGTAGTATAAGCTGGGAATTCAGTGAATAGATTCTAGAAAATAACACAATTTAAGGTTATAAGGAAACTGAAGATTGTATAATTCCACAGAGAATAGAATATGATTTGTCAACAAGCCTTAAGGAATGTTAGAAACCGCGGATTCAAGAGTATAACACAGCCAACAAAATTCAAAAGAATAAAATAGAATTGAGTAGTATATGCTGGGAACTCAGAGAATAGATTCTAGAAAACAGCACAGTTTAAGGTTAAAAGGATACTGCAGCTTGTATAATTACACATAAAATAGTATATGATTTGTCAACAAGCCTTAAGGAATGTTAAATACAGTAAAATTCAAGAGTATAACACAGACAACATAATTCATAAGTATAACACAGAGCTGAGTAGTATATGCAAGGTACTCAGTTGAAAAGATTCTCGAAAACAACACAATTTAAGGTTATAAGGACAATCCAAAATTTTGGTAACCTTAAGATGAAATTATGTTTCAGAATATGGAAAAACTTGAAAGAATAAAAGGAACTGAAATGAAGTAGACTAAAAGGAGGTAATCTCAAGAACTCTTAAACCATTGAGGAATTACAGGGTTAAACAGATAAAAGAACTATCAGTCGGAGCTATTCAAAGATATCTAATGGAAATGACAAAAATTCTAAAATCTGACCATCAAGGAAAATTGAGCTTATGTAATGTGTCGAAAATTCCAAGAGTTTGAAGTAATTCAAGTAATGTAAACCAAAAGTGCTAATACAGGGCCAACCAAGTCAGTACAACATCAGATAGAAGACAGTTCAATGTAAGCTTAAGGAATTTAAAGAAATTAAGCAGGCAGACTAAAAGGCAGGGGAATGGTTCTTAACTTAAGTGTTGTGCAGATTATAATACTTAAGTGGCAGAATATAAAGAGTAGATATATGCATACATAATCAGGTAGTTGGCTATATATATAAAGACATACAAACAGATTGAGCAAGCAAAAAAGTTGTAAACCACCAGCTCATCCTAGACAGAAACTGGGAAACTAGCAAGCATATTATACAAGTGCTATGGAGTATTAACACAGTGGACCAAAAATAAGTGAAAGACTAGCAAGCATACTATACTTAGAAAAGGGTTATAAACAGATTGAACCAAAAAAATAAGAGATATCCACCGGCCCTTGTAAGTCTTTGTTGTTTTGGGTATGTCTGACAGAGGTGGATGTTGGTGTTGTCATTACTGAAAGTTTGCAGATGGTCCAGTAGTAGCAGGCTGTGTGGGATTGTCCTCAATTGTAGTAGAACTGAGTGTGCCAATGATGGAGTTGATAGATGGAGAGCATGTTGGTAGCTCCAAATTGTCAAGCTTGAACTTTTTAGCAGGCTGATAGACATTAATCCACTTTTCAAGTTCTTCGTTAGTGACTAATCTTGAAAAATCTGGTGCTAATGAATAGCTTATGCCTGTATTGTTAAGATAAGTTTGTTGCTCAGGTTTGAGTCTCTTTATGGCAGGGCTTGGCAAGTAACAGTCTGAAATGAGTTATTATTCTTCTATGTCGGATACAAGGAAAATTGTAGGACTGAAAGGCTGTTGTATCTCATAAGGTTGAGGTGGTGAATGAGATATCATTTCAAAGCTAAGAGTCTCAAAAGTGCCGCTTTCTTCAACTAGCCAGGATTCTGAAATGGATCTTGAAGAGTCTGAGGAGGTGCTAGAGTGAAATCCTTCTTGCCTATAACCCTCATCGATGAATAAATAGATCTCGGACCTGTCTTGATCAGAGATAGCATGAGATTCAATAGGGTTTGAAACCCAGTCACTCCAATCTGTGTTAGGTTCTCTAATGTCCACATTGTGCAACATCTCTTTAAAATAGTCATCATCATTCTCAGGTTCTATAAATGGACCAAGAGCATGAATATTAGCTTGTGGAGGTACTTATGGTGGATCTTGTAGTAGCAATTCTTGGTGGTTAAGTAGGTAAACCTCAATGCAGTTTTGGTGCTCATGTCCTAGTCTTTGACAATGTCTGCAAAATAACCTTGGTAGATCTTGATAGACAAAATAAATTCTGTTGACACTCCTTCGATCGTTAGGTGCAGCTGTACCAAATTGAAGTGGCTGAGTAATATCAATTCTAAGCCTAATTTTCATGGTGTTGTAACCATTATAGTGGTGAATAGGGTCATCAAAAGCTATAACAACTCCAAAGTTTTGAGTGTTCTCTATGACATTGAGGATTTTTGTTTGCTCAGGGTAAAGTTTGTGTAGTAAAATCCCAAAAATTTCAGTTGTGATTTCAAAGTTATCTGGGAGTACTGAGAAATTACATGGTTGAAACATGAAGGTGTCTCCATAAATCACCCTAGTTCCTTTCCTAAGTACATTAAAATACTCAAAGATGGATTCAAATTTGATCAAATAAATACCACTAACAAGCTTGCTAACTGAGATTTCATCAGTAAGCTTCCATCTATATTTTAGAGCAGTTCTTAAGAAAAAAGAGTGTTTGTTCATTTTTGTTAGAAAACAACCAACCAGCTAATGCTGCCAATCTCTAACAGGAAGTAAAGCATTCCTAGCATGAGAATCAAGAAAACCATTGTTTGCAACATCTCTAGAGCTAAGGCTAGACATAGCATAAGCAACCAAGTAAAGCAGAACATTAAAGGAAAAGGCAAAAAAAAAAAAAAAAAAAAAAAAAATGAACTAGGGAGAGGGGATAAAAGGGTGAGGTAAAAGTGATGGTTTGAGCCAAATTTATAGAAGACAGGATCACAGAGAGCTCTTTGGATTTGATTTATTTTTTATTTTAATTTTTAAATTAAAAATTTGAGGAAAAATTTTTGCAGAGGGAGGATTGAATTGGTTACAGCAATAAAATAGGCTTAGGGTTACCTGTTTAAATCTCCAATTGCCACTTCAATTCTTATATCTCCAAAGGTGAAATATAAAATTGATCTGAGCAGACAGCAGCAACAGAGAGGATGAACAGTACTCCTAAGAACTTGTAGTGAGGACCCGCTGATTGAAAAACCGCCGATTAACAGAGAGGATAGTTGAAAGCTCGTGATGAATTTCTCTTCCCGCATGCGTTTGAAAAATCAGATCCGAATAAAGTGCCATCTAATCGGATAAATCATTCTTTAGAAATAAATCTTGATTGAAATGAAGGATAGATTTATTGTAGAGACCACAACCATGAAATTGAAAATTGCATCACCATAAATTAGGTTTAAGTAACACAACATCTAATCAGATCATACCCCAAACTTTTAAAGACTACATTTTGAAGAGGCCCGTTGATAAAGGATTTAAGCTAGAAGAAATCATGAAAACCATGGAAGATGTTATTGAAATTAGGGTTGCAGAAGGATTTGATTTTGGTTTTGGAGATGAATGAGTCGACTCGTTTTCGCCAAAAAAGAAGAAGCTATATCTAAGTTTATCTTGTAGTTTTCCTTCCCATAACATGGTAGGGACATGTGGGCTACTATTTCAACTTTTTTACTAGAAATGATAAGTTTTATTGATCCAACTTTTTTACTCATCATTTTTGGGATCTTGTCGAATCTGAGACTTTTTTTTTTATATAGATAATTTATTTTTTTTGTTGACGAGTTTCGAGGTTAGATCACAAGTACTCGCATCCAACAACTTTACCATATTGATATGTAATCCGGGTTCCTTTAAAACTTAAATATCCAAGATTGCTTAAACTCAACGTTCAGAAAGAAGCCACCGAATAAGATGTAATGGATTCATATATTGATTTTAAGAGAGAACTAAATCCTGCAGAGAGGATCGAAATGCTCGAGCTAAAGCATGAGAATGGTGCTTTACATATCCAGGAGGATGCTTCTGATAGTATCAACTACCTACCTACTTCTCTACATTCACCCTTTTATAACTCTTGCAGTTACTTCTTATCAGCATGCTACTGCCAACAAACTAATATGGAACTCTTTGTTCCCCTTAAGATCTCTTAATATTTTGGCAGCTCTTCATGACTTAATTCCTTCTAGAATTACGCTGCAGCATAGAAATATTCAACTGGCATCGGATCTATTTTATGCCTACTATGTAACTCCGAGTCTCTGAACATGAATGCTCTTCGCACTTTTTCTTCATTGCTCACTTTCGATCAAATTTTGGAGCTATATTTTGAAGTCATCTGGTATTAATTGGATTATTACACCTAAGAACATTTTTTTTTAATCAAAACGTTGAGCTTAATAATGAAAGGAGTAGAAAGCTTTGAGCCTTAGCTCCTTCTGCTATTGTACTGGTAAATTTGGAAAGAAAGTTTAACGCTGTGGAAAATGTTATGAAGTAGGGAATCATTCATGTTGGAAATTGGCAGGAGATGGCGAATCTAATGACGGAAAGAAAAACTGTGCACACACTGAATAATTTAGATGACATATTCAACAACGAAAATAAATAAAACAAACCACGAATGTGCTATGCACATTACACCATTAATTATACATAATGGGGTGAATCCATATCCTCACACACTCTTAGTCTTTATTATCACATAAACAGCATACACACCCAACATTAAAATTTCCCACCGTATATGCTTAATTAACTTGTTCAGCTTCGCAAAGGTGGGTGTTCAAGTCCTCGATGTTCTGCTGGAAGAAAGCCAAATAACTAATAGGAACTGGAGAATCCTCGTTAAGCTTCACATAATCAATAGTCCAACTCGCAATACACCCCTTTCCATTAGCCTTTGGCTTAACTGCCAGAGTTGCGTCAAACTTCTTGTAATCATTCAACACGTCTCCTCCAACCGCACTGTGGTGTATAGTCATTGCCTCATCATCGTATGTTGTTGTCTCTTTCACAACTAGTGTTTTACCCTCTGCATACAAAAGAATATATATACACAAGTGTGATAGTTATAAGCACAGATCAATATTGCTTAATTAACAAATTAGAAGGAGCGAGAATTAAATTTAGAAGTTAATTGTGCGCATATTTTGTGCTCAAATCGGTATAAGTACGTACCATGAATATAATCCCATTCCTTGATACAGCCAGAAGTAATTCCGTGTCCCTCGATAACTTTGACAGCAGTGTACTGATGTGGTACCGCTTTTGGAACATCTTCATGATGCTTAAATATTTCGTAATATTTGTGAGCTTCGCAGTTAACCTCCGATTCAGTTATAAGCTTCCCAACCAGACCTGAAATGGTGTGATGATGCTCTTCAGCCATATTGATAATAGGTAGTTTGCAAAATAATGAAAGATATTCAGCTGATTTTGATGAATTTGATCTTACTCGAATGGGTTTATATAGGAGCTAAATATGGTTGAATTGGTTAAATGCTGATGACAGAATGAGCTGTATTTTTTATTTTATTTTCTCGAGGCATGTATTCTCTCTCTATTCTATTTCTTTATGCATTTTTTTTTATCTAAAATTAAAAATTTGGAGACAAAAAATAAGATTTCGTGAGATAGCAGTTGACTATATTATCCAGCCAATTTTCAAAGATAATATAAATTTTATTATCAAGCTAACAATTAGTATATAGCTTAGTGGAACAGATCCGATGGTATACGCTAAGATCCACTGCCCAATCGCCATTAGGAAATTGTAATAACCATAGACACCAGTCACACCATTGTCTAATGTTATCATGATTGTGAGATAGTAGCTAGGCTCAAAAATTATGTTACTCAGCCGAGTTCTAGTGTCATCATTTTGCAGACTAAAAGGCTATATATATATGCTCGACAAATGATCCTATAAATGATTTTGGAAGACGGTTTATAAATTGGAAAAATGCCACATTATAAAATTAAGAAGGGTGTTTTATCAGTGCGACATTATTACTTGGTCACCTGGAATTGGAAAGGTCCATAGTTCAGTTTTTTTTTTTTGTTTGATCGGCAACTATTAAAAATCGACGGAAAGACACAAAGAGACGAAGCTACAGCAGGGAGACTCGCACAGACATAGCTAATTAAAATGGATGAGAGCCAACAGTGGGGTATGAATACCACGCACGTATTTGAGCAGTCGATATCAAATAGTCAAAGGATACAGGAGGTGTGGTTAAACTACATGTTTATAACGGTTACAAGAAAGGCATATTCTCGTATTTCATTTGTTAGTCATTAATCAACCCCATCGCAGGGGCCATCATATATCATCTGTCTAACTCAAATGGATGCCTTCATATTTTTCCGGATAGAGACTTGTCTAATATTTGTTATCGGAAGGAGCTTGAGTAAGGTGTGTAAGTGCAACTTTGCCAACCTATAGAACCGGGGTGCGCATTCCCCATTTCATGAGTAGCACTCATTTTCTATTAGTTTAGTAATGGCAACTCTTATTGGAACATAAAGGATATGCTTGATAGTCTAGCCGATTAGAGCAAGCACTTGGGGAGCAAAAATACCATATAGAAAGTGGCCTAATACAAGGTTTTCCTGATTAAGAAAAGAGTAACACTTTTATCAATCTGGCGATTCATTTTACGGCCGAGACTGAACGTGTGTGGCCAATCCGATAGACTATTAATGCATATCTATAGATTCAAGACACTTCTTTACCAGCAAAGATAAAACGAGCTTGTCAAATCGTGATGTACAACTAATCACCTGCTAAGATTAAAATACAACTAGATAACGTATACGTAACAGGACAATCCAATAATTGTAGAAGAACTAAAGAACAGCTAATGTAAATTTGCAACAGTCTTATCCAACCATATCGCCTTCATTGAATAACAGGTCATTATACCGACACCTCGACATCGTGATACAGGCGCATACCGATATATGTAATTAGGTATGGACTTTCCCATCATCGCCATAAATGCACAAACGTATATAAATATATTTTGTTGGATGAAGACTTCTTCCTCCTCATCGTGATACACGAGCATACAACAGAATCCTAATATTACTGTTTGGTTTTTGGGGCTTCACTGGGTCATTAAATAGTAAATATAACACCCCTATCCTATTATTTTATTTTTAGAGAAATTGGGTCAATTGCCCAAATATTTTTAAAACATGGTTCTAATGGACGAGTAAAAATTAGTATGGGTGAAATGGACACCAAAAAAATAGCAAGAATGAATCTGGATTCATCCTAACTTAAATTTAAAAAATAGCGAGGGTGAAACTGGATGCATCCTGATGTAAATTAAAAATAACAAAAAGTATTTGAAAATGGGTAGGATGAAACTGTTTACATCCTGGCTATTTTTACATTCTCGTCCATTTAAACATTATCAAATTTTACATGTCTTTTTCACCCAGGAATTGTCATTATTAGGTTAATTGACCAATTTTGTGTTTTATTTTTATTCCTGATATTATCTATAAGTGAATTAGTGTTTATTACGATGATTAACTAACATAATTATAATTAGTGAAAGATTAGGATTAATCGAGTGATTAACCTTTGGAAAATCAAAATTTGTTTTCCTTTTTTTCTTGATTTGGAAAAAGGAGAAGGGTAATTTTTTATGAACTTTTTTGAAAACCTTTGAAAAAAATGATGAAACCTATCCTAAAATTAGTCAGGAAAACCTTGTAATCAAACCCAATAACAATTTTAATTGATTCAAATCCATTAAAAATCATAACTTAGTCTTGGTTTTTTTTACTAGTTACGGCTGGGATGTTTTATCGTTTTAGCCGTAACACGTGCGAACAGCCGAGCAAACTCTCCTTTCCAAGCCGTAATAGAAGGTTGCGGTGGGGAAGCTAAGAACATCAAATCGTAAATTAGGAGGACGGGATGGGTAAGGATGAACTCCTGGCCAAATCATCATCCAGAGTCACCTGCGTATCTTTAACGGCTATAAACCCAACTGTGAAAACAAAATACGGCGGGGATACCCAGCCGTTTGGTGTCGACACTCTCAACCAATTCATTTTTTATTTTTTTTTTGACTTGGACAATGTGGTTGATTCTCTAAACGACTAGTTTTTCAAGAAAAATAGTTGTTAGTGCATTTAACTCTATAAAAGATCCCTTCTATCATCTTTTCCTCACCCAAATTATTGTTTAAAGTAATCTATTTCTCATCCAAAAAAGAACCTTGGTGACTCCCTACCCTTATCTTGAAGATTCTCTTATTATCAGAGCATGGATGACGGCCAAAAAACATGATAAAGATCTAGACATTGACATAGATCAAACATCTGACTCTTTTTGGAACCGTATATTCATAGTTTTTATGGCGCTAAAAGAAAATCGTAACTCACGCACTTTGGTAGTCATTAAGGAGATATTAATTCAAAGAGATATTCGAAGAATGCGAAGCTTTCAAAAAAGAAATGAAAGCTGTAAAGGAAGCCAATCCCACCACGCTGGGTCATATAAGAGTAAGTATTTCAACAAATAGGCATTCGTAATATGAAGTTTTAAATATAACTTACTAACTTATATTTGTTTCGTTTTCAGGGGTGGCTCGTGCCAGATATGAAGAGTTTGAGCAGTATAATAACTATCGTATCTTGGAAAATTTTACTTATGATTTCAACATATATGAATAAGTGTTTAAGTGTGGTGATCTATATATGATATGCATTTTCCTTCAACATTATGATATTAAAAAAAATGTAATGTTTCTAATTTCAATGAAATCGAGAATTGAGTTTGGTCTATCATGAGTTTTGGAAATTTATAGGTACTTTCGGCTAGGTTTTCTGCAGAAAGGGGTAACCGTTTTGAACTAAATGGAAGAAAACTAAAATTATCAGATTTACGGTTTGGATAATGAACCATGACCACACCATAATCATCACAACCTCTAGGACCTTAGCCTTCCTGGCCGTAACTTGTTTTACAGTAGAACATACGGTTTGGAATTTGATTTTCGGCTGGGAAAAATCAAGTTGCGGCAGATTATTCTGGCTATTAACTGTGATTTCCAGAATTGCGTTTGTCTTACCTAGCCGTATTTCTGACTTGTGTTGCAACGAGTTATTCATCAAACTTTTCACTTCCATTTATCAATTCATAATGTTACCATTACATAATTAAGCCACATTACATCTCATTATACCTAAATGGGAACAAAAAACTTAGAATATCGCTTAAATAGTTAAGCTTTGTTGAAATGCTCAAGAAACTCTTTCGTGATCCAATAGCATTTCTCATGATCAAATTCTTTGCGACAAATAGCTTGATATCGGGAAAGAGCCAGCCCTCTGAAAAATGACATTTCGGGACTCTTCTCCTTCGCCAATTCCAATTGCACCCTTAAAACTTCCATTTCTAGGTAGATCTCCTCAAACCATTTCTTTATTTGGTTCATTGATCTTCCATTTTCATTACCATCTACGACCACAAAGACCATAAATGCATGATTCTATTAAGAATCATTACTTTTATCCACGTTAATGCCTTGATCTTCTTCATTCTTTCCAATCGTGAATGTCGCTCTAACAATTGCAACATCCTCCTTGGTAGTGTAGAGAGTAACCATGTTTCTTCTTTTTTGTTGAAGGAATTGGAGAGTTTGATGAAATTTGAGAGTTGGAAGAAATTTAAGAGTTTTTGCACAATTTCTTTGTTGGAGAAGTGTCTTTTTATAGGAAAACATGACCCAACAACTAGTTTTTTGAAAATATTAGCCATTCCTCGAATTACTCAATGCGATCTCGGATTTACGGTTGGGATTTATAGAAGACACCCAGCCGTAATATAAACACGGGTACCACAGATAAACCTACATCCGGGACGTTTATGAACCGGATGGGAAAGTTCATATTTACGGCTCTCTGTACAACAAAACACAGACATAGATTCTTATACGGACTGGTCTCCTCTTTAGATCTTGGCCGTATATCTGGGATTGCATTTGAATTGACTTGGAAAGTTCAGATTCACGGCTTAATAAGGGTTATAACCCAGCTGTTTGCGCTTACAGCCTAGTCTCCTTTATAAATCCCAGTCGTAAATCTGAGAGCATTAAGTAATTGCATTGAGTTTTCCGAGGAACCATTTTTTTTCTTCTTCAAAAAGCTAGCCGTTGGGCCAATTTTTCATATAAAAAGAGACTTCTCCAACAAAGAAATTGTGCAAAAACTCTTAAATTTCTTCAAACTCTTAAATTTCTTTAAACTCTCCAATTTCTCCAACAAAAAATAAGAAACATGGTTACTCGCTGCACTACCGAGGAGGAGGTTGCGATTGTTAGAGCGTGGTTAACGGTAGTAAAGTATCACGAAGATGTAAACATTTACATAGATGAAACCTCTGATTTTGTTTGGAACCGTGTGAGTTTTTTTTTTTTTTTTTTTTTTTTTTTGTGGCGTTAGACGGAAATCATAATGAAAGATCGATGAAACTCATTAAGAAAGATTTGAGAAGCTCTTTCCAAAATTTGAAGCTTTTAAAGAGGAAATGAAAGTGGTAAAGGAAAAAATCCCAATATGCACTACACCAAATAGGGGTTTTAGCAACTCAGATTCGCAACAGAAAAGTAGTTGTTGCAAATTTTCGGTTGTGAATTTCTGTTGCTAAATATTCGCAACAGCGGACTGCTGTTAGGAATTTCGCAACTGCTATCGCTCAGTTGCTATTTGCAACTGTTTTTCTTTCATGCATTCCAGTTACGCGTGTGGCAGCAAACACCTGCAAACACTTTTTTTTTTCGAGCATGCGAATTTCCCGTGTGTGCGACGCGTTTTATCCTTAGAAAAAATCTCTCTCAATCATTACAACCACTCTTCCTCTCTCTCACTCTCTTGGACTCGGACAGATTTGAAGAAAAAAATATCACGCCATTGAATGGAAAAGGTCATGATTCAAAACAATAATATTCTCTAAAATACTATTCTAAACAAATATAAACTCTAAATAAAATAAATAAATATTTAAAATATAATAAAATACTTAAATAAATATATTATCTCTAATAATAATAATTTGTGATTATCCAATGCCATGTGCCTCCATTGGACCCATGTGCTCGTCGCGCCCTTCACTTGCTAGCCAGGGTGGCTTCCATATTAATCTTGAGAGACTTGACCCACATAAAGAACCATATAGGCCAATGCTTGAGTGACGTATTGGGTCAACACCGTTGACATGTTCCATAAAATGTGGTCTTATCAGAATTTCATTGAACCAGGTAACACGAGTGGTGGTTGCTGATATTTAGTAGTGAGATTGTTTAAATTTTTTGTAAATGATTAATATTGTTGGGTTTGTATTACCACTCGAAATTGCAGTGAAGGAGATGTAAGGAAAGGGTTAAAAATCAACAACCAAGGGATTTTTTCACCAATAGCAAGACCCCCACAAGCTGTTCGATAAAAATTCCGAGCAAAAAGCAAAATGGTAAATGTTCTTATTCGTCTCTTTACTTATTTCAGTAGTGTAATGCTTAAATGGAAAACTAGTTTTCTGATGTGTGCAAAATATGTTGTTGAGTTTACATTAAGATCTATTTATTGAGTATGATGATACCATCCATAAATTTCTATTGCATACGTGATATGTGTTGGACTATCAATCATATCTAGTTTCGTATTAATGGCTAACAAATGAGATTCAAGAAATGACTACAGATGAGAGTTACTACCTGTTTTTAATAGTGTTTTACGTGTAGTCTATGTCACGTTTCAAATTTGGGAAACAACTGAAGTTAATGAATTTTCTTTAGTTAAACGAATTTACGTGTGCAAGTTGGCTTCAGCATTATGTTCTCTTAGGTGAGTGCCACCTTATATACGTACTAAGCTACCAGATAGTAGCTAATTATGTAGTTGCAGGAAATCCTACACTACACCCCTCACAATAATCCACACAACTAAGACATTTTAAGATGAATAACAATGATTTTATTGATTAATTCCTTGAATGTTTACAAGGTAAGATATAAAAGAGATAAAGAAATTACAATCAACACGCACTTTCTCTCTCCTAATGACTTGTCTAACACTCCGAAAAAGATCTCCCCCTCAACAGGCTTATTCAACTCTTTATATAGGGTAGTACACAAGGGATGACAGCTAAACTGTCCTTTATTTTCGGGAATGACTTGCGAAATATCGCAAGTATACAAGTATTCATTCTCGCAGCTCTCCTAAACTTCGCTAGGTCTTCACACCTTTCTCATGTTTTGGCTGTCGTCATTCACTGCGTCATTTATATTACTCTTCTGCGACGCCCTCGCAATGTTGTTGTTTATTGATCTCGCGAAGTATTGATGTCGCGATATTATGATCCTACAAATTAATTATCTATGCACATTGGAGGTATATTAACCAGTGTGGAGGTGTTAGTGATTTTATTAGTTAGAAAGCAATCTATTTGTCTACAAAATGTTGCTATTTAGCCTGAGTTTAAAATTGTACACTTAAACTAATATGTGAGCTTGGTTGTGCCTAATTGCTTGACACAAAACCAAATCCTACTTATGCTCCTAGTCATTCCTATCTATGAGCAAGTCTTTTATCTATACAATTATTTATGTAGTTACTTTTCTTTAGTACTTCATTGTGGTCATTTTGCTGCTTGCTTACTCTTAGTTCAATTACACATAAACCAGTGGAAAATATTATCATTTGGTTATTATTTATCATTTTATTGTACTTTAAATGCTATCAAGTTCAGGTTTGGGTATATGCATGTTTACCGGTTTCCTTGGAACTTGCTGTATTTCCTTTTTGCTAGCCTACTTAGACGTAAATTATAGGACTTGCTCAAAGTAATTTTGTTGGATCTATGGAATGAGGAAGTGCAAATTTTACTTCTATAATAATAATGGCTTCTTACTTTCTTGTTAATTTATTTATGTACTCCATTAATATGTGCACTTGATATGTTATACCCAATTATGTGCTGATGCTGATTAACAATGCTCATCTGTTGTGTACCTTAGTGCTATGTTGTATTAGGCACTAGGCGAGGCGAGGCGGCAGACCTCTCGCCTAGCACCCAGGCGCTTAGGCGCGCATAAGGCGCCCTAGGCGACCACTGATCTGATTTATGCTCTAATACAAATACAGTCGTGATTGTGGCTATGGAATCTCTATTTATAGTACAGGAGCAAGGAGCAATACGAACGCAGTCATGATTGTAGCTATAGAATCAATTATAATAATGGTGATTGATCCTTGACTAATTCTAACCTAAATCAAGCTAGCTAATTCAGGAAACAGATATATACAATATCAACAGTCGTGATTGTAGCTATAGAATCAATTATATTAATGATGAATGATCCTTGGCTATTTCTAACCTTAATCAAGCTAGATAATTCAGGAAATAAATATATATAATATCAATTACGTTAGATAATTCACGAAACAAATACATACAATATCAATTACGTAATATATGTCAGAGACATTCTCGGCGTTGAATATGCATTAGCTAGATGGATATTGCTTGTCAATGCTATGTCTTGAAAACTAATTCATTAGCGGGTGTGTTGCACAGCATTTGTTCCGGGGGTTCTATTACCTCTAATACATATCAGTCAAACCTTAATCTTCTTCTGTCTTCTCTAACAAATTCATGTAACGATACAATCATCCGTCATGAATATTACAGGTAGTCGAAATCCTAATACCACCTACGGAATGTATCAGTCTAGAGGTGATATTACACTTGATCAATGTCGATATAGTGTTGATTATGCCGCTAAAGAAGTCCTACTTCGTTGCCCAAACCTTCAACAAGCAATCATCACATACAAAGAACTCGTTTTGAAAGGCTCTGATGAGTTATTCTTCTCGAACATGCAAGATAAACCATTATTTACTCTCCCTAATGCAAAATCGGTTACAAATCCGGATAAGTTTAATCCACAGTTCGATACACAAGTGAATAATCTTGTATCAGAAGTTGCATCAAATGGTATTTCCTCTTTTACTTTGTCTTCAACTAATAAAAAGTTATATGCTACCTACCACCTACACATGGCGCCTTTGTCGCTTAGGCTAGCACCTAATACTTCCTCGAGGCGCCAAAGGCGCTCGCCTAACACGCCTAAGGCGCTAGCTTGGAAAGTAGATGAAAATTTAGTTCCTCAGGCGCTCGAGCTACGCTTAGTGCGCCTTTGGCGCCTAGGCGAGCGCCTTTTACAACATAGCCTTTAATGTATCTTAATCTTTGGCCTACTAAGAGTAGTGCTCTAATTGTAATTCATTATGTGAACTGCAAGTGGAATACGTTTACTTGATATTTGTTAAGAGATAATTGCTACTATTGAGGGTAGTTCATATTATCTAAATAAAAATGACGAACTATGGCGGTGCTTGATGCCTTTCGAGTTATGGAGGAGGGTACGTAGGCAGCCGCTTTGGGGTTCAACACAACTATGCGAGTTTTTTGACTTGAAATGCTTACTGGTTTTTCTTTCAGGTAGGGTGGAGAGTGTGATTGAAAAAGATTGAGGATGCTTGCAAGTTTGGATGGAATGGTGTTGATGTTATGGATAATGTAGCTTTTTCTAGAGCCTATGATCATCAGTTGAGACTTCTTATTGAAGCAGCTTCTTAAATGCGGCAGAAACAAGGTATGTTACTCTCTTGATCAAGAAGATAAGTTTGCAAATCTGATCATTGTCTTATTATCTTACTTTTTGTTTGATCTTCATCCTTATATATCTACCTTACATTAATTGTTTGTCATAACTTTGCAAATCTTATCAATGTCTTACTATCTTGCTGTCAACATCATATGAATAGCAAATTTCAATTGTGCAGCTTGAACTTTAACTACATCTAAACGTGGTGAGAGCTACATTAGTTGGCTATTGAACTAAAATCGATCAACCTTGTGGTAGTTGAAAATGGTTGATTCACTATGTAACATGAAGAATCCAAGGAGAGCTGCAATTTAATTACATTTATAAGTCTCATAGTACTAAGTTAAGTTTTCTTCTTCTTTTCGACTTGGACTTAATTTTTATTGCATTGTCATTTTACTTGTGGTAGTTGAAAATGGTTGATTGCAGAGGAACAACTTCCATTTTTTGAGGTGTGATAACATAGGACCTAAATGGTTGTTTACAGGTACAAAAAAATAAATACCGGCTATATTTCCGGGTAAAAAAAATAATTCCGATAATAAATCCGGTTATGAGGATATCCATGGAAAGAAGTTTGTTTACCTATCTTTGATTTAGCACCTTCATATACCATTGTAGATCAACTAAAAGACCCAATATATCACAATCCAACAAGATATATTCATATATATCAAAAGCTTGTAATAAATATATGAATCATTTAGGCACGTATTACTCTAATTTGAGATGAACTATAATAAAACTTGGTTGATTTAAAGATAAATACGAATCCAAGTTTATGAATTTGACAATATGAATTAGTTCATAAGAATACCTTCAGTTGTTTACATATAAGTTGTATCAGAAGTACCAATGGTTTAAGAGCATTAAAATCAATATCCTGAAGAGTGGAGACAATATTATATGGAAGTTAAGGTTAGTGGTAAAATTCAGTGTGTTAATGAGAGATATAACACAGAACCTGGCACCTTATATGGAAATATGACCTGCAATTGCTTCCCATAATGTCTGGGCCGGCATCGCCATCATCGACTGAGCACATCTGTATAAATATAAAAGAGAAACAAGCCTGTTATAACCACCAGAATAGATGCGCGCTCCCAATCCCACCACCAGCAGCTATGAATTATTATTACTAAGCTTTGAAGACAAAAAAACTAACTGAAAACAATAATTTTCATGCTCGTATAAAACACAATGCGGAGAATAAACACAAACCTTGGTCCTTGATATAAAGAGTAGAATCGAGCAAGCTCAGTGTAGTTTGAAGCAGTTAATCAACTACAAAAATCAATTCAGAATGGATGATCAAGAGTAGTTGGATGTTGCTTCAGATAGATTCAAATGCTGCAATACTCATTGGCATGATTTATGCAAGTTTTCATACTGGTAAACTAAAACTGGAGGATAAATATATACCAATTAGAACTGAAGACCCATCATGATCATCTCCTGGAAGATGGTTCAGCTAAGGCATGTAAGCAAGGTATACATGACATCGCATGCTAATACACAGTATACACATATGCAACTTTGTTATATTACTGGGGAAAGAGTTATTATTGTTGAAAGCACACAACATCTGGAGATCAAATAGCAGCCACTGAGCATACTGTTTAAAATGCACTTGCACTTGCAATTGTATAAATATATCTATCTAGGAACTTCCACTTTGATAATATATGAGTTTGATTGGGAGTATGAGATTCAAAATTATACCTCTGCACAGGATCTTGTACTTCAGTAATAAGCTTCCCACTTTATGGACATGACTATCAAAATGCTGTTCAGGCGCTGAGCATTATGATGTCATCATCCTGCTTGTGACCAGGCCTTGGCTTCCAAGGTGAACATTCTGTCGAGGAGCGATTGAGAGTGTCAAGTATATAAAAGTGAAAGAAAAAACGGAAATAAAAAAAAGCTGAATAATTCAAAATAATATCTTTGTTGCGTGCATATAGAAAGGTCATAAGTGCGGCACTTGTGGTTCTCTCTGTTAGTAACTAAACTTTGATTATTCATTGGCATTATTTATGCAAGTTTGACCTGATTTACTAAACATTAACTTAGATCAATTCAATTTGAATCTATCTGAAGCAAATCAGATAGGAATTGGTGAGGATTCAAATGCATACCTTTCAAAAACAAATCAGATAGGAACACCGGCAGGTTAGCATGGAATTGAACTGCAACTCTTCAATACTCCACAAGTAATTGATCTGCAATCACCACATCAGACTTGAAATATCATCCCGATATATAGAAAAAAAGTGAAAAGTAGAGAACCCTTACCAGTAAGAATGATAGCAAATCAATGTCAAGAACTGGTACCAAAATGGTGCAACAAAACCCATTGCCTAAAAAAGAAAAGAAAAGAGCAACTCCATATTATATGACAGGAGTATACCAACCTTCTCCCTCTTCCTTTATACGGGCTTGGGACCGGCAACGCATTCGCATTGGCGGAGTTAAAAAGGTTTAACATTAAAATGAACAACAAGAAACAAAATATATATATATATATATGATAAATTCCATCAAACATAGAAACCACAAAAAACTATAAAGACAGAGTAGACAGATGCATAGTCTGTCTAATCTTCCTACAGCCAAAAAAACACCTAAAAAGAAGTCTGTAGAATTCGCCGTTATATTAAGCAATCTCCCTAGTCGGTATACCCAAAAACAAAAAGCCTATAAGATTCGCTATTATCTATCTTCCTTTGTGTCAAAATACCCAAAAAAGGAAGTCTCAGTAGGAGATCTTTGTGTTTGTCAAAATACCCTTTGTCAAAATACCCAATCCTAAAAAGTTTCACTATTTGCAGGCTGCATCCTATCCTCGCTCCATTTTACAAAAGCAGGCAGTGATAGCTGTTTTAAGAAGAAATAACTATCTCCTTGAGGGGGATCCCAAAGAGCTGCTGCTTGGTCATACACTACCTCGACATAAACCCTTTTCTCAGCCGGCTTCAGCTTTTAACAATGTAAGACATCACCCGGGTGAATACTTCCTAATGCAACAACTTCACCTTTATTGTTTAGTAGCTCAACTTGCCCAGATGTAACCCCAGCAGAAGCAATTTCCTCGTTATCCAGGACATGATGACTTCCACCGAAACGATGAGTATTTGACCCTTTTTCTGGGCTAGGAGTGACTCTTCTAGGAGGATTGGAGGAACTAGCTGGTGTAGACACATTAGGCTTCAGTAAGTGTAAGAGTGCCTGTCAACAAGATCATATTAGAACTATCACAGAGTTGAAGGTGTATTAAACTTATTTAAAACTGCACGGCAAGTAAGAATTCAACACTTACGTCAACTTTACTGCTCAGCGACCCGAGTTGGCCACCCAAAATACTAACATCAGTTTCAATTTTGTTGAGTTTCTGCTCCTTTTGGGAGTCTTTATTTTGAAGAGAAGAAAACGCGACTGCTGCCATCTGAGCCTGCTTCTTGGACGTACGGGATGAGTGGCCACGAATACAATCTTTTCTATTTGCTCCAAACACATCTTCTAGTGGCTCTGAAATCAAACAACTCTTGCCATCACTAGCTCCTGCTTGTTTATACTTCTCCTTGGCTTCCATTACTTTCTTATGTAATTTCATAATGGAAACTTGGTGGTTAGATAAGAGTATGCAGCAGTGAAATAAGTATCGTTATTTAATTTCTGAAGTATACTTACATGTGCCTCTTCCGCACTAGGATGCACAGTCCCATCCTTACGTTGGTGTCCTAACAACCACTTGTTTGTGGTGTCTTCAGGTACTTGTAGAATGCCCGACTCGTCCTGGAAAAGTGGTTTATTATATTAAAATTGAACCTCTATCATTATTACAACCATTAGTTATTTAATTAACATAGAGTAGAGTTACCAGTTTATATTTCTTGTTATTGTAAGAGCATCTCCCAAGTGTATGGCGGATCGTGGATTGTGCTCTTGATTGTGCATTGAGAATATTATTTGCTATTATCTCAGGTTGCTTTTCATAGTCAACAAAATCATGCCAAATATTTCGATTCATCCCAGCTGGAACTTTATCTCTTGCAGCTTCCCAGAGTTCTGGAGTGAGTTGAAGGTGTTGGGGAACTTCAGACTCTTCCTCCGGTATAACAGACCCATCCTCAGATAATGCAGGCCCCTTCTTGGATCTTTTCCTTTTTCCTCTGACCAGATCCCTTAAGTCAGACTTGAAACTCCGGTATAATGGTGGAAATCCCGTTTCTATAACAGGGCGGCAAAGCTTTGGGTCGAAAGGAAATTCAAACTCATCCTGAGATATAGGTTTACGTGGATAAACATTAAGGATAATAACATCATTAGTACAAATGCAAATGTGAACAATTCGAAGAATAGTAGAAATTACCATCAAAGCTGTCCAAACATCATCTTTGAAATTAACTGGCACCTGCCTCCACTCAGGATGGTTAACTGGGACATGAATTCCGATTAGCTCTCCAGCCCTAGTTTTGAATTTCTGAGCATACTGTCCCACATGCTCGAAAGAAATGTCAAGGTCGAGGAGAATCTTTGGCTTCCTTGAAGAAGAGCTGGACATATTTTGCTGTGATGTCGTACCATTAGATGTGCTTTGCGATTGTGCCATTAACCTACAAAATAGAAGTATTAGTAATTCATACACATGGTCAATTAATAATGATAGTAGACATCGAAACAACACAATAATAGCAGAAAGCAATTATCTGAAACCACTGAAAGCCAAAATCACAAGCTAATTATCATAACAGAACAAGGTTCAAATACAATTGCGATTGTGATCGCGCCTGTTAAAGAAAGAAAAGCAACATTTGAGACCCAATAAACAAAATCAGATAACTACACGCAACATTTAACTACGACGTGATACTAGCAAGGATTTCAAATGGGGTTCATCTTTGAATATCGACTGGAATTCTCCCAATTCAGGCTTCAATAAGTCATCTGCTTGTCTAGTAATCTTCCTTGGAGAGTGAATTACAACAGACCATTCAGGGTCCTTCAAATCTGTCGAGTAAAACATTTGTGAAGCCTCAAAATCAAGTATCGCAGGTTCATCAAAGTCACTATTTGAACTTCTGAAATTGTTCAAGTTCACCAGTACCAAGTTGGAATCGGGACACATTTTACACCCGCGACTCTTCTTCTCAACTTTCACCCCGGTCGCAATAAAAACAAAGACCTCTCAGTAAACTCTGTGTAGTCAAGCTCCAATATTTGTTTAACCACACCATACCATTTAGTCACACCATCAACGAGGTTTTTATCTTTACTACTTGCCCTGTATGTTGTAGTTGCTTCCATGCAAACGCCACTATCTTGTGTGACGCGATCATGTTCTAGCTCGTAGGATCTGGATGCGAATATATGACCATTGACCCTGTACTTGTTATATTCCTTTGCTCCAACAGGCCCTTTTACGTAACGCCACAATTTGGAGTTCATTTTGTGCTCTTTCACCAACTGAAGCATTACAGAACTTGTCAGCCACAAAGAAAACAAAGGAAACTGACTAGCACAACATGAAAATCACCTAAATCTCAGCATAATTACCTTATTATACAACCATTTTATGAAATCTGTTTGTCATTGTACTTCGCTTCTCGTGCTCTCTATCCCATTTGTATCAACCATTATCTCATCACAATATTCACTGGCAAACCAGTCTTACATGTAAGAATATAGTTATCACAAACTACAAAGAAAAGTATTCATAAAGAATCAATATAAAAGGTACTCACGCGTAGTAATCTGCAAGACCTTCTACTTCACGACGAAATATCACCCATCTAACTATCTGTATAATTTGTACATCAGATAGAATCACTTTCTTATCTCCATATCCCTGAGGGCCTTCATCACTGTACTCAGAATCGGCATCCAAGAACGCTTCACGTGTAGCTTTGTGATTGCCATCCTTTGAGTTGTTTCCCACGTGTTCCATTGCATGCACCACACCTTCAGATACAAGATGATTTTCTTTAATCGAACCTTCCACGTAACGCTTGTTGCTTGGAATGTTCTTGTAAAGCTTCATCGCCTGCGTAACAACACAAACTACATGTGAACAAAATAGTTTAACACCATCATTTTTAGCTCTAAAATTATGACCTGGTCTCGTTTCAGTGTACACCAGCTGCATATATTTATTAACTGTAAAAATAGAGAATCTTTAAAGTGACACAGAACTCAAGTCAGTAGGGTAATACCCATCATAAATACTAGTGATTAAAACTTGGAGCTTAGCTCCACCTAAGTTATACATGAAACTATTTAGCTGCTGCATAGTCTGTAGATTATAGTGTCGATTACCAATAATGAAGTTAAAACTTGGTTCAGTTCATGCTCCAGTGTCAAAATACTTTAAAGTAATTACCTTTCAAATGGATACATCCATCGGAATCTAACTGGTCCACAAGTTAGAGCTTCATCAGCAAGATGCACCACTAGATGGATGCGATAACGAAAAAGAAGGCGGAAAATACTTTTCCGTAACACACAATGCCTCGGCAACCATGTATTTGGCCTGTTGAAGTTCACTTTTGATCAGAACTTTTGAGCAGAGTATTCTAAAGAACAAACTGATCTGTTGAAGAGCCCTCCGAAGGTCTGGGTAGCGCGGGAAAGCATATTGTAGTAGAACTGGCAGCAAATATTCCATAATCATATGAAAGTCATGTGACTTCAAACAATGCAGGCTGGGAGGTTGGAGAGTGACATTGTTTCCAAGATTTGAGGAAAATCCAGTCGGAAACTTCATGTCTTTTAATATCTTCAAAAAGTCATTTCTCTCCTTCTTGCTCAAAATATAAGGAGCGTCGGGTACGATGTCTTTACCAGTTTCTGGATCTTCAGTAATCCATTGACCCCTCTGAATATTCAGAGCCTCCATATCTTTCCTAGCACAGACACTATCTTTCGATTTCTTCTTTAAGTCAAGAAACGCATCTACAAGATGTTCAGTAACATTCTTCTCAACGTGCATTACATCAATACAATGACGATATTCATTATAAACCCATGTTGGAATATCCAGCAGCCTCGACCTTTTGTAAAACGCTTTAGTTGGTGAATCAATATAATCGCAATCAACTTCATAAAAATCTATCTTTCTCTTCTTACCGTCCTTGGAAAGCTTACCAGGAACATAATGAACATGGTGGTCTTCGCCATTACTTCTTGTCCAGGTTAATCGGGCGGTGCCAATACCTTCTCTTTTGTTTGGAGTCCCATATACTTGCCTGACCTGAAAAGAGGACACTAAAATTCTCAATACCAACGCAATTCCTTTTCAATTGAACAGTCAAAATTTCAAAAATTAAGAACTGAACTGATCAACCAAGCTTGACAAAAAATGAAGAACTAAACTTAACTGAAAATTAAGAACTGAATAAAATCATATAAAAACAATCAACATGTTGTTTTAACTCATTTTCTTGTCAAGAATATCTAGTCCTAGCTGTCAACACCATCATTGATTCACTTACTGACTCACTTTAGAGGAACATTCGTCTAATTCTAAATTACAGGAAAAGAGCAAATGACTAAGCATGGTTTTTATACTAAGGAATGGGAATAGTAGACGAAATGGGAATAGCAGACGAAGAACATTCTGAGGGCTCTAATGGAGGTGTGGATGTTGATAAAAGTAATGGTGGCAATAACAACTCTAAACCAACTCCCTTGGAAATTATTGAACATGTTAAAATCAACAATGAACCAGAAACTCCAAAGTCAAATATAAAAACCATGCTTAGTTATTTTGCAGGTAATTGCAGTATCAAATTCATGCGACATTTCATCATGTTAGATAATCAAAAGGAACTAAGGAAATTTTCATTATGTACCAGACCTGAAAGGATGATTCGTCATCAGAAATCTTTGGAAATTTCTATACACAATCTTGCGGGAGTGAGGTAACCAATTACTTTCCGTCTCATCTACACAACCAGGACACGCTTTGTAACCATGAACTACACATCCTGAAAGATTTCCATATGCAGGTAAATCATGAATACCCCACATAAGAATTGCTCTCAACTTGAATGCCCCATTTAAACGCATATCATATGCATCAACACCCTCCCAAAGATGTTGCAGGTCCTCTATTAATACTTGAAGAAAAACACAGATGTCTTGTCCCGGTGCTTTAGGCCCTGGTATCAACAACGACATGATCTGAAACTCTGCCTTCATACATAGTGATGGTGGCAAATTATACATTACCAAGATAACTGGCCAGCAACTATAACCGGTAGACTGGATGCCGCGAGGATTAAATCCATCAGTTTAGATGCCAAGCCATACATTACGCGCTTCACTTGCAAACTCAGGCCACCTTTCCTTCGTGTTCTGCCACTGCACAGAGTCTATTGGATGACGCATATAATCGTAAGACGCTTCTGCTCTATCATGCCACGTCATGTCTTCAGAGATCCATGGTACAGTATAAAACTTCTTAAGTCTTTGATCGAGCGGAAAATGTCGCATCACTTTCTCTGGCTCTTTTGTTGGCCTTGATATTCCATCTTTACCCACTTTAACTTTGTACCTAGATGCTCCACAAGTCGGACATTCTATTGCATTCTCAAGGTCTTTCCGGAACAGCACACAATGGTTAACACAAACATGTATATTTTTAGCCTCCATTCCCAGATCTCTCAACATCTTCTTCATTATCGGGTATTTTTCAGGAAAAGTATTGCCCTCTGGAAACTATTTTTTAAGTAATCCCAAGAGGTAAGTTACACTATTCCCTGACCAACCAAAAGTCTTCTTTGCATGATGCAACTCTACTATGACAGAAAGTGTTGTATGACCATTCTCACATGACGGATATATCTTCTCCTCTGCTAACTTCTTATACTTGTCGTGCTTCTTACCTAAGCTAGGATCTTGAATAAAGGGATGTTCAGAATCACCTACATTGACATGCTCGTTTAACCCTTCAAATACCCCAAATGCATTGTCAACAAAATCACCCAACCTGCACCCATTATCCCTACTGTCCTCTGCTACATGTTCCTCTACAGGCTCCACTGAAGTTTCTTCTTGAACCAATTGTTCTACATTTGCGGCAACTACCTTTGATGGTGGTATTGTCTTCTCTCCATGTAGTGACCAATGTACATATGTATCTAGCATGCCATACACTTTTAAATCATGCCTCACTAGTTCAAACTTCTTAGATTTTGCATTACGACAAACATGACAAGGACAGGGACAAGTTTCTGAGTTTCTAGTTCTGTTCTTATATGCAAAGGCAATAAAAGTATCTACTCCTGTTCTATACAAAGGACTAAACCTATCTTCAAACATCCAGCTTTTCTCAGTCTGTTGAGACATTCTACAATAATAAAGTCAGGCCAGATTATAAAATTGATGCACTATTTCTAGCGTATAATTCACAACAAAACAAAAACAATCATTCTTATACCAGCAAACTGATTCCTAGGCAAACTGAATGCATAACAAGAGACTAAATTATATGCAAACTACGAGCAAATTAAACTACACAGAATACGAGAGGCAGAAAGTACAGAATACTAGAAGTACAAACAAGCAACAAACACTCTCTGCGATGAACAGGTTTCGTGCACGATACGTCGATACCTAAGTAATGAGCTACAAAAATGCATAAAAGACTTAACATTTCTTAAGAATTTGCTTATATGAGAGCCACAGATCCACAAAAATCCTAACTTTTCCTAAAAACATTTTTGGCAAAAAAGATTAACTTTTCTTAAGAAATAAGACCACTTGGGCAAAACAACAATGTACAAAAATGTGATCAATATACTACGCCTCAGACGAACAGAACTAACATAAATTGTTAGCAACATTACAGGTTATGTGTAAACAAGAACGTAAAAAGAAGTACAAGGTAATGAGTGAAACAATACCCTGTAACCATCTCGAACAACAAGTGGCCTTTTGGGAGTGCAAGTTCTTGTTTTCTTTAGATGAACTGTATGGAAAGACTTATCTACAATGAAAATTTTTCAAAGGATTAGACAAGTGGCTAACATAAAATTTCCAGTTAGTAACTTTCAAGAACAATCCAATATATGAATGCTTATCAGTTCATTATAAGATCAAGTGTCAAACAAACATAAATTAGGTGTAACCCGTTCTATCTTCAACATTTCTAATGAGCATAAAGAACTAAAATTAAGATGTACAATTAGAAATCCAGTCCTCAAGCAAATCTTTGGTTTGTCATCCACAATATCTCGCATATAATCCACAAAACTAGAGAATGAAATCTCTAAAGATTGATAACTAAAAAAGCATCAAGAGACTAACAAGAGACTGAATACAAGCATCAAGAGATTTGAATACAAGCATCAAGAGATTGATAACTAAAAAAGCTATTTAACCCTAAAAATAGCACAAAAATAAGCATAAACATTTGATGACACCATAATAATAAAACTGAATGTGTTTACTAAGCAGCAAAAAAAAAATAAAAAAAAAAAACAAAAACAAAAAAACAGCTGAAGGGTATAACCGCTAACTTCAAAACACCAAAACAACAAAATCTGTACATGCAATAAGACTCGCACTTCACAGAGTTAGGTCAACAAAATCAAAATAAAACAACAGTACTAGTCAATAATGGTTATACCTGATGATAATCAACTATTTGATGAACTGATTTCAGATTTCAGGAACAAATTTGATTTTGGATTCTAGGTTTAGGAATTTTTTTAGGGTTCTAGAGAACAGATCGAGATTTTTAGGTTTTTCTTACTGAAATTCAGGTATCGATTTGGGGTTTCATTGTGAGGGAAGGATTTTGATTCTGCATGAAGGATTTTAGCCTCGAGGGTTTCGAACTTTCTGCAGGGAAGGGTTTTGGTTCCGAGGTTTTGAGAGCGTCTTCAGGGAAGAACTAAGAGAGAGAGAGAGAGTAAAAACGAGAGTGAAATATTTCTCTGAAATAAGAGAGAGACTAATAATAATATGTCTGAAAATTTTGGCTTTTAAAAAATTTGAGGGAAAAATTAATATTTGGTGGAAAATATGAGAGGGAGGATAATTTTGGTGAAAATTTAGAGGGAAAAATTAGGGGGAATTTTTTGTTGATTTAATTTTAGGAGGGAGAATGATTTTAGTGAAATATTTAGAAATTTTAAGATTTTTCTAAAATAATAATAATAAACAAAAAAAAATTGATATTATAAAATTTACCAACATTTTTTTGCGTTAGAACACGTTGCTGCATTAATTTTATTTTACAAATTAGTATTATTTTTTCGTTACCAACGTATTTTATGGTGTGCAACGTATATTAGCGTTGCTCAGTGTTGCAACGGCAATATCCGTTGCACACCTCCGAAACTGATATGTTGCAAATTACAGGATATGGTGTAGTGCGAGTGAAACTTAACGGCTAGAAAAAATGCTAAACCTAACCGTTACACTAACTTAAGGCTAAGAAGCTAGTATCACGGCTAAGACATGATGTGGTTTTTACAGTGGTAAGAAATAATGGTTCGTTAAGACTTATTGAGGTTCGATTTAAGATTTAATAACATAAAATATTAAGAGTAAAAAAAAATATACAAAATATGGTAACAGGATGAAGAGAGACTGGGACTCAGTATTTCACCGTTTTTCATATTCTTGTGTTTCAGTCATTAATTCTAGACACTATATCTCCAACAAAATAAATTGCGACTCTAATTCTTTTCCAATGATAGATTTCATAAAACATTAGTTGTAGGTTGTAAGTATGGCGCATCAAAATTACTTAGAACTAAGCATGCGTCATCAAACGAAGTCACAAGTAATTAATAGAAATCATAAATCAGTGAAAATTAGTGCAAAAAGTAATCAAAGAATTAATTAAATTACCACAAGGATGAAATACATCTTCCTATGTCGTCCCAGTGATGGGGTTTAGCTCCTCATGTTGTAGACACTCTCAAAATATATATTGTTTTGCTCAAAAAGTGTGTACAAAGGTGAAAAGGAGAGAAAATTATAAAGCAGCGAGTTTGCAACGTTTTATAGGCACTACAGACACGCTGTTACAAATCAAGTGTTGCGAACTGAAGATATCCATCTCAAATAGATTGTTACAAAACTTTTGAAATTTACGATAGTTTCGTACAATCTAATGTTCTTCGTGTTCATGTTTATGCAGCAGCATTGCTCTGCAAGTCTATTTTCTCGTTTTATTTCCTCCCATGACTCTCCATAAGTCTTGTATGAGGCCCGTAACACCGTTATATACTCCCAGGACCACCAAAATACGCAGAATATCCTCCATCGATTACTTTTATTTTTCACGACCAGTTAAGGAAATACTTGCGATTTTTAACTTCTCCACGCGCTTTGAAGCTGGTAAATTGCCTTATTTATCTCCTTCACGCTCCAAATGGTTGCTAAAGTCTTCCAGACACGCGCAAATCACTCTGAAAATCATGCAATCCCGTGAATATCTCTTCCGGTGAAAGTGTTGCCCTGTTTTTTTCTCGCGAATTATCCAACCAAACTGGATCGAATCTAACAAATATATCATCCCTGTCTAGCCCAGAGTAACATACTCAATCAATTTCATCTCTTTATTCTTCTTAAAACAAGCCCAAATCACGAACCCTAATCTCGCCAATTTCTGAATTTTAAATGAAGAAGATGAAGGGTGCCACTTATCCTCGACTGAGGTACCTTTAGCACTTGCCATGGGGGTGCAAATAGTATTTATTTAGGGTGCCTTTAAAAACTCCTTCGGGTGCCAATAACACATTTTTGGGTTTCCTTTAACACTTTTCTTGGGTGCCTTTAGTAATTTTCTCTGGAGGTTCAAATACTACTTTTCGAGCAACTTTTTCCACATGAGTTTATTTCTTCAAAAACACCTATACATATAAATAAAACACCATAATAAATATAAAAATGAGCACTAACAATATATAGCAATGAGATCAAATTAGACACGAAAATGTGTCTATTACCCCTAAACTTATATTTGCTAGTCCTCGAACAAATCTAATCTGGAAAATAAAATCCTAACTCACTGTCGCAGGCATCGCGATTGCACTTAATATGTGCAAGAAGCCTTTGAACCCCCAGGTGGCCCTAGTGGCCGATTTTTAGTCTCGGGAGGGTTTACAAGAGGTGTACCCACAAAACCTTTTACTCCAAACCGTAGCTACCTGTGCAAAATCTGGAAACAGTACTAAACAATCTCCTTAGTTGGCATACGTACTCTCATTGACTTTAGGAGGAACTACCCTGATACGAATCCAATATTCATATATAAGTGACAGAGCTCTAATCAGATAGTCGCACTATGGGCATCAATATCCGGAATAAAAAAAATCATATGAATAGATTAAGAAGATGGATATAGATATAGATGGTTTGCTATGTTGACTAAGTTGAACGATGTTTCCGATATTTGACTGAAGGTCGCCGCCATGATAAATCCTATGAATTCTATTGGATTGAGATACTAGTCTCTAAACTCTACTATCAACACAGCTGGCATATACAAGGGGACAAGTGTGATAGGTGTAGAATACACCGTAATTACTATCTAGTAGTTTATGCTTTCTTTGCTATTTTTCGTGTAAATTATGTATTTTACGCTTGTTTTGAGTTTTATAGCTACTTTGGAGTCGCACGGAGGAAAAGAAGAAGAAATCACCCAATTTGAGCCAAAAGGGCAAAAAGGTCATTTTACAGGCGATTGATATATGGAGCCCAGTTGAGGTTAAGGGGCATCTTTTGGAGGATTATTAAAGACAACCAGCTGTGACTAAGGGGCAACCACCTGTGTTATGGGGCACTTAATCTGGGGTGACCCTTATCTTATGTAGTAGGGTATCTTTAACAGTTCCCCATCTCTCACAACCCTACCCTAAATCGAGTTATCTCATTCAGTAGAGAGAAAAGAGGCGCAGCCATGGAGGGAACCTGAAATCCAAGATTAGTAGCAGTGTTGCCGTTGAAATAAGAATGAATTGAAGATAGTTTGATTGTTCTAGTGATGAAAGATACCGATGTATAGAATAGGGTTTATTTGTTGCAATCGATTGTGGATCGGAAAGAAGAGAATCTGTTCTTTGTTGAAGTAAAAGGAAGAAGTGAATTCACAGAGAGAAAAGAGCTCTTTTGAATTGTATTGAGATGTGATAAAAGAGGTTTCACGGATTCTTGTAGAGGAGAAGAAGATTAAGAAGAAACTCGTCTCTGTCAATTGAATCGAGAAGAAAATTAGGTTTATTAAGAAGTTTTGAGAAATTAGGGTTTGAGGTGCAGGCAATTGATGGATGCTTTGTTGTCTCAGATGAAGCAGAGAGATGGTGTTGAAGCTCAAAGAAATTGAGGTCCGGGTTTCGGTGGTGGATTGTGAACGAAATGCAATGAAGAATGAAACTACAAGATGTAAAGGGTTCGTGTGAAGTGATGGATGTATGGCTTGAGCTATGGGAGCTGACTTGGTGGTGCTTTGGTGAGGTTGAGATGAATGAAAGTGGTGCCACAGATGGATGATTGCAGGTTGGAAGGATTATGGCAGATGGAATGGAACTCGGGAGCCCGGATGGAACTTGTGAGCCGAGTTGATGGATCAGACCGGGTCGGGTTGTGAGGCAGAATTGGCAGATAATGGTCTTGTTGCAGAAGCTGGTGATTGGCAGCTGTGATGTTGGCCTGAGATACTACAGGCTGAGTTGGAGCTATTGGTGCAGATAAACAGCAATGTGAGGATGCAGTGGTGGCTTTGGTGGAGTTTGTATGCTTTGGTTGAGTTGGATATGATGAGCTAAGGAAGATGAGTTACAAAACTGAGATGGAGGAATTAGTCTGTGATGGAGCTGGATGTATGAATTGCTGCAATGGGTTTAAATGGCATGCTCAAATGAGATGCAATAATTGTGTTAGTGTATTGAGCTTGAACTACATGAGAGAATGGGCTCGATTTGATCATGGGATTGATGCGGCTCGGATGGTAATGTGATGCCATGGAATCAAGATGTCGATTATTGGTGGTCATGGGTTGGAGTTAGTGATGATTTGAAGCTCTGTTGAGTGAATGAATGTGTGCTTGAATTGAATTAGATGCTACATTTGATGTGCCTGAGACTGGAGATGAAATTTGATTGTCCTGTTGCTGCTATGGGGCTGTGAACTGAGCTGATAGTTGTGCTGGTGGAGAATGGCTGTGGTGGTGCTGGTATAGCAGAATGGAGATTGTGCTGAGAATGGTTGAAAGCTACAGGGATGCGCAACTGAAGGCAAGTGTAGGTGGAGTTCAAATTGGCAATTAGAATGCTGTGTATGGGAGTACAGGAAATGGAGATGGCAGGAGGGTTGTGTCATTATGCGGCGGGGCCATCTAGGCCGTGATGAGAAGGTGCAACAGCATGACCATCTTGGCTGTGAACTCGCAAGGCAATTGCAAAGCCGCAATGACTACTGCTCGGGATCGACTCGGGTCAACCGACTTAGTTGACTCCGAGTTGACTCGATGACTCACCGACTAAGACCGAGTCGGACAGTGTGACTCATTGGTCGACTCTTTTCTCCTTGACCCGTTGACTAACGTTGACTGACGGTTGACCAGTTTGACCGTTAGTCCTAACGGAGGACTCGGACGGAATATTCCGCCGAATATTCTCTCGACGGAGAAATTTCAGTGGCCGTGGTGGCGTTTCCGCCAAATTCCGCCACAATCCCGCTTTTCCGGCTTTGAGCCAAAAATTCCAGAATTTTCTATGGACTTCTCTCATGGGTGTGAAGACTTGGGCTAGGAATTGGATGGAGAATTGGACTCAAATTTGGAAAGAGAAGGTGGAAAAGAAGAGAAAGACTTGAAGGGTGTGAAGACTTGGGCTAGGAATTGGATGGAGAATTGGACTCAAATTTGGAAAGAGAAGGTGGAAAAGAAGAGAAAGACTTGAATTTGGAAATTGAATTGCAAAAGGAAAAGGATTCTAATCCTTAGAAGAATTGGAGAATGTTGAAGCCTATAAATAGAGAAGTTTTCTACAACTTCTACACACATCTCTACACACACAATTCTTTTCTTTTCTTATTCTTTGTGTGAACTTTTTAACATGAGTAGTTAATTTTATTGATTGAGGATGAATTCCTAGTTTTTAAACATATGATTTAAGTTTTTGTTTTCAAATTCTATCTTGAAGTTTTTCACATAATTATCGTTTGCTTTTACTAATAGGAGTGATCTTAAAGACATTCATGATTGATTGATAGATTGTTTGGAGTGCACGCTAAATTGATTTGTTAATTTAATCTAAAGCTAGTGAAAGTTAGGAGATAAGTAATCGTTTCTTGACTCTTTACATAAGTAGCAAACACGAGACCTTGCGGAGGGATTCCGTGGAGCAATTGTGTGTAGAAACAACGTTAGCAAGTGGACCTTGAGCTAAGAGTCTAACTACTAATATCAACCTAAGAAATTCATAAAACTTAATGCATGAGCCAAGTTACATCTAGGTTGAGCTAATTCTAGGTGGCTTGGTGATTAGAATCCGGTAGTCGAGAACTGCCGTGTCCGGTGATATAAGGGATTTAGGGTTTAGCACTCGAGCTAGCCGCTTTACCTACGGTTGGTGATAATTTGTGACTAATAACAAGTAGAAGAGAACATAACTTTAATCATTGTTTCGTAACGAAGAAGGATTCCTTGATCTTGTCTCTCTTATTGCTTTCAACTTTACCTTTTAATTGTTTTGTTTATTTTTATTTTGCTTTTTACACCCCCCTTTCGTGACAACTTTTACAACTAGAATCTCGTGCTCCTCGTGGGATCGACCTTGACTACCCTATATTACTTGTTAATTAGGTAGTAAAGTATTAATTAATTTGTTGTGGTTACGACACGCATCAAATTTTGGCGCCACATGGGAGCAGCGGATGATTTTAGTTGTTTTTATTTTTCTTTTTGCTTTTTTCTTGCTTTGTTGGATTCTATTCCGTATCTAACTTAGTTTTTGAATCGTATATGGTGCCGGTTTTCCATGTACGGTGGACAAGAGCAAGCATATTACAACAATCAATACGGTTTTCAACCTCAACATTATGACAACTTCCAACCATCCTTAGGATACAATCAAAACCAATATTTTGGCTATGATAAATTTCCTACAGAACCTTATGGATATTCTCATACATATCAACAACCTTATGACGGGTATGTAAGTGGACAATCACATGGATGGAAGGATAGTTATGCATCTAACAATTTGTTTTCTAGTAATGTGCAGACAGAGAATTTGGAATATACTCCTCTTCATCGTGTTTTTCCTTCACTTTTTCCAAAAGAGGAGATGCCGTCTAACGGTGGTAAGCGTGTGAACGTCAGGAAACTTGCACAGAAATTATACAAATTGGAGGATGATGGGGACTCGGAAGAGCTTGTCGCAGAAATTAGTAGGACCATTCATATGGAACTTAAACGACGTCGGGATAAAGGTTATGAAACCGATGAAGATTCTTATTATGGTGAGTCCGAAAATGAAGATGATTGTGTTGAAAAGGACCAACCTTTGGAGACTTTTGATGACACTAGTGTAGATTACTCGAGCCTTGATCTTAATAATGATCAATCACCTATTCAAAAGGAAGAGCTTGAGGAAGATGCATTTATTGCTTGGCAAAACTTTCTTAAGGAAAGATGGGAGTCCGCGGAAGTGTATGAGTGTTCCGACAATGAGGAAGTTATTCCAACTCCGGATCATAATAACGATCCTTCACCTATTCAAAAGGAGGAGATTGGGTGTGACTTACCTATTGTTGTAAACGGTGTAACACCCGCACAAGAAGATTTTACAATCTATACCGATGAGAATCACTTTAGTGAATGGCCCGATTCCGATGATGAGAATGTTGAAGAGATGATTATAGAGGATGAAACCACATTCATTGATTTTGTGGAAGACCCAATTGAACTTGCGAATGATTTTAATGATACCGAGACTATGGTTAAGGTAGAAAACGACGAAGAATGGTTGCAAGGTTTAATAGAGGACCACGATATACAAGAGGTAAGTGATTCACTCGAATTTTTTAAGGATGAAGAGGATTCTATAATACAAGAATTTTTGAAAGGTTTGTCTAACCCTTTGCTTATTGATTCTTCTCCTTTACCTCTTATTGGTTTGAATGTATGTGCTTGAAAGTATTTTTGGATGATTTTGTTTCTAAATATCCACCATTGGAAACACTTGATGCTAACACTATGCAGGTTTGCCAAGAGGAATACATGGAAGTTCCCGAATTCTATGTTCTTTATACACTTCCGAGTGTGGACGAGAATAAGTGTGGGGAAATTTCTATCGAGCGATAACATCACTATTGTTTTCTTGTGCTAATATTTGTATGGGGTTATTGTTTGCAAAACAGGTATTATGGGTGGATCCTCAAATTTTCCGATTGTTAGTATATGGGGAATGAATCTTACAAGAGCCAAGTCGGGCCGTCGACTTTAAAACAAGCGCTTAATGGGAGGCAACCCATCGGTTTTGTATTTTTTATCTTTTTGTTTTTTGTTATTTCTTTTCTTGTTTCTTATCATGTTAAAATTTCCCACCTTGACTTTACTAGGAGGATTCAATTACATTGAGGACAATGTAAGGTTTAAGTGTGGGGGAGTGGTTAAGCATGTTTTTAAAACAAAAATTACAAAAAAATTAAAAAATTTTGAAAAAAAAAAAAAAAAAAAGTTTTTACATAAAAATTCCAACTTTTAAAGATTTTAGAGTCACTAGCATACTTCTAGGTATGTTTACATAGAGATTTTGACTGACATAATTGAACTTGGAAATGTTAGAGAACTACATTCGGATTTCTTGTTTGTTTGAGTGTTAAATAATGGATTTAATCATGCCGGTGATGCGAATTTGGTGCAGGGAGAAGTGCGTTATTAGAGTTGCTGATCAATCATTAGTGGAGACTACCCGTATTCATATCATGAGAGGCACCGACCAGAATTCTTCCATCTACTAAAGAGCTTCTTTTGAGTGTGTGTCACCGTAAGTTAATTCCGGGTAGAATGGTGAGCTACCCAACCTCCCACCAATAGAAGCACTACTCTATGATCTCTTGAGTGCTAATTTTGTCAATCATGAGGGTGACGTCCATAGATGAAAGCTTCCTTCTTGTAGTTCGATTTGCAGTTAGCACCATTCTCTCTCGCGACAACAACGGATCCATAGAAACACATTCATCATCAACAAGGAGCGACACCAAAATCTACAAGGAAAGTTGGAAAAAGTTTAAGGTTTACAAGCAACGGAACGAGAGAAAGAGCAAATTTCAAATACAAAGTAAAGCAACATACAAAGGGCAGATTTCACATATATGTTGAAGACTTACAATACAATGAGGTAATTTTATATCCAAGTATGAAGGCTTATTCATGAAAGCGAAGAAAATTAAAAGGTGAGAATTTTTGAAGTTTATGATTTCAAGACGATACAAGTTGTGAAGAATCAAGCGGTAAAATACTTCTCCCACGGCCATGGTTTATTTTTGTATTTTATTTCTCTTCTTTTAAAAAAAAAAAAAAAAAAAAAAAAAAAAAAAAAGAAAAAAATAAACAAGAGAAATATTTGTTTTGTTTTTATAAGCCGTGGGGAAGAAAAATTTATAAGGAAGTTTCAAGCGACAAGGTTTTAAGGTAAAAGAGTTACAAATTGTCAAGGATTTATGAAATTCGAGGGTTTATCATCAATAGTTGAAACCAAAGACGAAGACTATGAAGATCAAGACGAGGAACGGAAGACGTTTCTATTGGATGCCGTGAGAGTGGTGTTATCTTAATTGGCGATCGGATGTGAAGGTAAGTAAGTAATCGCATCCTCAATATAAATGGTTGATTTCCTTTCTTAGAGATTGTCAGAAAATGGTTTTTCAAAATATTAAAAGATGTGGGTTTTTAAAAATATTTCGGAAGTTGTCCTTCCCACCATTCAACGTGTCGCAGGAATTCTCTCTTCATTCCTACCTGCACACATGTGAGAACCATAAAAAGTCTGTCTTTTGAGTGCAATTATCATAAAATCCTATTTGGTGAGGCAGAAGTCGAGGCGAAATGCTTATTGATCGTTTCTCAAACACGCATTCTCTCATTATGGTGTGGTTATTTCTCACTCAACATTTAAGATTGAGAATATGTTCTTTGGTATTTCTAACTTCTTATTACTAGAATGCAGAAACTCTATGTCCTCATAACTCTTTGGATGCTTGTGACGCTTGAACGCTTTGAAGTTGTGAGTTTTTAGTTTGATTTGCTCGAGGACTAGCAAAGTCTAAGTGTGGGGGAATTTGATAGGTGTAGAATACACCGTAATTACTATCTAGTAGTTTATGCTTTCTTTGCTATTTTTCGTGTAAATTATGTATTTTACGCTTGTTTTGAGTTTTATAGCTACTTTGGAGTCGCACGGAGGAAAAGAAGAAGAAATCACCCAATTTGAGCCAAAAGGGCAAAAAGGTCATTTTACAGGCGATTGATATATGGAGCCCAGTTGAGGTTAAGGGGCATCTTTTGGAGGATTATTAAAGACAACCAGCTGTGACTAAGGGGCAACCACCTGTGTTATGGGGCACTTAATCTGGGGTGACCCTTATCTTATGTAGTAGGGTATCTTTAACAGTTCCCCATCTCTCACAACCCTACCCTAAATCGAGTTATCTCATTCAGTAGAGAGAAAAGAGGCGCAGCCATGGAGGGAACCTGAAATCCAAGATTAGTAGCAGTGTTGCCGTTGAAATAAGAACGAATTGAAGATAGTTTGATTGTTCTAGTGATGAAAGATACTGATGTATAGAATAGGGTTTCGCTGTTGCAATCGATTCAGGGATCGGAAAGAAGAGAATCTGTTGCTGTTGAAGTAAAAGGAAGAAGTGAATTCACAGAGAGAAAAGAGCTCTACTGAATTGTATTGAGATGTGATAAAAGGGGTTTCGACGGATTCTTGTAGAGGAGAAGAAGATTAAGAAGAAACTCTGTCCTGTCAATTGAATCTGAGAAGAAAATTAGGGTTTATTAAGAAGTTTGACAGAAATTAGGGTTTGAGGTGCAGGCAATTGATGGATGTTGTTGTCTCAGATGAAGCAGAGATGGTGTTGAAGCTCAAAGAAATTGAGGTCTGGGTTTCTGGTGGTGGATTGTGAACCTGAAATGCAATGAAGAATGAAACTACAAGATGTAAAGGGTTCTGTGTGAAGTGATGGATGTATGGCTTGAGCTATGGGAGCTGACTTGGTGGTGCTGGTGAGGTTGAGATGAATGAAAGTGGTGCCACAGATGGATGATTGCAGGTTGGAAGGATTATGGCAGATGGAATGGAACTCAGGGAGCCTGGATGGAACTTGTGAGCTGAGTTGATGGATCAGGACTGGCTGGGTTGTGAGGCAGAATTGGCAGATAATGGTCTTGTTGCAGAAGCTGGTGATTGGCAGCTGTGATGTTGGCCTGAGATACTACAGGCTGAGTTGGAGCTATTGGTGCAGATAAACAGCAATGTGAGGATGCAGTGGTGGCTTTGGTGGAGTTTGTATGCTTTGGTTGAGTTGGATATGATGAGCTAAGGAAGATGAGTTACAAAACTGAGATGGAGGAATTAGTCTGTGATGGAGCTGGATGTATGAATTGCTGCAATGGGTTTAAATGGCATGCTCAAATGAGATGCAATAATTGTGTTGCAGGTATTGAGCTTGAACTACATGAGAGAATGGGCTCGATTTGATCATGGGATTGATGCAGCTCAGATGGTAATGTGATGCCATGGAATCTGAAGATGTCGATTATTGGTGGCTGCGGTTGGAGTTAGTGATGATTTGAAGCTCTGTTGAGTGAATGAATGTGTGCTTGAATTGAATTAGATGCTACATTTGCTGTGCCTGAGACTGGAGATGAAATTTGATTGTCCATTCTCGCTATGGGGCTGTGAACTGAGCTGATAGTTGTGCTGGTGGAGAATGGCTGTGGTGGTGCTGGTATAGCAGAATGGAGATTGTGCTGAGAATGGTTGAAAGCTACAGGGATGCGCAACTGAAGGCAAGTGTAGGTGGAGTTCAAATTGGCAATTAGAATCTTGTGTATGGGAGTACAGAAATGGAGATGGCGATGAGGTTGTGTCATTATGCGGGGGCCATCTAGGCCGTGATGAAGGTGCAATGCATGACCATCTTGGCCGTGGAACCGCAAGGCAATTGCAAAGCCGCAACAACTACTGCTCGGACTCGACTGGGTCAACTGACTTAGTTGACTCCGAGTTGACTCAGTGACTCAGCCGACTAAGACCGAGTCAGACCAGCTGACTCATTGGCTGACTCTTTTCTCCTTGACCTGTTGACTAACGTTGACTGACGGTTGACCAGTTTGACCGTTAGTCCTAACGGAGGACTGGACGGAATATTCCGTCGAATATTCTCTCGACGGAGAAATTTCCAGGTGGCCGGCGGTGACGTTTTCCGGCCAAATTCCGGCCACAATCCCAGTTTTCCGGCGAGCCAAAAATTCCAGAATTTTCTATGGACTTCTCTCATGGGTGTGAAGACTTGGGCTAGGAATTGGATGGAGAATTGGACTCAAATTTGGAAAGAGAAGGTGGAAAAGAAGAGAAAGACTTGAAGGGTGTGAAGACTTGGGCTAGGAATTGGATGGAGAATTGGACTCAAATTTGGAAAGAGAAGGTGGAAAAGAAGAGAAAGACTTGAATTTGGAAATTGAATTGCAAAAGGAAAAGGATTCTAATCCTTAGAAGAATTGGAGAATGTTGAAGCCTATAAATAGAGAAGTTTTCTACAACTTCTACACACATCTCTACACACACAATTCTTTTCTTTTCTTATTCTTTGTGTGAACTTTTTAACATGAGTAGTTAATTTTATTGATTGAGGATGAATTCCTAGTTTTTAAACATATGATTTAAGTTTTTGTTTTCAAATTCTATCTTGAAGTTTTTCACATAATTATCGTTTGTTTTTACTAATAGGAGTGATCTTAAAGACATTCATGATTGATTGATAGATTGTTTGGAGTGCACGCTAAATTGATTTGTTAATTTAATCTAAAGCTAGTGAAAGTTAGGAGATAAGTAATCGTTTCTTGACTCTTTACATAAGTAGCAAACACGAGACCTTGCGGAGGGATTCCGTGGAGCAATTGTGTGTAGAAACAACGTTAGCAAGTGGACCTTGAGCTAAGAGTCTAACTACTAATATCAACCTAAGAAATTCATAAAACTTAATGCATGAGCCAAGTTACATCTAGGTTGAGCTAATTCTAGGTGGCTTGGTGATTAGAATCCGGTAGTCGAGAACTTCCGTGTCCAGGTGATATAAGGGATTTAGGGTTTAGCACTCGAGCTAGCCGCTTTACCTACGGCTGGTGATAATTTGTGACTAATAACAAGTAGAAGAGAACATAACTTTAATCATTGTTTCGTAACGAAGAAGGATTCCTTGATCTTGTCTCTCTTATTGCTTTCAACTTTACCTTTTAATTGTTTTGTTTATTTTTATTTTGCTTTTTACACCCCCCTTTCGTGACAACTTTTACAACTAGAATCTCGTGCTCCTCGTGGGATCGACCTTGACTACCCTATATTACTTGTTAATTAGGTAGTAAAGTATTAATTAATTTGTTGTGGTTACGACACGCATCAAATTTTGGCGCCGTTGCCGGGGAGCAGCGGATGATTTTAGTTGTTTTTATTTTTCTTTTTGCTTTTTTCTTGCTTTGTTGGATTTTATTCCGTATCTAACTTAGTTTTTGAATCGTATTTCAGGTGCCGGTTTTCCATGTACGGTGGACAAGAGCAAGCATATTACAACAATCAATACGGTTTTCAACCTCAACATTATGACAACTTCCAACCATCCTTAGGATACAATCAAAACCAATATTTTGGCTATGATAAATTTCCTACAGAACCTTATGGATATTCTCATACATATCAACAACCTTATGACGGGTATGTAAGTGGACAATCACATGGATGGAAGGATAGTTATGCATCTAACAATTTGTTTTCTAGTAATGTGCAGACAGAGAATTTGGAATATACTCCTCTTCATCGTGTTTTTCCTTCACTTTTTCCAAAAGAGGAGATGCCGTCTAACGGTGGTAAGCGTGTGAACGTCAGGAAACTTGCACAGTAAATTATACAAATTGGAGGATGATGGGGACTCTAAGAGCTTGTCGCAGTAAATTAGTAGGACCATTCATATGGAACTTAAACGACGTCGGGATAAAGGTTATGAAACCGATGAAGATTCTTATTATGGTGAGTCTGAAAATGAAGATGATTGTGTTGAAAAGGACCAACCTTTGGAGACTTTTGATGACACTAGTGTAGATTACTCGAGCCTTGATCTTAATAATGATCAATCACCTATTCAAAAGGAAGAGCTTGAGGAAGATGCATTTATTGCTTGGCAAAACTTTCTTAAGGAAAGATGGGAGTCCGCGGAAGTGTATGAGTGTTCCGACAATGAGGAAGTTATTCCAACTCCGGATCATAATAACGATCCTTCACCTATTCAAAAGGAGGAGATTGGGTGTGACTTACCTATTGTTGTAAACGGTGTAACACCCGCACAAGAAGATTTTACAATCTATACCGATGAGAATCACTTTAGTGAATGGCCCGATTCCGATGATGAGAATGTTGAAGAGATGATTATAGAGGATGAAACCACATTCATTGATTTTGTGGAAGACCCAATTGAACTTGCGAATGATTTTAATGATACCGAGACTATGGTTAAGGTAGAAAACGACGAAGAATGGTTGCAAGGTTTAATAGAGGACCACGATATACAAGAGGTAAGTGATTCACTCGAATTTTTTAAGGATGAAGAGGATTCTATAATACAAGAATTTTTGAAAGGTTTGTCTAACCCTTTGCTTATTGATTCTTCTCCTTTACCTCTTATTGGTTTGAATGTATGTGCTTCAAAGTATTTTTGGATGATTTTGTTTCTAAATATCCACCATTGGAAACACTTGATGCTAACACTATGCAGGTTTGCCAAGAGGAATACATGGAAGTTCCCGAATTCTATGTTCTTTATACACTTCCGAGTGTGGACGAGAATAAGTGTGGGGAAATTTCTATCGAGCGATAACATCACTATTGTTTTCTTGTGCTAATATTTGTATGGAGTTATTGTTTGCAAAACAGGTATTATGGGTGGATCCTCAAATTTTCCGATTGTTAGTATATGGGGAATGAATCTTACAAGAGCCAAGTCGGGCCGTCGACTTTAAAACAAGCGCTTAATGGGAGGCAACCCATCGGTTTTGTATTTTTTATCTTTTTGTTTTTTGTTATTTCTTTTTCTTGTTTCTTATCATGTTAAAATTTCCCACCTTGACTTTACTAGGAGGATTCAATTACATTGAGGACAATGTAAGGTTTAAGTGTGGGGGAGTGGTTAAGCATGTTTTTAAAACAAAAATTACAAAAAAATTAAAAATTTTTGAAAAAAAAAAAAAAAAAGTTTTTACATAAAAATTCCAACTTTTAAAGATTTTAGAGTCACTAGCATACTTCTAGGTATGTTTACATAGAGATTTTGACCGACATAATTGAACTTGGAAATGTTAGAGAACTACATTCGGATTTCTTGTTTGTTTGAGTGTTAAATAATGGATTTAATCATGCCGGTGATGCGAATTTGGTGCAGGGAGAAGTGCGTTATTAGAGTTGCTGATCAATCATTAGTGGAGACTACCCGTATTCATATCATGAGAGGCACCGACCAGAATTCTTCCATCTACTAAAGAGCTTCTTTTGAGTGTGTGTCACCGTAAGTTAATTCCGGTAGAATGGTGAGCTACCCAACCTCCCACCAATAGAAGCACTACTCTATGATCTCTTGAGTGCTAATTTTGTCAATCATGAGGGTGACGTCCATAGATGAAAGCTTCCTTCTTGTAGTTCGATTTGCAGTTAGCACCATTCTCTCTCGCGACAACAACGGATCCATAGAAACACATTCATCATCAACAAGGAGCGACACCAAAATCTACAAGGAAAGTTGGAAAAAGTTTAAGGTTTACAAGCAACGGAACGAGAGAAAGAGCAAATTTCAAATACAAAGTAAAGCAACATACAAAGGGCAGATTTCACATATATGTTGAAGACTTACAATACAATGAGGTAATTTTATATCCAAGTATGAAGGCTTATTCATGAAAGCAAGAAAATTAAAAGGTGAGAATTTTTGAAGTTTATGATTTCAAGACGATACAAGTTGTGAAGAATCAAGCGGTAAAATACTTCTCCCACGGCCATGGTTTATTTTTGTATTTTATTTCTCTTCTTTTAAACAAAAAAAAAAAAAAAAAAAAAAAAAAAAAAAAAAAATAAACAAGAGAAATATTTGTTTTGTTTTTATAAGCCGTGGGGAAGAAAAAAATCTATAAGGAAGTTTCAAGCGACAAGGTTTTAAGGTAAAAGAGTTACAAATTGTCAAGGATTTATGAAATTCGAGGGTTTATCATCAATAGTTGAAACCAAAGACGAAGACTATGAAGATCAAGACGAGGAACGGAAGACGTTTCTATTGGATGCCGTGAGAGTGGTGTTATCTTAATTGGCGATCGGATGTGAAGGTAAGTAAGTAATCGCATCCTCAATATAAATGGTTGATTTCCTTTCTTAGAGATTGAGGAAAATGGTTTTTCAAAATATTAAAAGATGTGGGTTTTTAAAAATATTTCGGAAGTTGTCCTTCCCACCATTCAACGTGTCGCAGAATTCTCTCTTCATTCCTACCGCACACATGTGAGAACCATAAAAAGCTGTCTTTTTGAGTGCAATTATCATAAAATCCTATTTGGTGAGGCAGAAGTCGAGGCGAAATGCTTATTGATCGTTTCTCAAACACGCATTCTCTCATTATGGTGTGGTTATTTCTCACTCAACATTTAAGATTGAGAATATGTTCTTTGGTATTTCTAACTTCTTATTACTAGAATGCGTAAACTCTATGTCCTCATAACTCTTTGGATGCTTGTGACGCTTGAACGCTTTGAAGTTGTGAGTTTTTAGTTTGATTTGCTCGAGGACTAGCAAAGTCTAAGTGTGGGGAATTTGATAGGTGTAGAATACACCGTAATTACTATCTAGTAGTTTATGCTTTCTTTGCTATTTTTCGTGTAAATTATGTATTTTACGCTTGTTTTGAGTTTTATAGCTACTTTGGAGTCGCACGGAGGAAAAGAAGAAGAAATCACCCAATTTGAGCCAAAAGGGCAAAAAGGTCATTTTACAGGCGATTGATATATGGAGCCCAGTTGAGGTTAAGGGGCATCTTTTGGAGGATTATTAAAGACAACCAGCTGTGACTAAGGGGCAACCACCTGTGTTATGGGGCACTTAATCTGGGGTGACCCTTATCTTATGTAGTAGGGTATCTTTAACAGTTCCCCATCTCTCACAACCCTACCCTAAATCGAGTTATCTCATTCAGTAGAGAGAAAAGAGGCGCAGCCATGGAGGGAACCTGAAATCCAAGATTAGTAGCAGTGTTGACGTTGAAATAAGAACGAATTGAAGATAGTTTGATTGTTCTAGTGATGAAAGATACTGATGTATAGAATAGGGTTTCGCTGTTGCAATCGATTCAGGGATCGGAAAGAAGAGAATCTGTTGCTGTTGAAGTAAAAGGAAGAAGTGAATTCACAGAGAGAAAAGAGCTCTACTGAGTTGTATTGAGATGTGATAAAAGGGGTTTCGACGGATTCTTGTAGAGGAGAAGAAGATTAAGAAGAAACTCTGTCCTGTCAATTGAATCTGAGAAGAAAATTAGGGTTTATTAAGAAGTTTGACAGAAATTAGGGTTTGAGGTGCAGGCAATTGATGGATGCTGTTGTCTCAGATGAAGCAGAGATGGTGTTGAAGCTCAAAGAAATTGAGGTCTGGGTTTCTGGTGGTGGATTGTGAACCTGAAATGCAATGAAGAATGAAACTACAAGATGTAAAGGGTTCTGTGTGAAGTGATGGATGTATGGCTTGAGCTATGGGAGCTGACTTGGTGGTGCTGGTGAGGTTGAGATGAATGAAAGTGGTGCCACAGATGGATGATTGCAGGTTGGAAGGATTATGGCAGATGGAATGGAACTCAGGGAGCCTGGATGGAACTTGTGAGTGAGTTGATGGATCGGGGACTGGCTGGGTTGTGAGGCGAATTGGCGAGATAATGGTCTTGTTGCGAAGCCGGTGATTGGCAGTGTGATGTTGGCCTGAGATACTACAGCTGAGTTGGAGCTATTGGTGCGAGATAAACAAAGCAATGTGAGGATGCGATGGTGGCTTTGGTGGAGTTTGTATGCTTTGGTTGAGTTGGATATGATGAGCTAAGGAAGATGAGTTACAAACCGAGATGGAGGAATTAGTCCGTGATGGAGCTGGATGTATGAATTGTCCGTAATGGGTTTAAATGGCATGCTCAAATGAGATGCAATAATTGTGTTGCAGGTATTGAGCTTGAACTACATGAGAGAATGGGCTCGATTTGATCATGGGATTGATGCAGCTCAGATGGTAATGTGATGCCATGGAATCTGAAGATGTCGATTATTGGTGGCTGCGGTTGGAGTTAGTGATGATTTGAAGCTCTGTTGAGTGAATGAATGTGTGCTTGAATTGAATTAGATGCTACATTTGATGTGCCTGAGACTGGAGATGAAATTTGATTGTCCTATTCTTTGCTATGGGGTGGAACTGAGTGATAGTTGTCTTTGGTGGAGAATGGTTGTGGTGGTGGCTTTGGTATAGCAGAATGGAGATTGTGCTGAGAATGGTTGAAAGCTACAGGGATGCGCAACTGAAGGCAAGTGTAGGTGGAGTTCAAATTGGCAATTAGAATGCTGTGTATGGGAGTACAGGAAATGGAGATGGCAAAAGAGGTTGTGTCATTATGCAGGCCATCTAGGCCGTGATGAAGGTGCAAATGCATGACCATCTTGGTCGTGGAACGCAAGGCATTGCAAAGCCGCAAAATGCCTGCTCGGATCGACTCGGGTCAACCGACTTAGTTGACTCCGAGTTGACTCAGTGACTCAGCCGACTAAGACCGAGTCGCACCACCGACTCATTGGCCGACTCTTTTCTGCTTGACCCGTTGACTAACGTTGACTGACGGTTGACCAGTTTGACCGTTAGTCCTAACGGTGGACTGACGGAATATTCCGTCGAATATTCTTTCGCCGGAGAAATTTCCAGGTGGCCGGCGGTGACGTTTTCCGGCCAAATTCCGGCCACAATCCCAGTTTTCCGGCGAGCCAAAAATTCAAGAATTTTCTATGGACTTCTCTCATGGGTGTGAAGACTTGGGCTAGGAATTGGATGGAGAATTGGACTCAAATTTGGAAAGAGAAGGTGGAAAAGAAGAGAAAGACTTGAATTTGGAAATTGAATTGCAAAAGGAAAAGGATTCTAATCCTTAGAAGAATTGGAGAATGTTGAAGCCTATAAATAGAGAAGTTTTCTACAACTTCTACACACATCTCTACACACACAATTCTTTTCTTTTCTTATTCTTTGTGTGAACTTTTTAACATGAGTAGTTAATTTTATTGATTGAGGATGAATTCCTAGTTTTTAAACATATGATTTAAGTTTTTGTTTTCAAATTCTATCTTGAAGTTTTTCACATAATTATCGTTTGTTTTTACTAATAGGAGTGATCTTAAAGACATTCATGATTGATTGATAGATTGTTTGGAGTGCACGCTAAATTGATTTGTTAATTTAATCTAAAGCTAGTGAAAGTTAGGAGATAAGTAATCGTTTCTTGACTCTTTACATAAGTAGCAAACACGAGACCTTGCGGAGGGATTCCGTGGAGCAATTGTGTGTAGAAACAACGTTAGCAAGTGGACCTTGAGCTAAGAGTCTAACTACTAATATCAACCTAAGAAATTCATAAAACTTAATGCATGAGCCAAGTTACATCTAGGTTGAGCTAATTCTAGGTGGCTTGGTGATTAGAATCCCAGTAGTCGAGAAAGCGCCGTGTCCTGGTGATATAAGGGATTTAGGGGTTTTAGCACCGAGCTAGCTGCTTTACCTACGGTTGGTGATAATTTGTGACTAATAACAAGTAGAAGAGAACATAACTTTAATCATTGTTTCAGAACGAAGAAGGATTCCTTGATCTTGTCTCTCTTATTGCTTTCAACTTTACCTTTTAATTGTTTTGTTTATTTTTATTTTGCTTTTTACACCCCTTTCGTGACAACTTTTACAACTAGAATCTCGTGCTCCTCGTGGGATCGACCTTGACTACCCTATATTACTTGTTAATTAGGTAGTAAAGTATTAATTAATTTGTTGTGGTTACAACACGCATCAAATTTTGGCGCCGTTGCCGGGGAGCAATGGGATGATTTTAGTTGTTTTTATTTTTCTTTTGCTTTTTTCTTGCTTTGTTGGATTCTATTCCGTATCTAACTTAGTTTTTGAATCGTATTTCGTGCCGGTTTTCCATGTACGGTGGACAAGAGCAAGCATATTACAACAATCAATACGGTTTTCAACCTCAACATTATGACAACTTCCAACCATCCTTAGGATACAATCAAAACCAATATTTTGGCTATGATAAATTTCCTATATAACCTTATGGATATTCTCATACATATCAACAACCTTATGACGGGTATGTAAGTGGACAATCACATGGATGGAAGGATAGTTATGCATCTAACAATTTGTTTTCTAGTAATGTGCAGACAGAGAATTTGGAATATACTCCTCTTCATCGTGTTTTTCCTTCACTTTTTCCAAAGAGGAGATGCCGTCTAACGGTGGTAAGCGTGTGAACGTCTGAAACTTGCAAGTAAATTATACAAATTGGAGGATGATGGGGACTCGGAAGAGCTTGTCGCGTAAATTAGTAGGACCATTCATATGGAACTTAAACGACGTCGGGATAAAGGTTATGAAACCGATGAAGATTCTTATTATGGTGAGTCTGAAAATGAAGATGATTGTGTTGAAAAGGACCAACCTTTGGAGACTTTTGATGACACTAGTGTAGATTACTCGAGCCTTGATCTTAATAATGATCAATCACCTATTCAAAAGGAAGAGCTTGAGGAAGATGCATTTATTGCTTGGCAAAACTTTCTTAAGGAAAGATGGGAGTCCGCGGAAGTGTATAAATGTTCCGACAATGAGGAAGTTATTCCAACTCCGGATCATAATAACGATCCTTCACCTATTCAAAAGGAGGAGATTGGGTGTGACTTACCTATTGTTGTAAACGGTGTAACACCCGCACAAGAAGATTTTACAATCTATACCGATGAGAATCACTTTAGTGAATGGCCCGATTCCGATGATGAGAATGTTGAAGAGATGATTATAGAGGATGAAACCACATTCATTGATTTTGTGGAAGACCCAATTGAACTTGCGAATGATTTTAATGATACCGAGACTATGGTTAAGGTAGAAAACGACGAAGAATGGTTGCAAGGTTTAATAGAGGACCACGATATACAAGAGGTAAGTGATTCACTCGAATTTTTTAAGGATGAAGAGGATTCTATAATACAAGAATTTTTGAAAGGTTTGTCTAACCCTTTGCCTATTGATTCTTCTCCTTTACCTCTTATTGGTTTGAATGTATGTGCTTCGAAAGTATTTTTGGATGATTTTGTTTCTAAATATCCACCATTGGAAACACTTGATGCTAACACTATGCAGGTTTGCCAAGAGGAATACATGGAAGTTCCCGAATTCTATGTTCTTTATACACTTCCGAGTGTGGACGAGAATAAGTGTGGGGGAAATTTCTATCGAGCGATAACATCACTATTGTTTTCTTGTGCTAATATTTGTATGGAGTTATTGTTTGCAAAACAGGTATTATGGGTGGATCCTCAAATTTTCCGATTGTTAGTATATGGGGAATGAATCTTACAAGAGCCAAGTCGGGCCGTCGACTTTAAAACAAGCGCTTAATGGGAGGCAACCCATCGGTTTTGTATTTTTATCTTTTTGTTTTTTGTTATTTCTTTTTTCTTGTTTCTTATCATGTTAAAATTTCCCACCTTGACTTTACTAGAGGATTCAATTACATTGAGGACAATGTAAGGTTTAAGTGTGGGGAGTGGTTAAGCATGTTTTTAAAACAAAAATTACAAAAAAATTAAAAATTTTTGAAAAAAAGAAATAACAAAAAGTTTTTACATAAAAATTCCAACTTTTAAAGATTTTAGAGTCACTAGCATACTTCTAGGTATGTTTACATAGAGATTTTGACCGACATAATTGAACTTGGAAATGTTAGAGAACTACATTCGGATTTCTTGTTTGTTTGAGTGTTAAATAATGGATTTAATCATGCCGGTGATGCGAATTTGGTGCAGGGAGAAGTGCGTTATTAGAGTTGCTGATCAATCATTAGTGGAGACTACCCGTATTCATATCATGAGAGGCACCGACCAGAATTCTTCCATCTACTAAAGAGCTTCTTTGAGTGTGTGTCACCGTAAGTTAATTCCGGGTAGAATGGTGAGCTACCCAACCTCCCACCAATAGAAGCACTACTCTATGATCTCTTGAGTGCTAATTTTGTCAATCATGAGGGTGACGTCCATAGATGAAAGCTTCCTTCTTGTAGTTCGATTTGCAGTTAGCACCATTCTCTCTCGCGACAACAACGGATCCATAGAAACACATTCATCATCAACAAGGAGCGACACCAAAATCTACAAGGAAAGTTGGAAAAAGTTTAAGGTTTACAAGCAACGAACGAGAGAAAGAGCAAATTTCAAATACAAAGTAAAGCAACATACAAAGGGCAGATTTCACATATATGTTGAAGACTTACAATACAATGAGGTAATTTTATATCCAAGTATGAAGGCTTATTCATGAAAGCGAAGAAAATTAAAAGGTGAGAATTTTTGAAGTTTATGATTTCAAGACGAGTAGTTAATTTTATTCATAGAATTTGGAAATTGAATTGCAAAAGGAAAAGGATTCTAATCCTTAGAAGAATTGGAGAATGTTGAAGCCTATAAATAGAGAAGTTTTCTACAACTTCTACACACATCTCTACACACACAATTCTTTTCTTTTCTTATTCTTTGTGTGAACTTTTTAACATGAGTAGTTAATTTTATTGATTGAGGATGAATTCCTAGTTTTTAAACATATTATTTAAGTTTTTGTTTTCAAATTCTATCTTGAAGTTTTTCACATAATTATCGTTTTTTTTACTAATAGGAGTGATCTTAAAGACATTCATGATTGATTGATAGATTGTTTGGAGTGCACGCTAAATTGATTTGTTAATTTAATCTAAAGCTAGTGAAAGTTAGAGATAAGTAATCGTTTCTTGACTCTTTACATAAGTAGCAAACACGAGACCTTGCGGAGGGATTCCGTGGAGCAATTGTGTGTAGAAACAACGTTAGCAAGTGGACCTTGAGCTAAGAGTCTAACTACTAATATCAACCTAAGAAATTCATAAAACTTAATGCATGAGCCAAGTTACATCTAGGTTGAGCTAATTCTAGGTGGCTTGGTGATTAGAATCCTGAGTCGAGAACTTCCGTGTCCCAGTGATATAAGGGATTTAGGGGTTTAGCATCGAGCTAGCTGCTTTACCTACGGTTGGTGATAATTTGTGACTAATAACAAGTAGAAGAGAACATAACTTTAATCATTGTTTCGTAACGAAGAAGGATTCCTTGATCTTGTCTCTCTTATTGCTTTCAACTTTACCTTTTAATTGTTTTGTTTATTTTTATTTTGCTTTTTACACCCCCCTTTCGTGACAACTTTTACAACTAGAATCTCGTGCTCCTGTGGATCGACCTTGACTACCCTATATTACTTGTTAATTAGGTAGTAAAGTATTAATTAATTTGTTGTGGTTACGACACGCATCAAAGTGATCGATAATCCTAATTCTAGATCAAACTCAGCTGTCATATACAAGAGAACCAACGGTCAATTTTATTGAGTAGTTTATTCCGGTTGGTCTAACGGTCTGGTATACTTTATTGAATAATTAAAAAAAATGATAATCTCAATCACTCTACTTTATCCTAGCAGCGATAACAATTCGATGCTGGTGCCCTACCAAATCACTTAGAGAAACATAATAAAATTGTAAAAATAAAAACAAAAAGTAATAAGATGACTCTGAGATACAGTGAAACTACCATGTTATTTCTTATACTTGAGCTTCGTGCTTTTATGAATAGACTCTGTTTTTGGGTTCCTCAACTCCTACAACCAAGATATTTCCATCCACTTAGATTGATTAGTGCTATCCTGAATTCGCACAAGTTTCTAGGCTCTGGAGTTTATAATGCAGCCAAAAAGTTTCTCCCATACCCTCAACCTTAAATCTAACATTGTCCTCAATGTTCTAAAGATGAAATTAGAAGCATGAACAAGGAGAAATTGTTACCACTTGAAGGAAAGGAAATAAGGGAAGATATTATCGTGTTGCATGGGTATGGCTTACCTCCCAAGAAGTGTTAAGTTTAAAGTCTTCAGCCAGACATTGGAAAGAATTAATCACCTCAAAGAATCATATATATAACAATAGCCAGAATAATTGTGGGTCATCTGGATCAAAAAGTGTTACCCAAAAGAAGAAGAAACTGCAACAGACCAAGAAGATACCAAACATACCCTTAACTTTTTTTAAGACAACTACATCTAGTTGTGGTTCAGGTTCAGGCTCTATACAAGGGTCTAGATAACTTTCTATGTACTGGATTTTCTCAAAGGAATGATCCCGAAGGTCAGATTGAAGAGTCTGGAAAAACTCAACTAAGAACTTAGAAGCACATAATACTAATCTGAATAATGGAAGATCCTCAAAGTCGAACATATTTGACTCACACAGTTTACCACAATGAAAGTGGTGGTCATTCTTAAGAAATGTGTCGATTCTAATCTCCTAAAGTAATTAGGTTTAGACTCAAAACTTAATATCTGACACATCTGAAACTCATACGTTCCCACAATTGGAAGAAAATTTTTTGGTGGGAAAACAAAGTCAATCTTGGTATCATAGCCTAGGTTAACCATATCAACCAGAGGATGGGTTTCTAACAACTGAGCTTCTGTGTGGATATCAAGGTTCGGGAAAACGTGTATGAAGATAATCTTGTAAGATGGTTGAGGCACATAAGTTAAGTCCCAAGTGAGGGATCTTTCTAAGAGTTAAACGGTAAGGCATAAGGAGAATGATAATCACCCCTAAACTTAGAGTTTTCAGTATCTCTAGGTAGACTAGTCACATTTTTCCTAATTTTTAGATCGTCAGATTCCTGAAAATGGTCGATTTCTTTTTCTAAGTTATAATCAGGTGGTGCATCCTCACTCATCTCTATGAGTCTATCTTCTTTTTCTAAGACTAATGTTTCTAAATCGCTAGACTCGGAAACAGTATTCCCGGGATAAACCTTTTCCTCTAAACCATCATGACAATCATATAAAGGATTCTTGAAGAAAGTCTCTAGCAAAGGCTCATCAACTAAGGTGTTAATCATAGTTACTTCCTCTGATTCACTGAAATTTCATCAAATAATGGATTGTCAAGCACACTGCAAGCTAAAGGATCAAGAACTACGTCGTCATAAACGGCGGTATCTCTAGTCGGATCCTCGTCCTTTTGAATAGGTGAATAATCATTATAATCATTAGAATCTGAACCAGAAATAAGATTTCCATCATGAAGCTCAATTGGAGTAATAATTTCATGATCACTATGCCTTCATGTTTCAGATTCTTCATCAGCACTATCCTCCTTATCATAATAATATGAACATGGTCGAACCTTATCAAAACAAGTAGTGCTACCAATTATAACCTCGTCATCTTGATTAGGTAAATAACTGTCCTCATTTTCAAGGGTAGTATTGGAAACACTATATTGGCAATTAAGATTATTTTGAGCAATTTTTCCTCCGTCTCTAACACAAACCTATTTGTAATCTTGGTCAACTGTGGAGGGATTATTCCAAAGAAGGTTTTGGTTCACAAGAAATTCTAGGTTGAATCTCAGTTAACTGCTGGAGGGACTCTTCTAAAGAAGAAATACTCATTGTTGCAGTTTAATTCTTCGTTTAGTACGGTCTAATGTTCTTCGTCTACATCTTCATACAACAGCAACAGAATTGATGTACAACTCTATTTCCTCCCCTAACTCTCAATAAGTCTTGTATGAGTTCTGTAACACATTTATATACTCCCAAGACCACTAAAATACTCTGAATATCCTCCATCAATTACATTTATTTTCCACGGCCAGTTAAGGAAATACTTGTGATTTTTAACTTCTCCACGCGCTTTGAAGATGGAAAATTACCTTATTTATCTCCTTTACGCTCCGAATGGTTGTTAAAGTCTTCCAGACACACACAAATCCCTTTGAAACTCATGCAATCCCTTGAATAATTCTTTTGGTGAACGTGTTGCCCTATTTTCTTCTCGCAAATTATCCAGCCAAACTGGATCGAATCTAACACCTATATCATTCCTGTATAGCCCATATGAACATACCCAATCAATTTCATCCCTTTAGTCTCCTTTAAAAAATCCCAAATCACGAACCTAATTCTGCCAGTTGAAAATTGCTTTTCCCGCCAATTTCTTAATTTGAAATGAAGAAGATGAAGGGTGCCCCTTATCCTCGCTTGGGGTCCCTTTAGAAGTTTCCATGTGGGTGCAAATACTACTTTTTGGGGTGTCTTTAACAACTCCTTCGGGTGCCTTTAACACTTTTCTTGGGTGCCTTTAGTGATTTTCTCCGGATGTTCAAATACTACTTTTCGAGCAACTTTTTCCACATGAGTTTATTTCTCCAAAAACACCTATGTATATATAAAACACCATAATAAGTACTAAAATGAGCACTAACAATATATAAAAATGAGATCAAATCATACAAAAAAGTATGTCTATCAGGACATTACTGTCACGATTAGGAATTTGTAGCCGAATCAAAAGATTTTTTTTTAGTTTTCTATAATTACAAAACAACTAACGACTAGGACGTTGGGACTTTATGGCTGGAAAAAATGCAAGACCTAGCCGCTTTGGTATTTCACGGGTCGGATTTCTTACAGTCCTAACCTTAGATACCTTTCATGGCTAGGTCGACAAAAACTCCTAGCCTTAATCAACCCAAAAGAAGATTTCCTAAACCCTAAATTTATCAATCTTACATATTAAACCAATCTAAAGTTAAAATAAATGGTGGATTTTCAATTCTTAACATTCTGGAGGATTAACTGGTGTTTGGACAAAATAAATGGTCGGGCGATATACTAATAATGTTTTTAAGCTGTTGGATTCTAGGCTCCATTCAGGGGTACGATTGTAAACTCAATATGATCATACCTTCCAGAACATAACACCTTATCCAGCAGGGGTGGTTAAATGCGCACAACTTTTAAACTTGGGAAAAGGAAAAGCGATGAGAGCAAAACACAAGAGTGTAGCAATCACACAACAACCCAGAAGACTCAATTCTCATTGGAATTTTCCTACTGCACCATATATATCGATTTTTTGTGATGCTTCATATAAAAAATCAAATAATACTCATAATTCAGGCATTGGACTAATAGTGCCAACTCTACAGGTACCTTCGAATATGGGAAGTGCACCTATGTATACCAAGATATGACTTGAACATGCCGAGTGTGGAAGTATGTTGCAAGCAATGGAGTGGGCATATGAGGCAGGGATACAGCAGGCATATTTCGAACTTGATGCACAAATGGTTGTCGATGCAGTAAATGGAGATCACCACAAAGTAGCTTGGGAGAACCAAACACTCATTTTAGATATAAAGTCTATGTTTAGCAGGAATCCATTATGGATCTGCCAGTTTATTAGTAGAGTTTGCAATAATCCAGCCGATAAAATGGCTACTAGGCATGCGAGAGTTTTTCAAACTTCGAACTCATAGATTTCAAATCCTCCCAATTTCATTGTTTCTGCACTGGAAAAGGATAGAATCTCTGTAATCCAGCCTACTTAGTAATAAAAATTCTCTTTTAGTATCAAAAAAAAAAAAAAAGATTGTAAACTCAATGTATTTAGTTTATAAAATTTATTAAATTTTGGTCATAAACAGTCAAGGAGAGTCAACGTAGAGTCCAAGTACAAAATCCTAAGTTGGACAAATGTTAGACCAAACATTAATATTGGTCAAAATGTAAGTACCAAAAACCAAATAACCCATACTAAAATCCTATGAAGCCTCCTGTTTATGGGTAAAAATCGTTTCTGCCGATTTCGGTAAATTCGGTAGGTGAGTGAGAAACTGGTTCAAACCCTAAACAAATATGCTGCACGTGAGCACTTTATAGATTCGAGAGATCAATCTGTACAAGTCCGGCCTAAACCAAGAAATGGCCGTTCCAGACTTGCTTCGGTCACAAAGTGGAAGAGAAGGGTTGATTTGGAGAGGGAAGCCAAGAAAGGTGTTGAGACCAGAATAGTCGGGAGAGTAGTATCTCGACTTGTATCGAAAGTGAAAGCTTGGGAAGCTTGCAAGAGATGGAAGCTTTTGGAAGAGCTTGCAAAGTTGCCTTTCTAAGAGTGTAGTATATTTCTCCTGACCGAGACTTGTTGTCTGGTGGAAATAGGTGAGACCTATTTATACAAGTCGAGATTGAAACGTACCCTGGCCTCATGAAGGAAGAGAGTAAAGGGTGAAATAATGGGAGGAGGTGGTAACCGCATGGCGTTAATGGGTGAAAACGTTTTCACCATTATTTCCTCTTTTATTTGACCGCTTTATTCCTTTTCACGCTTTCTTAATGTGAGCGTAGTGTACGCTGCATGTTGTGACCGCCAAACCAAAACCCTAAAAAGCATCCCCGGTTTGTGTTGACGTCTCGAGTGTTTGGTTCCATCTTGAGTGCAAGTGGTGCTGCTAGGGCGCGCATGTGCCAATGGCATGTGCGGAATGCCTTTGTTGCGAGTTGCACCTCGAGCGCAAGGGGCAATGCCAGAGCTGCTAGTGGCATGTGTGGCATGTGCCAATGGCGTGTGTGGAACGCCTTGGTGGTAGGTTGCACGGTTTGCAAGTTAGGCTACCAGCGTGTGTGTTTGGCATGTGCCAATGGCACGTACGGCCATGTTGACCTAGTTGCAAGTCTTGCAAACCTAGGGCGCTATATTTGGCGCGTGCTAATGGCATAGCGACTTGGAAATATGGCTTGGCAGACGTGTTGGCATGTGCCAATGGCACGTACGGCCATGTTGACCTAGTTGCAAGTCTTGCAAGCCTAGGGCGCTATATTTGGCGTGTGCCAATGGCATAGCGGCTTGGAAATATGGCTTGCGGTACGTGTTGGCATGTGCCAATGGCACGTACGGCCATGTTGACCTAGTTGCAAGTCTTGCAAGCTTAGGGCGCTATATTTGGCATGTGCCAATGGCATAGCGGCTTGGAAATATAGCTTGCGGTACGTGTTGGCATGTGCCAATGGCACGTACGGCCATGTTGACCTAGTTGCAAGTCTTGCAAGCCTAGGGCGCTATATTTGGCATGTGCCAATGGCATAGCGTCTTGGAAATATGGCTTGATGTACGTGTTGGCATGTGCCAATGGCACGTACGGCCATGTTGACCTAGTTGCAAGTCTTGCAAGCCTAGGGCGCTATATTTGGCGTGTGCCAATGGCATAGCGGCTTGGAAATATGGCTTGCGGTACGTGTTGGCATGTGCCAATGGCACGTACGGCCATGTTGACCTAGTTGCAAGTCTTGCAAGCCTAGGGCGCTATATTTGGCGTGTGCCAATGGCATAGCGGCTTGGAAATATGGCTTGCGGTACGTGTTGGCATGTGCCAATGGCACGTACGGCCATGTTGACCTAGTTGCAAGTCTTGCAAGCCTAGGGCGTTATATTTGGCGTGTGCCAATGGCATAGCGGCTTGGAAATATGGCTTGCAGACGTGTTGGCATGTGCCAATGGCACGTACGGCCATGTTGACCTAGTTGCAAGTCTTGCAAGCCTAGGGCGCTATATTTGGCATGTGCCAATGGCATAGCGGCTTGGAAATATGGCTTGCGGTACGTGTTGGCATGTGCCAATGGCACGTACGGCCATGTTGACCTAGTTGCAAGTCTTGCAAGCCTAGGGCACTATATTTGGCGTGTGCCAATGGCATAGCGACTTGGAAATATGGCTTGCGGTACGTGTTGGCATGTGCCAATGGCACGTACGGCCATGTTGACCTAGTTGCAAGTCTTGCAAGCCTAGGGCGCTATATTTGGCGTGTGCCAATGGCAAAGCGGCTTGGAAATATGGCTTGCGGTACGTGTTGGCATGTGCCAATGGCACGTACGGCCATGTTGACCTAGTTGCAAGTCTTGTGAAGCTTAGGCGCTATATTTGGCATGTGCCAATGGCATAGCGGCTTGAAATATGGCTTGCGGTACGTGTTGGCATGTGCCAATGGCACGTACGGCCATGTTGACCTAGTTGCAAGTCTTGCAAGCCTAGGGCGCTATATTTGGCATGTGCCAATGGCATAGCGGCTTGAAATATGGCTTGCGGTACGTGTTGGCATGTGCCAATGGCACGTACGGCCATGTTGACCTAGTTGCAAGTCTTGCAAGCCTAGGGCGCTATATTTGGCGTGTGCCAATGGCATAGCGGCTTGGAAATATGGCTTGCGGTACGTGTTGGCATGTGCCAATGGCACGACGGCCATGTTGACCTAGTTGCAAGTCTTGCTAGCCTAGGGCGCTATATTTGGCATGTGCCAGTGGCATAGCGGCTTGGAAATATGTCTTGCGGTACGTGTTGGCATGTGCCAATTGCACGTACAGCCACGTTGACCTAGTTGCAAGTCTTGCAAGCCTAGGGCGCTATATTTCCAAGTGCCAATAGCATAGCGGCTTGGTTTTGGCGTTGTTGCCATGGTGCGCAGCAGCGGCTTGGTTTGTGATCGGTCGTCAGCCGACAAATATAATTTCACTTTCTCAATCCACTAGATATAAATATAGTATTCGATAAGAAAGAGTTCGTATCCACAGAGAGGCGTTGGTTGTTATAAACTTTCAGTTTCTAGAATAACCCAAGGTATGTTTGTTATATTTAAGCAAATAAAAGTAAATTAAAAGCAAAGTAAATTGTAGAGAATAATCAATGGAGAGAGATATTGGTCAAGGAATTCATCTTCAATCTTAGACATGTGTTTGCATATATGAATAGAATTACGATTTAATCTCTTGTGTTATCAAAAGCCTAGAGAATCAAGAAAGCAAGATAATCTATGAATTTCTCAAGTTCATCAACACACACATTAGGTCAAATGCGATGTGAATTCTACCTAAAGAATAACCTAACGCCTTGCGCTAATCAAGTTCAATTCCTAGGAGCATTAAGTTTCAGAAATAGGCTAATCAATGCAATTGTCATGCTGCGCAAAACAATTCGGACAATGGTCAAACTCTACATATGATTACGAGAGTGTATCACTACAAACCGTAAACATATCATGCTACTTGTATTCAAGGTTATCGCTTGATGAAAAACCCTAAAATAGCTATGGACTAAGATGCAAGTTCAATTAATTGGCCACTTAACTAATCAAACACCATAATCCTATCACAATACTTCAATCATGTGATCATAGAAACCGCAGAGAATTGAACGATAAACAAGAGAGAAAACTAATACATAAAACAAAACACAAGTTTCAGAAATCGGACTACATCCTTAACCAATAATAGAGAATTTAGCTACTCATAGCTATGGAGTTCATCACAAAAATATCAATGGAATAAAGAAGAAGATGAACAAAAGCAAACCCTAGTTGTGTAACCAAAAACGGCTCTCCAAATTGCAAGAATAAGATATGAGATAAGATGATTTCCAAAAGTTGTAGAATTCCTCTTTTTATAACCTTTCTCTCCTTCCAAAACTAGGTTTTGTCTTCAAAGTCCATTAGATGCAAGTCCACCAAGCCCACGGGAGTGAGAAACCCGTGTAGAAAATATGTCCAAAATCGTCGCTGAAAATCGGGATTGTGGCCGGAATCGGCCCCAGTGACGGCAAAGTCCGCCCGGTCACCGGTCAACGAGTCAGACCGCCGGTCAACGGGTCAGATCAAACCGAGTCAAAATCGGACGAGTCAAACCAGAGTCGACCTGGTCGGGGTGAGTCGACTGCAGTCGATATCTAGTGTCTAATGGCCGAATTGTCTTGGCCTGAGCCATTGCAGTGGCCAAATTCCTCAATTCACAATCCTTGTGCATTAGCCTTACACTTCCAAACAGAATGGCCGTGCATTCTCGCACCATTCTCTCCGACTCGCAACTCCAATTCTTGCCTTCTTTTGCAGCTCTGTAACACACAGCCATCTCAACAGCTTCGCCTGCGACTCAGCCAGCCAAACACAGGCCAAGTTCATAGCACCATTCCCTGTATCAGCAGCAGCATACAATCCCAGCCTCTCAAGCAACAGCATTGCTCAGGCCATATAACCATAATTGCCCAGACATCTTGTCATTTCAGCTTACATCCCATTCTAGCACCAACACCTGAACTACTGGATTTGAAATCTCCAATTCCACAAGCAATGCCCATTACAGACCACCTCCAACTGCAATAACTCCACCAGCAGAAGCATCCTTTGCTCAGCAGCTTAACTAGCCTGAGTTGCTTCAATTCCTGCAATCTCTAGACACACCTCCCTGTAATGCTCAATCCCAACTCCAATAGCTGCTCCACAGGCACACTGTCTCATAGTTTGCTTATTACAGCACCATCACTCTACCCTTCATACTCTACTGCAACTTCACCAGAACAACAACACCATCACCAGTGCCATTAGGCCAATTTCATCACCATCTGCTTCACTCTCCCAAGCCACCAGGCTCAATCAACAACATTTGCTCCTCTGCCATCAGGCCATTCCACTCAGATTCATCATTTCAGTCCACCTCGGCTGCAATCTATCTCAGGCCACCTCCTTGAACTCATCTGAGTTCTTGCAATCCAACCAACAAACCACCTGCAAATCAAGATCACTTCAACATTGTCTCAGCCAACTCGCAGCCCCGCAACTCGGGCCTCATTAACCACCAGTGCCAACCCAGGCCATTATCAATTATAACAGAGCCATTGTTGCATCTGCAACTTCCATTTCCATTACCAACACTGAAATCTGTAGCTTCAACCACCAATCTTCAGTTCCACAGTAAACAGCTCCACCTTCTTGTCACTAGGTCATCACCTGCCATCACTAATAACCATCTCAATCATAAAACTCCATTACTACACAATCAGGCCATTAGCAGATTCAACTCCACATTCCTTTACTCAATTTCAACAGCCAACAACTTGTATCCAGCCATGATGGCTATGCATCTCACAGCCGCAGCTTCTCATGTGCTTCACCAGTGCACTGCTTCCACCCAGGCATCAGCACTACCTGAATCATCTCCAACTGCAGCTGTTTACCATCTCTTGCCTGAGACCAATGCCTTGCCACTCCAACCAATAGCTCAGGCCACATTCACAGCAAAAATAAGCTCAAACACCTGAGCCATTCCACACTGATGCCAGCAACTCCAGCCTCAGCTGCAATGCCATCTCAGTTTAGCCACAGTGTACAATAGCTTCTGCAACTTCACTAAGACCAGCACTTCCACCTACAACACCTCCCTGAGTTCACACATCCCCTGTCGAATTCCTGAGACATCACCATTAGCATGAACACAGCCATCTCAACCACCAAAAGTTTGATTCCTGCAATTAACAGCAACACCAGCAGACCATTCTTCAACACAGAACCACCATTGCAACCACAACATCATCTCTCAGAAGCCGCACTCCATCTTCTCATTTCCCGCATCATTTCATGACTTCACCGAGTCATACCCATCATTGCAAATTACCACTGAGCTCAACACCAATCTCTCCACTCCATCTCTCGGTTTACCCATTAACTCCATCCCCAACAGCTTCCAACTCGGTCTTCCCTTTATGTCTCCATTTCGCCTTGAGCTCCAACACAGACCCAACACCTGCAATACATCCTGCCCTCACTAGTACCATGACCTGAGCTTCTCCTTTGCCATTACTCAACTCTGCATCAACCCCTTTTCATCGAGCTTCAACAACGCCATCAAAACTTCAATCACTAATCTCAAACCCATCTGAAATTTCAACCCAAATTTGCAGCATCATCTACTTTGTTTCTGAGGTCGATGTTAACATTATCTCTGCCAACTATGAGCCACAACAAAATCCCAAATCTCGATTTACAACCTAACTTTCAAAGCCCATCTCGATCCGACTCGAGCAACATCTTTATCGATTCTCCGATCTAGTAGACATCCGTCTCTCACCGAGTAGTTCCCGCTCTCGATCTCATGGTAAAGTACCTCCAAATCCGCCGTCAGTCTCGCCTCCATTTCTCTCTCTCGGTAGTAGCAGCCATTGTTGTTCAGAAACAACAACTCAATTCCGAGGATGAGAACAAATTCCCTTTTCTCGACCAAATGATAAGGTTGGGTTCGTACGGCATTATTAAGGCACCTTGATAGTGGATATGGGCCACCAATAAATCACTTTGTATTGTTAGTCCCGGGGAACCGAAGCTTAATTGTTGACTTTGCTTACAACCTTTCTCATACGGACCCTAATGACCTCGTTCTTTCGCCGATAGCTTCGCCTTTTGCTCCAATTGGGATGATTTCCGCTTCTTTTCCTACGTGCGACTCCAGAGTACCTAATAACTCAAAAACACGCGTAAAGTACATAATTCACAAGAAAAATAGCAAAGAAAGCATAAACTCTATATAGTAAATACGGTGTATTCTACACCTATCAGTTTGGCATTGTTGCCATGGTGCGCAGTGTGCGGCTTGGTTTGGCATTGTTGCCATGGTGCGCAGTATGCGGCTTGGTTTGGCATTGTTGCCATGGTGCGCAGTATGCGGCTTGGTTTGGCATTGTTGCCATGGTGCGCAGTATGCGGCTTGATTTGGCATTGCTGCCATGGTGCGCAGTATGCGGCTTGATTTGGCATTGTTGCCATGGTGCGCAGTATGCGGCTTGGTTTGGCATTGTTTCCATGGTGCGCAGCATGCGGCTTGATTTGGCATTGTTGCCATGGTGCGCAGCATGTGGCTTGATTTGGCATTGTTGCCATGGTGCGCCGTATGCGGATTGGTTTGGCATTGTTGCCATGGTGCGCAGTGTGCGGCTTGGTTTGGCATTGTTGCCATGGTGCGCAGTATGCGGCTTGGTTTGGCATTGTTGCCATGGTGCGCAGCATGCGGCTTGGATTTGGAATTAGGGTTCTGTGTTGAAACCCTAATCTGGTATTTTGAAAAAAATACCCCTATTAATTATTTACACCTGAGTTAAATGCTCTTAGTTAATGTGTTGCGGGTAACACTAGGTCATGGGGTTTTACGATTTTACCCCTTGTTTAAAACCACCATCAACATTAAGTCCCCACGCTTAGCTCGGAACATGGGCTTTGTTGCGAGGTAAGCATAAGATGGTGACAAACTATTAATAGCAAACCGTAAAGAAAATTGAAGGAGACTTGTCTGACCTTCTATAAATAGGATTTGGAATCTTTGCCTCTGGTAGTTTTGCACAAATCGGGAGGCTGGCACAATTGGTGGGGCCGGTGCAGCTTGGGCGACGTTGGGAAGTTGGCGTGAGTTGGGAAACTGAGTGTGCTAGCTGGTGGGACCGGCGCAAGGTGTGGAAGCTGTGCGTGCTTGCAGGCGTGACTTGGGAAAACTGAGCGTGCTAGCTGGTGGGACCGGCGCAAGGTAGGGAAGTTGTGCGTGCTTGCTGACGTGACTTGATGGGATCGGTGTGAACAAGGAGGGAGTAGGTGTTTCTAAAGATAGCAAAGTTTCCTTATTTTACCTTTCCTTCACGTGTGGCTTCAATTAGGGCATCGTTCATGCCAAAAAAAATCTGGAAGCGTTATGTCCCTCATTGCTTCCTTTCCTTTTTAAAGGTTCTGTATTCAAACCCAACGCAACTGCATCATCTCCCTCGTTTGAGAAAGGTTCTTCTTGTTGAATTTCTCTCTTTGTCATGTCACGCAGATTCGAATCATCTTCTAACCAGTCAGGTTCTCCAGATGAAGGCGCGAGGTCTGACTCTTGCATGAGCATCCCAACAAAGGTTATTCGGGTTAAGAAAATCATACCGGTATGTTTTCTTCTTCTTTGGCAGACTGTCGTACACTTTACCGCCGCTTGTTGTATAAATGGAAAATTTCCCTTTTGTGCAGAGATATCCTGTTGGAGCATGCGTCAGTGTTATCGATGAGGATGACCTAGTCGTTCCCCTTCCTTCGAATCCGTCCTTGTTGACTGCTGGTTGAGGGGAGTGAAAGCATCTTAACGCTGGTAGTCTCCATGCATGACCTACTTTCATTATATCGCCTTGAATCCCCCCTCTACGGTATTTGATATAAGCCTATCGTACTCTTATGGATGTGACACTGGGATGCTCAGAAATTACATGATGACATATTCTGGATAGTGCAGGCTCGGGATCCTCCGCGGCCTCGTAAAGTGTTGAAGGTGTCTTCTATACAGAGAGGTGATGATGTTCTTGTGCTGCACCCTTGAAGAGTAGAGGACCTTGTTGTGGGTATGGATTTTTGGTGGACTGTTCTTCGTAGCTTTGACAGTGAAGGGATCCCATGTATATCTTCCGTCCTCAAGTATGGTTTACGTGTTTCCATCCTTGTAGTAATTGCTCTGCGGTGGAGCTCGATCGGGAAGTGTGGCGGCATGACCCTTTGCAGGAAGGAGTGGCATTGAAGCGAACATTGATGCGAAGCCGTTGCTGGAGAACGTTGATGTGTAGCTGCTTCTGGAGAGAACGTTGATGTGTAGCTACTTCTGGAGAGAACGTTGATGCGGAGCTACTTCTGGAGAGAACGTTGAAACAACGTCTTGCAACTCTCAGAGCCTTGACGGTTACCATTTTGAAGTCGGAGACCGCGTCACGTTCTGTCAAACTCGATATCCCTCAAGAGAGCAGAGGTTAGGAGTCCCTAGTTCCATCTATCGATCGTGCTTCCTATGAGAGGTTGGGGTTTGGGAACGGCTTCCCGGATGGAAACGCCGCTTTCCGATGTAGTGCAGTTGAGGGTGCAAATATGTCTTGACGCTACGCCTTGGAGAAACATAGAATCTCACACAACTGTTTCATCATAGACTGTACGACTTTGTGGGCGAAGTTCCCATTGTGCGGGTCTTGACGAGGGAAGGGTCTCCGTGAACTCAGGAGAGTTGTTGATTTCCTTGCTTTCAATTTTGGAGAAGTCTTTGCTGATCTTCACGTGTGACGAAATTGGATTGCTTATCCCCTTCTACTGGTCGCTCAAGAGCAACGCGAGCCTCTTCATCTATAAACGCGCGTCCTGCTGAAGTATCTTTTGTCTTTTCATCAAATCAACAGCGCTACAAGGAGGTCGGCTTCTTCCGGATCTTCCAGTATCTTTCCACGATGGTGGAGTAGCATCTCTGGTGACGGTTGGAGCTGCCATGCTTGAAGAACCGTTGGGGTGGCGGAAGTGGCTCTGGTTCTGGTGATCGTAAGTGTATCGTGCGGAGATGACACGGTTTTGATCACGAAGTGCTGGAGCCATGGCATTGTTTCGAAGGGCGAGGATGAAGCTGGAAGGGCGCAAGACGTTAGCGCTGGAAGGATGCGAACTGTTAGCCTGAGTGTGGTATCTTGCCGGGGCTGGCATGCACGCGTGCGGCATGTGTGCCTGGCAAGCACGTCTTGCAAGCGCGTCGCAAGCGCTTCGGAAAACGCTTACGGCAAACGCCGGCATGCGCGCGTTGCAAGCGCGTCGGTAAGCGCATCCGGAAACGCGCGTGGTAGGCGCTGGATCGTCTTGGAATGGGCACTGACTTGGATTTCGGTATGGTGTGGACCATTGGCTTGGCACGGTGCTGGCTTGGACTTGTTCCTGCGGGCCAAGTTGCCTCTTCCCATACGTAGCTCAAATAGGAAATCCTTTCCTTATTCAAATTCAAAAAGTGTTATGCTTATGAAATGGGTTGGCTCCCCTTTTTACCTCGTATCTTTGTTATCACGTCATGGTATTATTAGCGGTAGCTTGTAGTAGTGACAAAGTGGGCAAGCATATCCCAGACTATGTACTCCGGCGTTTCTCTTTCAATTTGTTTTATTATTTTCTTGTCTTTGGTGTAAACCGTAGCCATAGGTATGCCTTTCATAAACTTGTGGAAATACTTCATCATAAATAATTCTTCAAATGTAACGTAGTAACGTCTCGCTAATAGTAACAGGTAATTGTTATTGTGCAAAGTAGGTATGTACGGGTAGGTGAATTTATTTTTTTTTGAAAGGCAAACAAAGCGCCTAGTTTATGGTTTTTGTCTTCCTGGATTTCTTGGGTTGATAGATAAATGTTAGCTTTTGAGGATATTGGATTATTTCTTGGATGAATGGTTTTGATAAAATGACTCTGATTATGTTTTGGGAAAGGAATATTGCTTTTATGAAAGTGTGTGCTAGCAATAGGCACAATACTCAGTAGTATGACGGTTTTACTAAGAGCCTAAAAACAGATCGTATGTCTTGCGCAGTCTAGATTTACTCACTTCATAGGTTTTTGTGAACACGCCCCTCTCCATGTAAAAGGCGGCTTTGCTGGTAGCATCGTCAGCAAGTCCCCAATCGTTGATAGCATCTTCGGCGAGTCCCCAGTTTTCTCGTGTAGTTTTTGCAACTGGTAAACCGGGTCGTCTGGTAGTTGAGTCGGATCGAGTGGTAGCATCTTCGGCAAGTCCCCAGTATCTTGTGTAGTTTTTATAACTAGTAACCGGGTCGTCTGGTAGTTGAGTCGGACTGAGTCGCAAGTCCCCAATCGCTGGTGGCATCTTCAACGAGTCCCCAGTTTTCTCGTGTAGTTTTTTGCAACTGGTAACCGGTCGTATGGTAGTTGAGTCGGATCGAGTCGCCTTCCCCTACCATCTTGACATCCGGGTCGAAGAACGAGATCGACAGATCGACATTGTAGCCGATAGATCAATCCTCCCACTGTGGTCGCCAATTGTTTATGGGTAAAAATCGTTTCTGCCGATTTCGGTAAATTCGGTAGGTGAGTGAGAAACTGGTTCAAACCCTAAACAAATGTGCTGCACGTGAGCACTTTATAGATTCGAGAGATCAATCTGTACAAGTCCGGCCTAAACCAAGAAATGGCCGTTCCAGACTTGCTTCGGTCACAAAGTGGAAGAGAAGGGTTGATTTGGAGAGGGAAGCCAAGAAAGGTGTTGAGACCAGAATAATTCTGGGAGAGTAGTATCTCGACTTGTATCAGAAAGTGAAAGCTTGGGAAGCTTGCAAGAGATGGAAGCTTTTGGAAGAGCTTGCAAAGTTGCCTTTCTAAGAGTGTAGTATATTTCTCCTGACCGAGACTTGTTGTCTGGTGGAAATAGGTGAGACCTATTTATACAAGTCGAGATTGAAACGTACCCTGGCCTCATGAAGGAAGAGAGTAAAGGGTGAAATAATGGGAGGAGGTGGTAACCGCATGGCGTTAATGGGTGAAAACGTTTTCACCATTATTTCCTCTTTTATTTGACCGCTTTATTCCTTTTCACGCTTTCTTAATGTGAGCGTAGTGTACGCTGCATCTTTGTGACCGCCAAACCAAAACCCTAGAAAGCATCCCCAGTTTGTGTTGACGTCTCGAGTGTTGGTTGCATCTTGAGTGCAAGTGGTCTTTGCTAGGGCGCATGTGGCATGTGCCAATGGCATGTGCGGAATGCCTTTGTTGCCAGTTGCACCTCTAGCGCAAGGGGCAATGCCAGAGCTGCTAGTGGCGTGTGTGGCATGTGCCAATGGCGTGTGTGGAATGCCTTGGTGGTAGGTTGCACGGTTTGCAAGTTAGGCTACCAGCGTGTGTGTTTGGCATGTGCCAATGGCACGTACGGCCATGTTGACCTAGTTGCAAGTCTTGCAAACCTAGGGCGCTATATTTGGCGCGTGCTAATGGCATAGCGACTTGGAAATATGGCTTGCGGTACGTGTTGGCATGTGCCAATGGCACGTACGGCCATGTTGACCTAGTTGCAAGTCTTGCAAGCCTAGGGCGCTATATTTGGCGTGTGCCAATGGCATAGCGGCTTGGAAATATGGCTTGCGGTACGTGTTGGCATGTGCCAATGGCACGTACGGCCATGTTGACCTAGTTGCAAGTCTTGCAAGCTTAGGGGCGCTATATTTGGCATGTGCCAATGGCATAGCGGCTTGGAAATATGGCTTGCGGTACGTGTTGGCATGTGCCAATGGCACGTACGGCCATGTTGACCTAGTTGCAAGTCTTGCAAGCCTAGGGCGCTATATTTGGCATGTGCCAATGGCATAGCGGCTTGGAAATATGGCTTGCGGTACGTGTTGGCATGTGCCAATGGCACGTACGGCCATGTTGACCTAGTTGCAAGTCTTGCAAGCCTAGGGCGCTATATTTGGCATGTGCCAATGGCATAGCGGCTTGGAAATATGGCTTGCGGTGCGTGTTGGCATGTGCCAATGGCACGTACGGCCATGTTGACCTAGTTGCAAGTCTTGCAAGCCTAGGGCGCTATATTTGGCATGTGCCAATGGCATAGCGGCTTGGAAATATGGCTTGCGGTACGTGTTGGCATGTGCCAATGGCACCACGGCCATGTTGACCTAGTTGCAAGTCTTGCAAGCCTAGGGCGCTATATTTGGCATGTGCCAATGGCATAGCGGCTTGGAAATATGGTTTGCGGTACGTGTTGGCATGTGCCAATGGCACGTACGGCCATGTTGACCTAGTTGCAAGTCTTGCAAGCCTAGGGCGCTATATTTGGCATGTGCCAATGGCATAGCCACTTGGAAATATGGCTTGCGGTACGTGTTGGCATGTGCCAATGGCACGTACGGCCATGTTGACCTAGTTGCAAGTCTTGCAAGCCTAGGGCGCTATATTTGGCGTGTGCCAATGGCATAGCGGCTTGGAAATATGGTTTGCGGTACGTGTTGGCATGTGCCAATGGCACGTACGGCCATGTTGACCTAGTTGCAAGTCTTGCAAGCCTAGGGCGCTATATTTGGCGTGTGCCAATGGCATAGCCGCTTGGAAATATGGCTTGCGGTACGTGTTGGCATGTGCCAATGGCACGTACGACCATGTTGACCTAGTTGCAAGTCTTGCAAGCCTAGGGCGCTATATTTGACGTGTGCCAATGGCATAGCGACTTGGAAATATGGCTTGCGGTATGTGTTGGCATGTGCCAATGGCACGTACGGCCATGTTGACCTAGTTGCAAGTCTTGCAAGCCTAGGGCGCTATATTTGGCATGTGCCAATGGCATAGCGACTTGGAAATATGGCTTGCGGTACGTGTTGGCATGTGCCAATGGCACGTACGGCCATGTTGACCTAGTTGCAAGTCTTTCAAGCCTAGGGCGCTATATTTGGCGTGTGCCAATGGCATAGCGACTTGGAAATATGGCTTGCGGTACGTGTTGGCATGTGCCAATGGCACGTACGGCCATGTTGACCTAGTTGCAAGTCTTTCAAGCCTAGGGCGCTATATTTGTCGTGTGCCAATGGCATAGCGGCTTGGAAATATGGCTTGCGGTACGTGTTGGCATGTGCCAATGGCACGTACGGCCATGTTGACCTAGTTGCAAGTCTTGCAAGCTTAGGGCGCTATATTTGGCATGTGCCAATGGCATAGCGGCTTGGAAATATGGCTTGCGGTACGTGTTGGCATGTGCCAATGGCACGTGCGGACATGTTGACCTAGTTGCAAGTCTTGCAAGCCTAGGGCGCTATATTTGGCATGTGCCAATGGCATAGCCACTTGGAAATATGGCTTGCGGTACGTGTTGGCATGTGCCAATGGCACGTACGGCCATGTTGACCTAGTTGCAAGTCTTGCAAGCCTAGGGCGCTATATTTGGCGTGTGCCAATGGCATAGCGGCTTGGAAATATGGCTTGCGGTACGTGTTGGCATGTGCCAATGGCACGTATGGCCATGTTGACCTAGTTGCAAGTCTTGCAAGCCTAGGGCGCTATATTTGGCATGTGCCAATGGCATAGCGGCTTGGAAATATGGCCATTGCGCGGTGTGCGTGTTGGCATGTGCCAATGGCACGTGCGGCCATGTTGACCTAGTTGCAAGTCTTGCAAGCCTAGTGGCGCTATATTTGGCATTGTTGCCATGGTGGCATAGGGCTTGGTTTTGGCGTTGTTGCCATGGTGCGCATGTGCGGCTTGGTTTGGCATTGTTGCCATGGTGCGCGAGTGTGCGGCTTGGTTTGGCATTGTTGCCATGGTGCGCAGATGATGCGGCTTGATTTGGCATTGTTGCCATGGTGCGCGAGTATGCGCTTGGTTTGGCATTGTTGCCATGGTGCGCGAGATGCGGCTTGATTTGGCATTGTTGCCATGGTGCGATGCGGCTTGATTTGCATTGTTGCCTTGATCGGTTTGGCATTGTTGCCATGGTGCGCGGTGTGCGGCTTGGTTTGGCATTGTTGCCATGGTGTTGGTTTGGCATTGTTGCCATGGTGCATGCATGGCTTGGTTTTGGAATTAGGGTTACGTGTTGAAAACCCTAATCTGGTATTTTGAAAAAAATACCCCTATTAATTATTTACACCTGAGTTAAATGCTCTTAGTTAATGTGTTGCGGGTAACACTAGGTCATGGGGTTTTACGATTTTACCCCTTGTTTAAAAACCACCATCAACACCTCCAAAACCCAAATGGGTGCATCTTTAATAATAAGATTCTACAAATATATCTTAACATGCTTGGACACTACAAAAACTAATGCACAAATCAACTTCTTATTTGTTTTATAACTTCTGATGATTATTATTACCCTTGTTAAGTATATTTTGTGTAAGTTCTTTTCCGTTCAAAAAAAAAAAGATTATTTTATTTGTGTAAGCTCTTGTTAAGTGTATTTTATTTGGTGTAAGATTAAATGCTAGAAACAAAGCAAGTTGTTATCAAGATCGATTTTTGACAACCTGTTAGAGCATTGCTCGGTCGAACTCACAACTGTTGCTATATCAATCTTGTTGTCAAATTTAGTTGATCAAAACTATATCCTGATTTCTAGTCTACATTTAGTCAAGTCTCAGATTAGGATAAAAGTGTGTAGTTGAGTACCACACATCACTGCGTTCTACCATTTGATGGCGAAGATCAACCGAAGATTTTGGAGAACTTCATCAACAAAAGGTAAGTGAAGACCGAACCACCTATTATTCAAGTTTTCACCTTTCTATCTACGAGACTATGTCTCATGACTAAAGTGGACTTTACATGCACAACAAAAATTTCGAGTCAAGCTTATCTTGATGAATTATTCTCGAAATATGATGACTAAGCTTAAGAACATTTGTTCATACTTGATGAATTTGGTTAAGAACAATTTATTGTTTATGACCTAAATTATGATTCAAGTTAATCATTTAAAAATATCATGGAACAATAATATGTGTCATTGATGTTATTCAGGAATATTTCAAATTGATTATTAGAGAGATATAGAACTACTGTAAAATATGGATATAGGACCGTACACGTACCAGCTTACATGCTGGCGCAAGCTGTTATAAGTCTGGAGCCGCAATACATGTACCCAGTACAAGTACCGACGTAGCTATACTTCGGCAACGACTGTTGGTACACATACCAAGTATGCAAACCCAAAAAGTTTTGTGACTCGTGAACTCAAGTTGGTACACATACCTAGTATGCATACTGAAAAAGTTCTGTGAACTCCTGAACTCGTTTTTGTCTTAAGGGTATACAAACTCGAGACACATACCATGACAAAATAACTCATGAACTGGATGTAGGTACACGAACTTACCCTGTCGAATATTTTCATATGCATCATAATTATTTCTATGAGATAATCGGCATTTGAACAACTCCCTAAAAAACACATCTAGACATATTTGATCACATTATAACCTATGGTTGTGACACAATATTAAAGTCTTAAAGTGTTATATGAAAATGGTTAAGCTTATAGTTCGTCTGGCTAGTTCTGTCTAACCTTTCATGAACAAGTCATTATACACGGTTCGGTTATGGTCCATTCAATTAGAGTGTATATTTTGTTGTGTTAATCTCAAATCAAAGATTCATCTAATGGTGTATATTGATTGCTTGATTCCAAAGCTACCTTAGCTTAAATCTAAAGCAACCTTTGTTTTGAAAGTCTATATAAGGAGAACCTCAATCAACTGGGAGAAATTATCAATTTTGGGAAAAATTATGAATCTTGATGAATGTCACAATACTCATATCAATCTTGATAGTTTGGTTGATGATTCTTCATCAAAATTATTAGAGGATGCATGTGATGGATTGTTCGTATACTAATAAAAACTCGGTTAATGTTTCAGGTACCCTTTGTTTAGATCATAACGTCGTTCCTGAATCAATATCCAAACCGACATGATCTTATTGCACTATTGAGGGTCACAGACTCACACAATGTTTCAAGTACAAACACAAACTAAGGTATGAAAACAAACTGCAACGGAAGGCTAATCGTTTGGAAAATGTGCTTAAACTTGTTCAAAAGTCCAATCCTGAGGTACGTAAGGTTAACTCTTCTTCTCCTAAAGATTGAATGTTTCAAAGGAATAGATAAAATCTCAAATGAAGAGAAGAGTCGGGTCTAAACGTCCCGCAAAGAAAGGTATTACAAATTCCGTGCAGAAACCTAGTGGTGAGCACTCTACTGCTCACCTCGACACAATTTAATTATGTTGAAAAAAGCATCTTTTCCCATGTGCCCTTAAAAGAGACAAGAACCGTTCACATTAGGGCGTTGGGTCAAACTTGAATATTATTACTTGGATTTCCATATTTTAATGTTCGTAAATAGAATGAGACTACTTACGATGTATTGCCATCTCTTAAGAGAATATCAATATTTTTTTATTGCGCCTTGCTCCATCAAAATAGTCCAGGATAATTCTATCTAGTCATAAATCGGTTATTTAACTGATTCTATGTAAATTTATTCTCATAAGCGTCATTTATAATTAATTTATAAATTGATGCTACCACTGTATACAGTCTGTGGATATTGACTTTGCGATATAATCAAGAATGGCATAAATCAACAAAGGTTTTGATCAATCAACCAACACGTTCGTCTTAATCTATGTCTCAAGTAATGGTATTGAAAAGTTTTGAACTATGTAGAAACTTAAGGAAGGATAAAAGTGACATTTCATTCTTCTAAAGGTTTTATGTATTTTTATAGTATGGGAACTATTATTGTTCCAAAAACCTTCATGGTAAATATCTTCTTCATTAAGACTTACATATCTTTCACAAGAAGTTTGCTTTTTGAGCAATATATTTGTGTATTCACAAATCCATTTTATTCTTAAGAATTATAGATACTCCAAGCATAACATCTTCTCGTGAATTCTATACTCCTATAGTTGTTGATGTTCATCCAAATAGAAGGGAACAAGAGATATCATATCCCGATGATTCATCTCTTAAAAGGAAAAGGAAGAATACGAAGAAACCTAGAGCCGACCACTCCAATCATCAAAGGTTTGCAACTCTTCTCGAAGAACTTAAGAAAACCAAGATATAGGTGCATGGACTGAAAGCTATTCTGTAAAAATCATTTTAGCTACAAAAAGCACTTGTCAAACAACAACCAAAAAGGTTTGAAGGAGTCAATTCTCTTATTCACGAACCATATATTCCGATGCCTATTAATTGTGGACAAAGAGTTCGGAGATGATAAAGAATTCTTTCAGGATTTTAAGTACTAGGAAACTTCTTGTGAGAATTTATTCTTATGTTTAAGAAGGATATCTAGGGTTTGGTATAGCATTTATTGTGAATACACAAGCTATTTTTAACGATTTTCATCTTGCATGTTTTTAGATTTATTTATTTAAATTCTAAAGTTTTTGGAAGATGAACTTGCATTATTTAATCATTATTGGTTTTTATGTATTGCAAAGTCTTATGAGATATATGTGTCCTTTACTTTTTGTGAATTGAACTGATATCTCATATATGCTCAAAATTTAAATCTATCAAGTTTTGTGAACTAAAAATAGAATAAGCTTTGTGAGTATTGATCTACTTATGGTCACACTCTTGTGTAATTACTGCATTATCAAACTCCGTAAGATTTTCTTATGTTGAGTCATATCAATTAAATTGTCTCCTTGTTCGTAACTAACATTGAGATTAATTTATGTCGATGTTTAGGATACAAATCCATGTGATTTGTTAATGTCCGACACAATCCTTCTTTTTATTAAAGTAAGGTCACTCATGATGGTCTCTTGGGAATGACATCAAATGGGGGAGAGTTCTTTTTGAACTTGTACTTAATTGTTATATCTTTGTGGGGAGAGTGGATGTGGAATATACAGGGGATGCTTGTATCTTAAATCTCCTATATGAGACACTAAGTATTTTGTACTCTGTGTCATCATTTAAATTGAAGTTGATATGTGTTCCTTTTAAGTCTTGAAGTATCTTTTGTTAGAATTCATTACGATCCCGTTATTTTCGTACCTTTGCCAATTTTTATAGACAAAAAGGGGGAGAATTAATGAGTAGTTTGAACTACATACATATAGTTTACGGATCATTATGTAAGGGGGAGTGAATCAACATCTATAGGTTTCATCTATTATGCAAAAGATTTAAGTATTGACTAAGGAAGAGAAACATATCACCGTAGTATATTACTTCTAAGTTGTGATACAATTGAACTTTGAAGAAGATAATAATACTATGTTTATATATAACAATGATTGAGAATATTTGTTCTCAAAGTTGTTATCGCTACGGATCTTCAACAATAACGATGCTGAGTTGAACACGTTCAGAATCATTGGCAACTTGAAGTAACGAAGAATTCAAGGAGTATGAGAAACATGGAAATCAAGCATGATGGATTCTGGAGTTTTGAAGCTTTATTTTTTAATCCATATGTATTGATAATTTTGTCATTAAAATTGACAATGGGGGAGATTGTTAGAGCATTGCTCGGCCGAACTCACAAGTGTTGTTATATCAAGCTTGTTGTCAAATTTACTTGATCAAAACTATATCTTGATTTGTAGTCACATTTAGTCAAGTCTCGGATTAAGATAGAAGTGTGTAGTTGAGTACCAGACATCACTGCATTCTACCATTTGAAGGCGAAGATCAACCGAAGCTTTTTGAGAACTTCATCAACAAAAGGTAAGTGAAGACTGAACCACCTATTACTCAAGTTTTCACCTCTCTATATATGAGACTAAGTCGCATGACTAAAGTGGACTTTACATGCACAACAAAAATTTTGAGTCAAGTTTATCTTGATTAATTATTCTCGAAATCCGTTGACTAAGCTTAAGAACATTTGTTCATACTTGATGAATTTGGTTAAGAACAATTTATTGTTTATGACCTAAATTATGATTCAAGTTAATAATTTGAAAATATCATGGAACGGTGATATGTGTCATTGATGTTATTCGGGAATGTTTCAAATTGATTATTAGAGAGATATAGAAACACGGTAAATATGGATACACGACAGTACACGTATCAACTTACATACTGTCACAAACTGTTATAGGTCCAGAGCCACAGTATATGTACCCAGTACACGAACCGGCATAGCTATAGTTCGGCAACGACTTTCGGTACACATACCAAGTATGCAAACCCAAAATGTTCCGTGACTCGTGAACTCGGGTTGGTACAAATACCTACTATGCATAAAGAAAAAGTTATGTGAACTCCTGAGCTCATTTTTGTTTTAAGGGTATACAAACACGGTACACGTACCATGACAAAATAACTCACGAACTGGATGTAGGTACACGTACTTATCTTGTGGAATATTTTCAGATGCAACAAAATTATTTCTATGAGATAATTGGCATTTGAAAAAACTCTCTAAAAAACATATCTAGACATATTTGATCACATTATAACCTATGGTTGTGACTCAATATTAAAGTCTTAAAGTGTTATATGAAAATGATTAAGCTTATAGTTCGTCTGGCTAGTTTTGGCTAACCTTTCATGAACAAGCCATTATACACGGTTCGGTTATGGTCCATCCTAACCAGATTGTATATTTATTGTGCTAATATCAAATAATGGATTCATCTAACGGTGGATATTGATTGCTTGATTCCAAAGCTACCTTAGCTTAAATCTAAAACAACCTTTGTTTTGAAAGTTAACATAAGGAGAACCTTAAGCAACCGGAATCTTTGAAACTAGAGTCTATTAATAGTGATACGGGGATACTGATACAGATACGGGGATACTGATACGGGGATTCGTCAATTTTGAAACTAGAACCTTAAGCAACCAGATACGGGGATACTGATACGGGGATTCGTCAATTTTGAAAAAATGGGGATACGGGATACGTTGGGATACGTGTATTAATTAAAAAATATTTAATTTATTAATAGTGAAAAGAATCGCATAAAGAAAATTCTAAAATACTATCTGGAATATCAAAAAAAAATAGATAAAAAAACAAGATAACCCATCACTCATAATATTGAATAAGAATGTTAGGGTTAAACATTTATATACTGCTTCTATAGAATAATTTTTGATAAATACGAATATATTACATATCTAAAAATATTTAACATATTCTGTATATAAATATTTGGCAATATTATATATATATATATCTTATACTATAAGAAGTGTCCCCTCTAGAGTATCCGAGAAGTATCCCAAAAGTATCCCTTACCCTTTTCGTATTTAATGAAAAGGGACACTTTAAATGGGGTGTCTGATACGTATCCCCAAGTGTCCACAAGTTTCCGACACTGATACGGCGTCCGACACGGATACGTCACCAGTTTTGAGGTGTCCGTGCTTCATAGAACTAGATTCGTCCTCTCCTTTAAACCTTTTTAGGTTTAGCGACTAAAAATACTTCGCTTAGGGAGTCGTGAAGCCAGGTCCGACTATCTTTATCTTGATAGTTCGTGTATCCTGATCTTGCTATTGATTGTTGAGTCTCACTCCAATCAGGCAAGATAGATAGAAATCGCAAAGTTTCTTCATCTCAGACTTTGTGATTCCACGGGTATATTCCTCTATAACGATTCTTTGTTGAAATCGGAGTAGATTTTACTTGTGATGTGAATAATAATTTAGGATGCTCTTTGAGAGTCGTAAGTACCGGATTTGAGGTTTGCTGGACTTTGTTTATTGCAAACGATTTCCTATATCTATCCTTGATGTTTTGATCAGAACAGAAATCACATATATGCTTATCTGGGGGAGGCAGATTGGTTTAAAGTCTTCATTTGAGTTGAAGCAACTCTTAGGCAGGAAAGGACGTCATCTAAGGGAATCAATTACGCAGAGTCTTGCGAGATTCAAGAGGCGTAAGGAGCGCGACTGAATCGAATTCTTGTGACGGTGGATTCGGTCTCAACTATATTAAAGTTTGGTGTTCAAATCTGGACAAGGTCCCGGTTTTTTTTTTTGTTGCTATTGCGGTTTCCTCGTTAATAAAGTTTTTGGTGTATGTGTTATTTCTTTTTCCGCATTATATTGTTTATCTTTATAATTGAAATATCACAGGTTGTACGTAAATCAACCGAAGTAGATACGTCAATCGTAGTTGTTGAATATGACTTGATTGATCTTGGATATTGATCTTTGAAATCGTCCAAGTACTCTCACGGTATAATCAGGTTTACAGACTTGTTTCTATTTACATATTGATTGTGAGAGAAAGAGATATAAACTGTTCATATAATTCCTGATTGAGATTCATTAAGTTGTAACTCTCGGAATTGTATTTGAGTTTTGTCCATACATGTTGCCTAAGAAAAAGTTGGTGGTGTATTTTGTATCCCGTATTTTCACAACCGACAAGTTTATCATGCTGAGAAATCACACTCCTACAAAAAGAATGCCAAATCATTTACCTTCCACTCAAATTTTATTTCCTGGATTGATTAGGGTATACCCAAATTAATTGGGGTATACCTAATAAGACAAAAGCTAGGTTATTTTGAAGTAAAAGAAGCCACCCCTTAACCATGTATTTTCTAAATGGCTAATATACCCTTGTTTAATTAACTAAAAAAACTGATTAGCTTAAATAATTGAGCTTAGATTAAAACTTTTGAAATCATGAATTTAAGTTATGAAATTTTGTTTTTGATTGAACTCATTTGGGAAGATTTTTGATGAAATTTTTTTCTTTCGAGAATATTTTTTTCAACGGAAATGAAAGCATACTACCCAAACAATTCTAAAAAGAGGATTGCAAGGCTGGGTATGAAATCATACTCAAAATTAAAGAAGTATTCAACACTTTCAGTTTGGAAAATATCAAAAGGGTCGTATTAGCAGGGTCGACGAATGAAGAACATGCCGACTAGCTTTGGTTGAGAAAGGAGGAATGAAACAGAGAAGCGGCAAGGTCTGTACATACTTGGAGGATGAAGAACATGCCGACAACTTATGGCCGTTAGAAAGATTGAGACAAACAATGCACGAAGAGAGACAAGGTCGATGAATGAAGAAGATGCCGACTTTATTATTTTTGACACACGGGAGACTGTTGTAAATGCTTCACTAGTCGGCATCTTGTTGATTTCTTACCTTGCAATAGGCTATCTTATAGTCGAGCAGAAGGTCGATAAAAAAATACCCCGAGGCAAATGAACAAATCTTAAGAGACTATAGAATTTTTGACATGCGAAGATAAAATGATTAGTCGGCAAGGTATTAATTTCATAATTTTTCGGAAGAATATATTGCTAAAGACTAAATGAAATCGAGCTCCAACGCGAACGCAAGTTTGGCAAGGTATAAGGATGAATAACGTGCCTACCCATGCAGTGTCGTTGAAAGGAAAAGAAACATTTGTGATAGAAGTAGGAAATAAAAGCCAAGAATTTGTAAAATGGTAATTTCAGAGATGAAAAGTCGGCACGGTATTCATGCGAGGGGTGGAGATAGTGGAACGAAGCTTTTTCTCAGAATCTGCATAACAAATACACAAAATCAGAGAAAACTCTTATCGAACATTGTTGGAATTTTCGCGTTCTTCGCATAACTTTTGACAAGCGGTATACTGCTGCGAGTAACTCGCCATCTTATTCAACAGAGAACGTTTCTCTTGAGAAAGAGTTTGATTCTTCATACCTTTTAATTCTTCATTCCTTTTAAAAAAAAAAAAAAAAAAAAAAAAAAAAAAAAAAGGGTGGGGGACGGCGAGAGCATACCTTTTAATTCATTCTTCTTGCGAAGGTTATCACGATCAAGGTGGAGACTATTGCACTTCACGGTCATAACTTGAAGATCATCCTTAACTAATTTCTTGAACCAAAGATGCCAGATCTTATCGTAATCAAGGTGCTTACTTAAAAGAGATGTTGGATTTAATAGGATCGGCAAAAAGTCCTCTTGGCATCATTCACGAGATCCGAAAGAACCTTAAAGGCCACATCTATACCTCCTAAATTTTCCGTTAGAGGAATTTGCTCTACTAAAAAGATGAGTCATCCTTTGTCATAGGAACCTCAAGGAGAAGAGGAAATTTCGGGGAGAGAAGTGAGTGGAGAAAATAATAGGAACGATCAAGAGGGTGGTATAACATCTCAGAGGAACTTGGTCTATGAGGAGTTGAGGTATAGGAATATTATCTTCGATGACAGCAACGGGGAGATGAAGGTGTGAATGAAGGAAATGGAACGTTCAGGTAACAGTTTAGAGTTTGTGACTTTATCATCCTGCGAATGACACGTTAAATAAGAAACAAGAGGCAACAATGTATTGTTAATAAGGAATAAGTGTTTCTCAAATACCTTATCACTCGCAGGATGTCTTTTTGTAACCATAGATTTTGCGATTGTGTGATGGATGTAGAGATGGCGATCCCAAAGAAAGAAGAGGGTCCTTGACGATAAACTTAGTTTCGGATTGGTTCTTGCTAAACAACAATGACAGAAAAACTATAAAGTTAAGCATACCAAAGATGATTTTAACAAGAAAAACTAATTTCAAAGTAATTAACCACAAGATCGAACTAGATATGGCAAGATTAACAAACCTCGGATGCCATGAGAACAACAACTAGGAGGAGAAAGAAGAGAAGAGGATGAAGAAAGAAAATAGTAAACACTTGCGTAATGATTACGAACGATGAAGAAGAGGAACACTTGCAGACGATGAAGAAGATGAAAGGGAAAAAGAAACTTCTCCACAAGGAACACCCTATAAATAGATGAGAAAAAGATATTACGACCGGATAACACTAAATGGTAAACGGTCACCATTAAATCTAGGGAATTTGTAGAATTCGAACATCGCATAACATATTTCCTAACAGGCGAGAAGAGCTTGCGAAATTGATAACTCATGAGGCAAGAGATGCCACTTCATATATACAGAGAAACTTCGGAACTTCGCAAAAGAATAGAGGCAAGTACGTACTTTTCAAGTCCAGTATTAGTGTCGGCAAGACCAAAGGATTTTTCCTTCAAAATCGCTCTTCAAGCAATATTCAAGGAAAAAGAGGCAAGATGGATCATAATATCGTGACATGCAAGGCTCGCGAGATTAATGAACGCGGTGCAGCGAGGGAGTCTAAAATAAACGACGCAAAGAAATAACGACCTAAAACATACGTAAGACGTGAGATTCGCGAAGGTTAGATGTGTCGCAGAATGAATGTTTGTACATCTGCGACACTTCACGAGATATTCTGAAAATAAAGGGTAGCTTAGGTCATCCACTATGTATTAGCCTATATAAAGGGCCAAGTGAGTCTGTAAGAGAGAGATCTTTTTGGGGAATTGTTGGGCAAGTCATTAAGAGAGAGAAAGTTCAAGAGTGTTTTACTTGCTAAGTGTAATCCTACTTTTCCTGTGTAAACAACTTATGAAACTAATCAATAAACATTCTCAATTATATAACTTTCAAGAGACTAATTAATCAAAATATAGTGAGGGGTGTAGTGTGGGATTTCCTGCTACTACACTTCTAAAAAGAGGATTGCAAAGCTGGGTATGAAATCATACTCAAAATTAAAGAAGTATTCAACACTTTCGCCTTTGAAACTATCAAAAGTCGGAAGGGTTGACGAATGAAGAACATGCCGACTAGCTTTGGTAGAAGCAAGGTCTGCGGATGAAGAACATGCCGACAACTAAGGTCGATGAATGAAGAAGACGCTCGCTTTATTATTTTTGACACACGGGGAGACCGTTGTAAATGCTTCACTAGTCGGCATCTTGTTGATTTCTTATTGCCGATATGAATTTGACCTGAGATAAAATGATTAGTCGCTGAAGGTATTAATTTCATAACCCGTCGAAGCTAAACAATAGTCGGCAAGGTATATGGATGAATAACGTGCCTAAAATGGTACGTTTCGGAGATGAAAGTCGGCACGGTATTCAACCTCATACCCTGCCGACTATATGTTAGTCGGCAAGGTAGACAAAAAAAACCTTGCCGACTTATGATTCGTTTTGATTCATCGATTTTTTTGTTTTTTTGATTTCATCATGTATAGTAAGAGGTTAGAAGAAAGATTTTGAAATTTTTTTGGATATGTTTTAGTCGTCATGGTTATTTTAGTATGGGCAATTTGGTCTTTTAACACCTTTTAGACACCCCTTAGTACATAAATATGGATAGGAATAAAATGGGTATACCCCAATCTCACCGGGTTTTATTTTTTCTTTTTCTTTATTTTTTTTTTTTTTTTTTTTTTTGTCATTTACCTAATTCAATCGTACAGATACCAAAAATTCTTAGTGAATTGTGTATTGAAACCACCCAGAAGTACTGTTTACTCACACTTAAAAAATGGGACGCGTTTTGTTTTTCCTGAAGCCGGGTCCACCGATTGTGTATCTACACACGGTTTGTCCAGAACCGGGCGGGGTTTCACTGAAGTTACTGCTAGCTCCTGCAAAATTTATATGGATCATATAGTTTATGTGGATGCCTCTTTTAAAGATTTTTAAATCACTCACATTGCATTATAATCTTTAAAATAAAATACTTGATGATCGTGTCAACGGTGGGTGCCTATCGAAAATTCGAACCCCATGGGATCTTGGTTTAATTAAAATGTAATCGGGTCATGGGTAGAGCAAAATATCCGTCAAATAATTAGAACTAGCTTCCAGATCTAGACCGTACATACATTGTTATCCAACAGTTGTGAGACCTTGTCAAACCATGTCAAAGAAGAGGGCTGTCAAGGGATCCGCCCTCTAATTAAAATTAATATTTTCTTACAGATATCTTTTGGTAATGGACATAAGCGTCCTTGTAACGTATATAATATATATTTTTTTTAGTTTGAAGCAATTGCAGACGAATATGACCCGTTTTTATCGAGCTGATGGATTGTAGCAATAAATAGGGACTTCCAATCTTTGAGTATCAAATCAATATTGAAAAATGATAACCAAATTTGAGTGAATTCAATTAAATTGAAAAATAATTAATTACACCGCACTTTTTTTAGTTTTTCAATTTGAATTAATTGAAGACCAATTCAATGTGTTTTGATCGAGTTGATGAAGTTTAATTACAACCGGAACTGTGAATCTTTCATTATCAAAACAATTTTGAAAAAAACTGATCAATTTCTTTCCAATTTGATTGAATTTTAAAAAGTAAACCTAAATTGCTAGTCAGTCAATTGCATTAGTCGCACTTTACATTTAAGTGACGCATTGAAGGACTTACTTCGGTCGTCCAATTATAAGAAAATCTCATTCCAAAAAAGCACACCAACAATAATTGGTTCTTAAATAATCACGGCTGCACAAAGTTGGTTTTTTTCTCTGCCTGGTGTTTCAGAAAGCTCTGGTCACTATGTGGATATTTTTTACAAGGGAGGTAGGCTTCTTTTCCTAGTTAGCAATTCGGGATGCAACAAACGTACGGAACGGCAAACGTACGTGTATTATTCGGATTTGTAAAAATCAGATTCGGTCAAGAATCCAGTCAACGTTTCGTAGATCAGCAATAGTTCAGAACGGCATACATACGTGTATAATTCGTTTTAGAGATATGAACTCTGAATGGAAAGTTCGGCTTAACATATGAAGTAAATTAATAATATTTTGTCGCCTTAAAAGATTAATTTTTATATATCTTTGGGAGTAAGGTTGGAAAACACACTTTAATGTTTGCTCCGTTAAGGTATGAGAATTTAGTGGTGTAAATACAATATCTATAAAATAAATATAGTATTTAACAAAAATAAACCATCAGAACAGTGGTTTGGTGGCTGCTGTAGGAAACTAGTTGCCCTGAGTTCGAATCCCACAAAGACCCAGTCAAATCATACCGAATCAGTCAGACGAATTATTCGCGAATCCGAATAATTCGCGTATTATCCAGGAAGCTTACATTGTATGCGTACTGGGTTCGTAGTTTGATCCGGACGCATATAGTTCGTAAAACGTATCAGTTCGGAATAATTCGCGAATCATTCGCCTAATTTCTAACTAGGCTTCTTGTTGACGGATCACGGATGTCTCTTATGTTGTCCCCACAAGAATAAAAATTGGTTATCTGCGCCCAAGTTTCGAATTATGTTGTCCCCACGGATGTCTCTTATGTTCCACAGAGTTGGTCTTCTTTGGATTTTAGCATATTACATAGACTCGATAATCTAAAGTTGGAGATGTAAAACAATCCATTCCATCTTGTAGAAAATCTGATATCAAAGACTTAATGAATAACACAACTCAAACGTAACTCAAACAAATCTCTCTATTGATGCAATTGAAACTCACGGCTCAACAACCTACTTATAGTTTAACAAACTTGACTCTCAAGCAAAGACAATTTCCTAACATATCAAACTATAAAACAAAGACAAAGACACTTCTAGAATATTCTAAACTCTATACGTAACCAAACTCTAATAATAGAAAACTTGTTTCTCAAGTCTATGACACGTTCACAATACTCGTGTCAACTAAAAATGGATGCTTCCATAAGTCGCACAACCTCCTGCTGGTTACTTCCACTAATGGCTTCATTAAGATAGTAGCAACTCCACCTAGTTGCCTCCATCAACTATATCAACTTCTACTAGTTTCTTCCATCAACTATATCTTGGTTTAATCTTCAACATCCTCCTTAAACCAAGATATTCTTTACTGATCATTCCAAGTTTTTCACGCAAGTAGATGAAAGTGTTAGACATCAAAGACTTGGTAAAAATATCAGCTACTTGGTTCTCACTTTCACAAAACTCCACTGCTATTTCTTTGTTACTGACAAGTTCTCTAATGTTTATATTTGATGTCAATGTGCTTGCTCCTTCCATGAAGCACTGGATTCTTTGTTAATGAAATTAAAGACTTGTTATCACAAACTATTATTGTAGGTGTTACCTGCTCATGGAAAAGAGATTTCAACATTATTCTCAACCATGCAACTTGTGTAGCATAATTTTTAGTAGCAATATATTCAGCTTCTGTTGTAGACAATGCAACAACTTGTTGCTTCTTTGATGACCAAGAGAAAAATCATGTTCCTAAATGGAATGCATAATCTGAAGTACCTTTTCTTCCTTCTGTATCTCCAGCCCAATCACTGTCTGTATATCCAACTAACTTTGGATCTTCTGAAACTGTATAAAGAATTCCCATACTTTTTGTACCTTTAACATACTTCAAAATACGTTTTGCTACTTGTAAGTGTGACTGTCTTGGTGATTCCATAAACCTACTAACCAATCCAACTACATACATAATGTCAGGTCTTGTAGCAGTTAAGTATCTGAGGCACAAGACATTTAAAATCTGTTGGATTTACAAGCTCTCCTGATCCATATTTTGTTAACTGCAACCTCTCCTCTACTAGTGTTAGAATTGGATTACAATTATCCATCTTGAAACGCTTAAGTATTCCTTCTGCATATCTTTGTTGATTAATAAAAATAGATCTTTATGTTTGTTGTACTTCAATGCCAAGAAAATATGACATTAATCCCAAATTTGTCATCTCAAACTCCTTCACCATATCCTCCCTGAATTCTTTGATCATCTCTGAACTGTTACCAGTAAATATAAGATCATCCACATATAAACAAACTATAATATGATTGCCAAGAGAATCAGCTTTCAAATATAGTGTATGTTCATATGGACATCTTGTAAAACCTTTCTCAATGAAGTATGAATCTATTCTTGTATACCAAGCACGTGGTGCTTGTTTTAAACTATACAAAGCTTTATTTAGCTTGTATAATTTATTCTACTTCCCCTCCATAACATAACCTGCTGGTTGTTCAATATACACTTCTTCTTCTAGTACACCATTTAAGAATGCACTCTTCACATCCATCTGAAAAATCTTCCATTGCTTATGAGCAGATAAAGCAATGATCATACGTACTGTATCTAATCTTGCAACTGGTGCAAACACTTATGATTAATCTATTCTTTGTTTATGTCTATATCCTTTAGCAACTAATCTTGCTTTCAATCTTTCTACTTCACCATCTGACTTGTATTTTGTCTTGTCAACCCACTTAAAACCTATTGCTTTCTTTCCTTGTGGAAGTTCAGTAAGCTCTCATGTATTATTCTTCTCAATAAACTTCAATTCTGCATCCATGTCTTGTATCCATCCTTGTTCCTTAGAAGATTCTTCATAAGCTACATGGTCACAATCTCCAAACAATGCAAAGTTAATCACTTCATCAGTATCATCATCATATCTAGTTAACACATAATTATTCATTCTTGCTGGTGTGACAATATTTCTTCTTGGTCTTGTAGTTTCTTGTTGTGGTGCTATATCAGTTCTTACCTCTTCAGTTGTTGCTTCTTCAGTTCTCCTTTCTTCTTGTTGTTCAATAACTTCATCTTGAGTGTTTACTTGTTCTTCAACTACTATTGGAAGTGTTTTGGCAGTATTTGGATCAACATTGTTTGTTGAACCAGTATTCCAATTCCATTGTGATTCTTCATCAAAGATCACATCTCTACTTGTGATTACTTTTTCTGTTTCTGGATTATAAAGTTTATATCCTTTGGTTATGGGGCTATAACTAACAAGAATACACTTCTCACTTTTATCATCCAATTTCTTCCTAAGTTCTTTAGGTACATGTACATATGCAATGCACCCAAAAATTCTCAGATGTCTTACACTAGGTCTTATACCTCTCCAAGCTTCTTCTGGTGTTTTATTATTCAAACTATTTGTAGGACATCTGTTAAGTAAATACATTGCTGTATCAACTACATAACCCCAAAATTTCTTTGGTAAATCTTTTCTTGCCATCTCCATTATAGTTCTATTCTTTCTCTCAGCAACACCATTCTGTTGAGGTGTATATCTAGCTGTTAACTGATGTAGAATACCATGTTCTTCCATGAAATTATCAACAATAGTATATTATGTTCCTCTATCAGTTCTCAATATCTTGATGCTCTTACCAATTTGTTTCTCGGCATATGCTTTAAAACTTTTAAAAGCATGAAAAGCATCATTTTTTTGTCTAAGTAGATACACACAAGCCTTTCTACTAAAATCATCAATGAAAGTTATGAAATAGTTATTACCTCTATGTGGTGTAACTTTAATAGGACCACACAAGTCACCGTGTGTACAATCTCCAAATGTTGTTTAGCTCTTCTGGCTTTGTTCATTGGGAATGGATCTCTGTGTTGCTTGCCAAAGATACAATTCTCACACCTTGACTTTGGAAGCTCTATAATGGGTAGGCCTGACACCATCTCCTTCTTAGATAAAACTTGTAAACTATTAAAGTTTACATGACCCATTCTCTTATGCCACAACCAACTGTCATTATGCACATGAGTACTGAAACAACTTTCCTTTTGATTTGAATATTCAAAGGAAATAATCTTTTTGGTCTTTTCTACCCTTGCTATCAATCTTCTTTTTCTATCTCTGATAAAACAAACACCATTATAAATGTTCATAGCATATCCTCTTTCAGAAAGTTGACCCATTCTCAACCAGTTTTGATGTAATCCTGGTACATAAAATACATCCATGATGTATGTCTTTACTCAATTCTTAAGTACAATCCCTATTCTCCATTTTCCCATAACTGGAATGGTAGAGTTATTAACAAATTTCACTATTGATCTTATAGACTCATCAAGATTGTCAAATAAGTCTTTTCTGCCACACATATGATTACTACAACCTGTATCTAAGTACCACTTAAGATGAGGTTGTTCTTCAGCTGTATGACATGCAAGTAACATGTTTTCATCTTTCTTTTCTTCTTGTTCTTCTTCTTCTTCTTGACTTTCAACTATATTTGCTTTAAAGTTGTCTTTATAGTTATTCTCTGTTAT